>VWZG01007026.1:8508-33691 GCA_013396735.1 Grallaria varia
AGGAATATAGTTTTTTTTTTTTTTTTTTTTTTTTTTTTTTCTTTTTTTTTTGCTTTCGGGTAGACAAAGTTTCCATAGGCCACAAATATTCATACCATCCTTGTTAAGTATTCTGGGCCACAAAGAGCTCCTACTTGCTGATTACTGCACAGTATTAAGAACTAAACTATTATTTCACTATGTTCAAGGGAAAAAAAAAATCATAATAATTTTTAACAGTTAATTGTGTTCACCTTTAGCATCTTGCCCAAAAGGTGAATTTGAAGATGTTTTGGTTTTGGTGTGATTTGGTTGTTTCTTTGTTTGTTTGCTTGTTTAGGAACTGGTAACTGAAGGTAAGGAGAAAACCTTCGGAGTCACATATCTTAAATCAGTTACAATAAGTTCTGAGGGAAAAAAGAGGAAAGTGTATAAATAATTAAGGTGTGACCATAGCCTTGTTACTGCTTAAGCACATTAATTCTTGGTGTTATGGATCTGTTAGAGAAGGACCATGAGTTATTTCTCAGTATCATCTGACTGCAGAACTTTGTTCACTTCCTTTATATTCCACAGACCACTGCTAATAGTAACTAATCAGAGCAAGACTTGTCCATGCCTTGTTCCAGAGCCAAACATAATCAGTGTTTCGCAAAGCAACAACACTTTTCACTCAGGTCAATACTTTGAAATTCAAGTAAACCCAAGAATTTAAAGAGCTTTTCTCCAAACAGTACTGTGCACAGCAAAGCCTTTCTGCTATCTCACAGCATTAAAGCAGATTAAGTGAACAAAATGTTTTCATTATCAGAGAAAATAACATTTTTTTATTAGGATCCTGGCATCTGCTGATCTGCATTTCTTGGTGATATCTTTCTCATAACTTGTACCCTCAAGTGGCTTCACAACCAAAAAAACCCATTTCTTTTATGAAACTCAGCCAACATGTTTGGTTCTAAATGGCTGTATTGCTGAAAATTGCAAATTCACTGTAACAGGTGGATATACACCTTTTTGGAATACAGACAGCAAGGGATAAACAAATATAGGTATATGTAGTCATATAGCCACACATAATAAAAGTACATATATATAGAAATGTATAATAGATAAAAATCATAGAATGGCTGGGGTTGGAAGGTGTCCTAGTTATAGTGGCTGGAACCAGTTTATCACTGTGTGAATGTAACTGGAACTTGTATTCTATACCCTCTCTGCCATTTATCATGAACTGTTAATGATGCATTGTTTGCAGCAGCTGCCCAGGACACACCTGACACCTCAGGCTATGAACTCTGTGTGTGAGAAAACAGAGATAAGAGGGTTCCTTGTCTTCACACCAATGATTCTGGTGTAATAACTCCCCTCCAGGAGTCATTAGCACTTTTCATACCCATCCTGAGGGGTCATGTCTGCTAATGGGCCATCAAGTAGACCAAGATATTCTATGATTCTTGAGTAAATTGCCCATTGTAAAACCCCTCACCCTGGCATGGGAGGTACTGGGCATTACCATCTGAACCAAAGCATATATAAGCTTGGGGTTTGGGGACTTGGGGGACTCACTTGTCAGACTGAGAGGAGGACCAGAATCTCAACAGGACTGCAACTACCACTCTCTACCAGACTGCGACCACCAACCTTCTGGAAGGAAAGCAGGTTTTCCTTTTCCTTTTGCTTTGGGCTCTGGGGGACCACGTGGTGCTCAGCAGAGGGACTGGTGAGCAACATTCTGTTTGTGCCCCAGGAGGCTGGGTCGTACAACTGGGTTTTGTGGGCTAAAACCAGTTTTCCTTTGTATCAGTGTATCCATTGTAATCTTTTTATTAAATTGTAGTTCTGGCTTCTAAACTCTTTTGNCTGCAGGCTTTCAATGCAATTACATTTGCTAAGTTCTGGGAGGTTTTTTTCTGCAAAAAGAAAAAAAAAATTGAGCAAGAGATTTTGTTTTCATTATATTATGATGTGTATTTTAGACTACATTGTTATTATTTGTCCTTAAAATGTTTTGACGGTATGTACATGAATTGCTTCTACAAAACTCTCTACTTCTAAAATCTAGTCATGTGTATTATTCCCTTCATGTATTATAGAAAACATGAAAAAGGAAAAAAAGTTAAGTATTTATTTGAGTACATGACTGAAGAACCGGTTTTTATCTTTAAACATTCATCAGAGATAAATTATTTATTCATGTTTAATAGAGCACCCCAGACTGTTGCAGGTTTCATTAGCTGAAGTTTGTGTGACTTCTGTTTACCATAATAATACTTTACATCTCCACAACAGTTTTCATTCAAAAGTATTTTAAAGTATTTTGCATAGTGTGTTTATATAAGGGATAAATTAACCAACCAGTAAATTACAGTTAGCGCTGGAGTGAGGCTCTGCAGAAACTTTGTGGCAAGAATCGTATATGGGATTAACTTTATGTTTTAAATAAAATTCCATGGATTTCAAGGAAGCAGAGCATACAATAGAATTAAGCTGCATTTTATAGAGGAGAAAAGATTCTTTCTGCTGGGGCACTCAACTCCAACAAACAAGTGGTCTCTGTTCCTTGCTTCTGCCACACAGCTCCTATCATCTTCCACCAATTTGGTCTGATTTGGGCCTTACATAATGTCATAGGATCACAGAATATTCTGAGTTGGAAGGGATCTACAAGGATCATGGAAGTCCAACTCGTGGCTCTGCACAGGACACCCCTAAGAATCACACCATGTGCCTGAAAGTGTTGTCCAAGTGTTTTCCTGAACTCTGTCAGGCTTGGTGCTGTGACCACTTCCCTGGGGAGCCTGTTCCAGTGCTTGGCCACCATTTGGATGAAGAACCTTGTTTTAATATCCAACCTAAACCTCCCTGAACTCAGCTGCATGGCATTTCCTTGAGTCTTTCACTGGTCATGAGAGGGAAGAGATCAGTACTTGGCCTTCCATTTTGCCTCACAAGGGAGTTGCAAACTGCAATGAGGTGTCCCCTTAGTCCCCTCTTCTCCAGGTTGAACGGACAAACTGACCTCACCCACGCCTCCTTCTGCTTTCCCTCAAGGTCCTTCACCATCTTCATTTTCCTCCTTTGGACCCTCTCTAAGAGCTTAATATCTTTCTTATACTGTAGTTCCCAAAATTGTCCACAATCTGCCAGTGCAGTTGCATATCCTCCCTCAACCAGCTGATGATGCTTTGCCTGTTGGATTACTATTACTCCGACTAATAATAATAATATCAACTCAGCTTTATTGACTGTTCACATGTACACAATTGATTACTTGAAACGCAAATCAGTCATAGTTAACTTTTCTCAATGAAAAAACCTTTTCCACTGACAGTAAGCTAATTTCCATGATGCTGAAATTACAATGTGCTAATTATGTACCTAATGAAGACCATCTTCTATGACTCTGAAACATCAGTTATGGATCTCAGAAATAACACTTGATCTATCCCAGCTTTTGACAATTTCTACTATATTACATTAACCTGAAACTAAGACTGTTTTCCTGTCTGTGCAGAGCAGGAAACAATGTCTTAGGATCCTGGTTGGAATTTATCAACATGGGAATTTTTTCTTTCAGGGTTAGCAGGAATAATGGAGTTCTTCAAAACTGGAACCGGTGAACAACTATTTTGCTTGTCTTTTGACACCCATGTTCCTCCAGGCCTCACCTTAGTATGCTTTTACAGTGTTTGCAACCACCTTGCTGTACTTTGCAACAAGTCACTCTCTTTTTCTTAGTCTGCATTTGGCTATTCCATAGCTATTCATGCCAAAGATTGCCACAAGAAATAATAAAAACTTACAGTACAAACAGTACGGTGGTTCAATGAATATACAGGAATTACTAAACACGTAACAGGCAGATCAAAGTATACTGGAATTTGGTCCACAGTAACTTCAGTGTAGCTACTCACATAAGTAAATGTTTGTAGTATTGAAACTACTTTTCTCAATTTGTGAAATTAAGAGTCATCCAAAAATCCTGGTGACATACTTAGCCCTTCTGAAAACAAGCTGTATAAGTGAAGAGTATGTCAGTTCTATATACAGATGGTTCTTATCAGTACAATATAACAATACTCAATAGGATTAATTGGGGAGGGGGTGTTGGTGGTTTTTTGTTTTTTTTGTTTTGGGGTTTTTTTTGTTTTTTTTTTTTGTTTGGGTTTTTTTGTGTTTTGTTTTGTTTTTCCCCCCAGTGTTATGTACAGTATTGGTCATAGTTACTGGAACAAGTAACCTTTAGCTTTTTGGACATAAGTGGTGCTTCATATTCAGCCTGATCAGGAAGTTAACTTGATTTAGTAATTCCGAAATTACTTCAAAGTTGTTGACCATGTTCCCTGCTTCTTCTGCTTTATGGGACACAAGGTAACTTCAGAACATAACCATCTAACTGGCAGTGAAAGATCTTAATTTTGTACAATAAAACCCAAACCAAACAGAACCCTCACCAACAAACAGCAGAGATATTTTAAGTTGCTCTGTATTAATAAAATGCTCTAGACCCAGAATAAATTAATTCAAGCAGAACTTGTTTTCAGTAACAAGTCTAGTAACTATCTGTATCTTTTTATTGCAGCTTGTTGTGTGATATCATAGGAGGAAAGAGCCCCCTAATGGCTTCAGGTTAGCTAGGAAAATAAAAATAAATTTCATATTCTGTGAATTCAAGATGGAAAGGAATGTAACGTTAATTTAAAAAAAGATCAAATCAATCTTTTTGAGAAAAAAGTTATACAACTCAATCAGTTTAAAAGATCACAAAAATTCCATCTTAACAACACTCAAAACTTGAAAAAAATGCAAAATTTATAATATGTAAACCCTTAAGTCTTTCTTATTTGAGGTTTTTTTCCTCTATTTTTTTTTTCTGAATCTGACAAAAGAAAATGCTTACAATCTTTAATGTGGAAATGAATAACATATCTCATAAGTGTAACTAATTATTTGGGTTTCTGAGTTTTTTGGTGCTTTTAAAAAAAAGGTTCAAATATAATAATGTAATATTTTCTTTGCAAAAAGAAATATTTTTTAGCTTTATTCGGAGTTTGATGGTTAGGATGTAAGCTGACTACTAACAGATACTAATCTGGAGGGAACCATATTGCTGACTTTGAAATCACAGAATTAGCATGATTTTATTACCAATCATAGAATTATAAGGTATATTTAAAGAGCACAGGTATAGTTAACAAATCTTTTCAGAGAGAAAAAAGAGATTAATAAAAGCTGTAAGAAAACTTTTGAGCACACATAAAAGACTATTTTTTTGCAAGTCAAACTGCACATGAAATATACTAAGTCAGGCCTTAAGCTTTGTAAGAATCCAAAATGAATTAAGCATCCAATTATCTTAGCTTCTTATAAAATATTGTCTGTACTTGGTAGCTCTAACTCTTGATATCCATGTCGTTGTCTTATTGTTAAACTTTTAAGTCAGGTAATTAAAATATAAAGATTTCTTTCCATTATTTATGGTCTGATTGTGCACTCTGACTCCACAGTCAATGTATGCAGTCCTCACCTTTGGCAGTATTTTATGAAATAAAATACCACTCCATGAAAGCTATGGTGGCAAAATGTGCCCCCAAGAGAATTACTTGCTACCTGGAAAGAATTTCAGAAAGAAACATTAAAATTGCTAACATGGATTAATTGTGCATGCAAGAAACAACATAAACATTATTCATAGAGAAAATATAAAGACATAATACAGCACAGATGTTATAGTTTAAGTATTCCTTTAGTTTTGACTCATCAGTTTAGTTCTTGTTTTTTGCCAGTGCTTTTTCATATGATACATTATAGAAGATGATGCTTTCGCTTAAACATTACAGAGTTTTCTCCTGTGGCCACTTAGACGCCCGATCCAATTATTATTTCTTAAAAACCTCTCTGCATTCCTAAGGTCCTCAACCTCTTAAAAATTATAAATACTCATTTTTCTAACTCCAATCTGGGTTTTGAGAAGTGATTATGCATTTGAGTATGGTGTTTTATAGAAACTTATAAAAATTTCTTGGAAAAGGAAGAAAAGGAAGTGCTTTTCTGGATTTGTGGTACTTTGCCATTGGATAAATTGGTTTACAGTTAGGTGCACAATCTAGCAGCAAGATGTTGCTATAGGCAATTTATTAGTTAGACAAAGCATTGGAATATTGTACTTGGCTGGGTGGACGTCTACTTAAATGCTTGCATTAATAGACTGATGCCTCTGCCTCACTCAGAGGGAGTAATCGCAATAGCTGGTATATGAAAAACTCTTCAGTCTGGAGCAAGGAGCAGAGTGCACAAACTGATGAGGAAGGTGGTACACATTTTCACATCTGTCAGGAATGTGCTACTGATGAAGCAACAATGCTATCTTCTTAGCATTATGCTCCCATGGCCTGTAAACGGTGAGTCCATCAACCTTCTATTCATAACCAAAAACAGGGTTATTTCAGTTTTAGCCTATCACTTTCAAAATCATAACAATCTATAACAGTAAAACCACTTATAGCATAGCTGAAGTAAATATGTAGGAAGTGTATGTAGAGCTAGGCAATTAGGAGACAGTAGTGTCAATGTCACATCAAAACAAGCAATCAGTCCATGGGATGGTTGCCTCAAATATGCAGCACAATGTAACAGAACATCCTAGGTTTCATATTTCAGGTCATAAGCCTTGATCTTTGCTTTGCAGGCAGAATGCTAGCAGTAACTATTACATTTATAAAAAAAATGGCAGTTTAATGCAGACCTGATTTGCTCAGCTGCGGTAAGCTTGCAGTCAAAAGACAGGTACTATTTCAAACTAGTGACAAGCACTGAGAAATCCTTCAGACAAATGTTCTCTCTACCTGACTTCAGAACATGTACACTATTGAATTAATCATATGTGAGAGCTTGTGTGCTGTTATTACTCCAGACTGCTTAGCATGTGTGGGACAAGTGACACTAAAACAACATCCAAGAAGTTAGACAAAATCTTTCTGGTTGTTTCATTCCCATTCACTTGAAGGGTTAAGCATGATAAATGCAATGCACAAACTATGTCCTGTTGCAAATTGTATTCTGGTGTACATAATATTTGATACATATAATCTCTGAGTGAAAGAAATGCAAGTGCAAAAAATACATTCTGTACACAGATGCTAAAGATTGTATTTAACATGCAAGATACAAAAGAATAATACCTTTTTTTAGCTGCTCAGAAAAACAAATGATAATTTCCTTACCTGGGAGATTAAACTCTGTATATCATCAGTATTATGTGAGCTAAGGAGAGAGGATGAATTTTTGTCTTCCGTAATAAGCCTTTCTTCAGAGGTGCAGAACATGAGACATGTAATTGTAAGTAAAATGAACTATTCCAACATCCAGTCTGTCATCAGTTGCACTGGCTTAGAGCTGGCATCCTCTTGCAAATGAAAAAAACGGTAGCTCAGCAAGTTCTCTGCTGAAGGAGCTCAGTATCAGTGTTATCAGGCACCAGCAGTCACATACTGATGCTACAGTGTATACAGTCTCCCTCTACTGCGCGCTTTCTTGCTTGCTCTCCCTCTCTCTCACCCTGACGTTCACTCAGCTCTGAATCTGAGCTCCTTCTGCTGCTGTATAATCAATCTAGCCTGTCTGAATCTAATAGGCCTCTATTTAACCAGCCAATCAATAGCACAGATTCCACTGCTGCTCCCTGGGGTCTTTTCCAGGAGTGATACAAACAAAAAGAGTTTGGGCAGCAGTTTAACCAAGTATTTTTCATTATTTTATCTCCCTTAAAGAGAAATTGTTTAGGAGAGCCCAGATTCAAAGCTATCTTTCTCTGTGGTTTTTTTGTGAGAGTTATATAAACCTGCACATTGCACTGCACTGACATTCTGAACACAGAAATTTTTGCCCATTCTATGTGTTTTAGAAGGTATATTAAAAAAGAAAGAAAAGGAAAGAAACACAGATACACACTTCCCCCATCCCCCAGTCTAGAAATGAACCTGCATGGCAAGCCTCAGGCTTTGTGTTCTGAAAAATCTGGTAGTGTGCTTTGTAACCTGGAATTGTTTATAGCAATTGTGGAAACCAAGCATAAACCAAGAATCAGGAGAATTGTGCTTCACAGAGTGTGCTTCTAACCCCAGTCAGCTTGAATTCACTTCTTTCCTATACTATTTGTTTCACTTTGTGTGGTTGTTTTTGGGTTTGTTTTTTTGGGGGGGCAGAAGGGGGGGGAGGCCGGGGGGAGATTGTTTCTTTGTTTGTGTGTTTGCTTGGATTTTGTTTGTTGTTGTTGTTGGGGTTTTTTTGGTTGGGAATTTTTTAAGAATTTAAATGGGAACACCATAGATTCAGATACAGGAGTAACTGGAGATACAATATCTATTCAGCAGATTCATATGGAGCAGTTTTTTCCTGCTAAAACAGTGGTCAGAATTTACTGACTGCAACAAATAGCTGCAAGTATACCTTATCTTGCACTGCAGTGTGCTCAAGACGTGTTTGCATTTATGCAAGTTCTTTAGTAAATAAAAACAAAATTTCAGGAAGGATATTGTGCAAGGTAAATATTTTTATTTCAACAAACTGAAATTCTTTTCCCAATTTTTTTTTTAATTTCATTTCATTTTATGATTTAAGGACATTAAATCATTAGAACATTGAATTGAGACCTTTTCATTCTGGTTGCAGTTGAAAATTATGAATCAACTTTCATGCTCAATAAACTGTGGGAAAATACCTACCATACTCCTAAGTCCAGAGGATAGGTTACATCAGTCACAGATGCTTCCACATGGCAGCATACTGACACTATTGTATTTCTGTTCATAATTCAAAACAGGAAATGTAACTAATGAACACCATGAGTCCAATGCATTTGGTGGTTTTCTAGAGAACATGCTGTCACATTCTTGATGATTCCCTCATATATGATTCTGGCAAAAATTCATCTGAATCCAGAAACAAAATGAGAGCTTAGACTTTATACCTTTCAGTATTTAGACTGTCCATCAATTAAAAGACTTCTCAATACATTTATTGCATTAAGGCCTTGTGACTGAGGTCCTGTCTTGAGAGCTGGAACATGCAGTTCAGCTGTTTATTCCATGGTTAAAATTTTCTCCTCGGAGAGTTCAAAAAGGTCAAACCTTTCACTGAAGTATAAGCACTGCAGTCTAACATCAGAGTCTGACATATGCATAAACAAGTAGACATAGTGATAATTAAATTTGCTCATTACAACCTTCTTCATAGGGATTTCTACTTGATTCATGGGATTTCTTGTGTAATCTCTTAGGAGTGGTCAAAAGGGGTTGTTCCTTTTCAGTCTCTTTACCAAAAAATCTCCCATTAAAACATTTACAGTCATGTCAGATACTTTGTGCCTACATAACCTACCTAGAAATACAGACTTCTTGGATAAACACAATGTAGGGCTACTAAGTCATCATTTTATGTCATTAGTGTCTTGAAAATTCTAGTCAAAGACTGAAAGGGAAGGACAGCAGGAAGAAAAAGACCAACTATTAAGCTGGAGTTTGCAACACGAGAAGGAATTATACAGTGTTCATTAACAATAAAGGGTATGTACCTACAAGCCTATTCAGAGATACAGCGCTAACAGAAAAAAAATTCTATTTGCTCTGAGTGTTTACACAAGAGTATGTGTAAGATCATGTGATGGCAGAAAATAACACTTTTATGCACTTGAATTTCTTTCAACACGCCCACACAAAAAATTGCAGGAAACAACTAATGAAGTCATAGTATCCACAGCAAGTTCAATTCATCCATTCTTCATGTGAAATATCACACTATCAACTGATTTCCCAGTTGTGTACGGAATTACATTACCCCATTAAATGCAGCCTACAGAACACATTTAACAGACGTCTTAGGTGTTTTGAGTGGTCTGCATCAGCTAAGTGAAGTTCATGGATAGAAAAAAAAGATTAACATGGATAAATAAAATTGAAGATGGATAGAATTATGGTCATACAGTTGCATGAGTGTAGTGAAAGTGTGTAAGCCTGTACAGGCCTATATGTTGCAAGAAGGTTAATTACTGTGGAAGGTGTTCTGTCCTTGAGTAGAGGGTGGGTCCAGAGAAGCATACGGCAGTGAAAAGTTTTTTGAGGATCTCAGTGTAAAAGGCCCAATAACACATGGTATAATAAAATAGCTGTTTTAATAAGAGGTTATAATGAGTACTATAGTTAGAGAGTACACCTTGCATCCCTTAAATGTTGATAACTCTTCTTTCATGCAGGACAGACCACCGGTAGATTTTCTCACAGCACCCTGAGCAGATTCTATTCATGGAGAAGACTTTTTCCTTCTCCCATGCTGTTGTACCCTTTATATTTTGTATCAAAGAGAATCACATACCATCTCCTGACATTTTGTAATGTTATCTCTGTCTTAACACCCACCAGCACAGCACAGACTAGTATGGGACATGCCAACAAGTTCCCTTAAAGCAGCAGCTCATGCTAACATATGGGCTGCTCAAGCCCTAAGCCTGGAGCCCAATAGTGCAGGAGTGAGTTATCAAGATTCATGATGTAAAATGTAATGTTTTTCACAAGGCTCCCAATACAGACGGGAGGAGCATTGTTGCATATATAGAAGTGGAAGGAGCTCACCTTCCAAGTACCCTTCTGAAATTTTTCTACCTGACTTCTTTCTGTATCTGTTCTAATCTACCCCAGGCAAACCAAACAGTAGTTATATGTGAGGTACTATTACGAAATGGTTCACTGTACAGTTTGATACTTTAGTGTTTGGTTTTCACTCTTCAACAGAAGGCAGGACTGTCAGGGTCACATTTTTAAAAAGAGGGTCAGTGTGAATCTCAGCAACTGGCCTTTTATGCAAAGAATGAATTAATGATTGAAAAACTATTTACTGAAATTTTAATTGTATTTTGAGAATACAAATACTGGCACACAGTTGCCTACATATGACATGTAGAACTTGTGTTTGTATTGCATACATATGAAAATATCTCCTTGGCCTTCATGTCTGTAGTGAAGTATGATAAATTGCTTCAAGAATGTATCAATACAACATATCATAGGATGATGATTTAGGACTGCACTAATGTACCTTCAGTAGAAAAAATACATAGCTGCTATCCAGATAAATATGTGTTTAATACTGCAGGGATTAATGTTGAGACCAGTGCCTGAGACATTGAAACACTGAGCTAAACAACGGCAAAGCAATTTAGAATAAAAGGCATACTGTATAAACTCTGTTAAGAAGCTCTGGATATCCACTTGTTTTTCTTCTTTTGTTTTTGCTTGGTTTGTGAGCACTGTGGTTTTTAGCCTGGCAAATAGGCCTATCAAACATATATGTTCTTAAGTTTAGTTCTGTATGAGAAATGTCTTTTTTTTTTCACTATTTCAGAGTTTATTAACAAATAGGAAATATATGTGGTTCCTACTTTATGATTCAAGCAACTATCAAGATAGTTCTTCTGTAACCAAATAATCAAAGGAAAGACAGAATGTGCAGCTCTGTGAGACTATATCTTGTGAACATTTAATAATGTAATAGCAGATTTTCTATTCATAGAGATGCCTTTAATAGAGTCCCTCTATGAAAATAAAAAGTCATAGTTCTACATTTTACACCCTTCCCAGGAAATAATGAATTAAATGAGCTTTCTACATTGAACCTAAGCACTGGTTCTATTAATTATACTATTGCTGAGTATATCATTTAAGTTTCAAGTCCTGCCTAGTCTCAACACACTCTTAAAATGCTCAGGCTATTCACAACCTTGAAATTAAGTACTGCATACTCAATTATTCAATGCCAAAACCTAAAACATTGTTTAGTTTTAATGATACTTAAGAAAAACCTCTTTCCACAGATGAGGAAAAAATGGTGTTTAAGATTTATTTTAAAAACTTGAATGTAAATACAAGAATACTGAGGATAGATTTTGTCAATTTTATTTAATTTTTCCTTAGAAAAAATTCCTTTCAGATCTGGAAGGGCATGTTTAGGAATGTAGTCAAGATATACATTTGAGAGATAAGTAAGATAATGATACATAATTTCCTGTGTTTTATAGAGTATTTCTCATTTTTTCTTAGTGGTGTCAAGCAGCAAGGAAGGGGGCTGTGCTATTCTCAAAGCCGGCTGAAATGGAAAAGCTCACCTAAAAGTTTTTCTCCCTCAAAACAGTATGGGTACATCTAAGCTACTTCTTGGAATGTTTGTGATAATTTCTGAATGTTACATAAGGCTTGTGTGGAAGAGTTAGTCAAAACTTTCTTAGATATTAAAAAATTCAGACCATTACTGATTTCTTTTATGCAAAATTCCTGTGTCCCAGTACAATAAAATTAAATTTCTATGAGCTTTTTAGTAAAACACAGGAAAAGTAATGACTGTATTTAAAAATAAGAGGACCTTCACGAAAATTCACACTTGCCACAGGTCCTTTAGCCTCAGAAATTAGGTATTTGCATGGAGACCCAAGTCTTATTGATAGTAGTTTCTGTTCCCTATAACATGGACAGTAGTGAAGTCTGAAAGTGACTTCAGTAACCTCTATGTATCATTAAGATACATTTAATCCAGCAGTATGACCTTCAGCTACTGACTGCAGTTCCCAGCAGGATAACTGCTTCTTGTTTGTTAATCTTTTTTCAAGTTCAGAATGTTGTTAAAGGGCAAAAAGGAAATGCTCTCTCCCTGTGACAGTCTTTGTCCCATCTCTTGTCATCCTATGCCTGTACTTCAGAGCCTTCTAGGTCTGTACTTTCTCAGGGACTCTGCTATCTTTCCAGGCTATCTTGAGCTATCTCACATCATTATGGCATGTCCATAAATACCTAATTCTAAACAAAATAACTATTTTTGGCTACTATGGCTTTAAAACTAAGTTTACACTATACAAAGACAAGGCAAAGAAATTATCTGGGGGAAAAAATTCCTGTATGTTGTATATATTATTTCCTGTATGTAACTAAGCTGTAGTTAACAAAGTTAAAACAAAACTCTGGTTGAAACAAAGTCAAAAAAACCTCAGTTCTGAGAAGCAGCAAGATTGATAAAAAATCTGACACCTGCCTCTAGCAATAATCACAATAATAGGACAATAATAAGACTGCAGGTTATAGAATTGTTCTCACAAGCCACACTTCTGTGGTTTCATTGTTCTTGGTACTGAAGTCTTGCAAAATAGAGGTAAATTAGTTGTGCTCTCATTGTCTTCTACACTAGCTCCAAGAGCAAGAGGCACATAACAACAGATCTTTTCCTAACACAAAACATACTGCAGCTGCCTCAGAAAACTGTAAACTTCTGATGAGGATTAAAGTCTGTTTTCATTAGGGATCAAAAGATGTCCTTTGGTGACATTATGCTAGGTTGCATCGTGTTGCAAGGCTTAAAAGTACCAAACTGGTAACAACTTGGAAAGGAGGAAGACCACAGTAGAAATACTGATTTTGCAGGCAATTTTGAAAGTTGCCTTTTCTGCAGTAGTCACCAGTAGACTACTTCATGTCAAGTCATTGGCACTGTTTGCCTGCACAGTCTCAACCCTTCCAAGTTATGATGGGTTTTGTTGTCCATGAAGGTTTACGTATTTTGATTTGAATTCATGTTATTTAGTGCCTGGTAAGAACTACTAGCTTGTTTTGGGGAGTGTATTATGTCCATTTTCATACCTGTTCACAAAAAATTCCTAATAACAATGTATTTGTAGATTATGTGGCTGTCAGTGTACAGCTTTAACTAGTTTTTTAATTGATATCATTGTTTCTTCTGGGTCATGTGTTAAGCTTAAATTTCAGTAGAAAATGTATATAGAAGAAAGTGTTGCTGTAAATGTCTTTATTTTTTATTAGCGGTACTGCAGTAACACTTAGGAGTCTTGATGTACTATACAATGCTTAATTACAACACAATACAATACAGTCTAAATAATTCTTTTGAATTGAAAATGTACTTGCTGCAAAATGAGGACCAAAATGTAATTAGTGTTGTAGGACAAATAATATCTGTTCCTCTGTTTCTGTGAAATATTTATTGCAATTTGCAATTGAATTAGGCCTGCAGAATTTGGCCTGTGTGCATGGAACAGACAGACCTCCTATAAGATTTTTTGTTGGGGGTTCAAATTCTGGCAAACAGGCCTATTAAAGAGCTTTAGATTTAGCCTGTGAGATTCCTGTCATCCAATATTTAAACTCACAATATCCAAATATTTTTCCACTGAACAACAAAGACAATAGCAAATGCTCCAGGCACAAAAGCCGAAGAAGCTGATAAAACACCACTAATACTTAGAATTGAGCTCTGTATTGTATCATCAATTTGAATATGATATGTGGTTTTCCTAGTGTATGCCTAAACAGATAAAAGACAAAAATACAAACTATAAACCACATTTTTATTTTATTTCTCTAGCTTGCACAGAGAAAGCCCAGGGAAACCTTACGCTGAATTGCTAATGAGGGCAGAGTTACACTATTGTTGAAGGTAGGGTTTGATGTGTGATTGCTACAATTTTAGTGAAGTGAAAGATACTGTGCACAGTGTCCTGGTGTATTTCGTACTGCAGGAAATTACGTGTGCTATGTAGCAGAGAAGACTGTAACCAAATGACACAGGAGAGATTCATCCTCAGTTATCCTTCATCGCAAATACTCACTGACATTTTCACTTCTTGGAGTCATATTCAGAATGTTTCTGATTTAAGGCAGTTTGTTTAAGTTTTCATTGGAAATTTACTGAAAAACAAAACTAAAACAAACAAACAACTGCAAGCAAAGCAAAGCAAACCAAAACCAGAAAAACCCAAACAAACAAATGTAACATACCAGTCATGTTTTAAATAAAACTGCCTCCCAATGGAGTAAAAATTACCTACCATATATGTAAGTATTTCAATATTTCATACTGAATATTTCAATATAGTAGGAAGTACTTATTTTAAATATATTTAATACTGAAAAACCTACAGATGTAATGTTGCAAGTATTTCTGAACCGTGTCCAGTGACTGCTGTCATTGAACCTGAAATACAATTAATACCAGTGAGAATATGGTTCACAGGATTTTGCTTAATAGACTAAATTTCAATTTTAATTAATCATCATGTGTGCCTATTGTCAAAAATAACTATTTTTACATAATCAGAAATATGCAGCAGAAGATTGACAACTGGCCATCAAGAAAATTGACTGAAGTTTAATGGAGTTTCTAGGCTGCCTAGAAGTCCCTTTGGGATCTAAACCCAAATTAGTTCAGATGGATTTAAATCTTGATGCAATCAGAAACAGAAATGTTTTTTCTCATGCACTGGAAGGCAGACTAGTAATGACTAACCCACAAGAGGAGTAGGGATAAAATAGAAAAGTAAGAGCAATGCAAAATACATGAAACTTCTTTTTTCTTTCCTGGAGACAAAGAAAATAACTAAACATACTTTTATTTGATTTGGAGGTTGTGTCAGCAAATGCTGCCCAACTTCCTGCATCTATGCCTTCAGCAGGTTATGATCTGTTTTCTAGGAGAGTTCCTTCCTTGCATGAAGAAGCATTATCATAGTGGGAATGCTTATGTTATGTGTCAGGAACTGGAATTCACTTCCCTCCTTCTAGGAGCTTAGCTGACTGCCAGATTGTCAAGTAGGAAGAACTGCTGTGAAGTGCTAGAAGAAACCTCAGCAGACGTTCCCTTCCACCACCTTTGCTTGGGACTTGTAAGCTATACTGACACTGCAACTGCAGATGATTTTACACCTGCCTGATCCTATCCTGTAGGCTTGACTTACTCATTCAGTACTGACTTTTCCTTCCTACTGTGATCTTATGGAATGATTCCTGATCCTGCTTATTATCAGAGAACCTTTCTCCTTGATCAGGTACTGTGGACTGTGTCCACGTTGGTGATGTCACTGCCCTGCTGGTTCTCTGCTCCTGGCTCACCTTCCTCTGCAAACCAGTCCTTTCTTATTGCTGTTTGACACCTAGTTCAGGTGGGAGCCAGGAGCAAAGACCTCAGCTTAAAAGCAGCTCCTACACAAAGGAGAGGGGAGTCCCCACTGAGTTTTGTTCTGGCTTTTTGCAACAACTTTAATCAGCAAGGTGACCCTGAGTGCAGCAAGGTAATCTTGTGGAAAGGAAAGTGCATTTCTAGTCCTGAAGTATATGTTACGTCAACATTTCACTGGAGACAGTAGCAAATAAATACTTTATTTGCCAAGATTAATTTTTTTATTATTTTCAGGTTACTTTACAATTTCAAAAGGGCATGTTTCTTACAGATAGATTTTTAATTTATTTTTCTTCATGTAGATTGATAAAATGTTTCTTCTGTTCTCCTAGTTAGGATGACCTTAAAGATAATAAAGTACTGTCTCTTGTGTGGTTTTGTTTTATTGATTTAGCGGTTTTTCTCCCCAAAGTGAGAAAAAAATAAAAATAAGGAACAAAATCATTGTAATGGCCTTATCATCTTATTTCTTCCTCCTGCCTCTCCAGACCTCCAAGCCTCATCTTCTCCAGGGGAACAGTCCCATCTCTTTCAGCCTCTCATAAGAAAGACTCTGCAAACCCTTAATAATTTTTATGGTCCCTTGATGGACACTCTCCAGTACTTCCATGTCTGTTTTTATATGGGAAAGTCCAGGAATGGATGCAGCACTCTAGGGGTGACCTCATCAATAAAGGGGAATGGTCACCTCCCTTGTTATCCTGGCAATACACCTCTTAACATAGCTCTGGATGCTGTTGCCTTTTTGCTACTGGAGACATTGCTTGGACATGTTAGTTTTGTTGTCTTCTTCATTTTCTTCAAGGTTGATTTGTAGCCTCTTGTCCTCCAGCACATACTGCTGCAGGGTCTTATTCTGAATGGTGCCTCTGAAAAGCAGCACAATCAACTGATGTATGAACAACTCCCTTCAGCTTCATACCATCCACAGAACTGATCATGATCCAGGTCATGAATGATGATGTCAAATTGTATTGTTCCCTTTATTAGCCCCTGAGCCACACCGTGTTTCCTAACCTCATCCCTGAAAGCTTTGACAATGTCCTTATATTCCTCCTAACTCATTTCCCTGATTCCATGTCTTGTATGCTTTATTTTTACATTTGTGATTTGTCAAGAGCCCCTTATTTATCTGTGTAAGCATCATACTGTCTTTGTTTAGTTTCCTGCTCCTTGGGACAGGCAAATTCTTGAGCTTGGAGGAGATCTTTAAAAATCAACAAGATTCTCTGACCCTATTTCTATCCAGGGCTGTATCCCATGTATCTGTCAAGCAGAGGTGTGAACAGACCAAAGTCTGCTCTCCTAGAGACAAGGGCTGTGGTTCTACTTTCACTTTCCTGTCTTTTGGTCGGTCTATAGAACTGTAGCTGCCTTTATCAACTGGATTTTCTCCAGACCATTTCCATAACCATTACAGCAGCCACTTCAGATGTTGTGTAGATAACTGATCCTCTGTGAGAGACAGAGATCTGTGATTTGCACTTTGTTGTATATGTACTTCAAGATGAAGGTCAAACTTACATTCAGAATATCTCCAGTGGGTTGACCAGTGTGGCAGAGATCAAGGCCTGGGCTAGCAATATGAAGGGAAGACACCAGCAGAGATTCAAGGGTGGAAACAAAATATGTAAATTCTCTCCAGTGCCACATGGCAATAGAGCAGTAAATGATGTAAAATTAAGATTCATCGTAATGAAATGTCCTTTAAACAGAAGCAATAATTGAATTTTATTTACCTAGGAATAAAATATTTCCTACCATTCATAGAATCACTGTGCTTTTGCATTTTATATATCAGGTATGCGGTACGTTAAACAAGTACTTGAGAATTGTCTGATGCAATTTTTAAACTGTGATACCTAAAGTGAAATCATTCTCAAATAATCATGGATTCTAATTTTCTAGTTCCCTTTGAACAGGATTTCTGATGAAAGTAATGACAGTTTTTTCAGGGTAAATAACAGGATTGGACATATACTGTGTACAGCATTTCCATCTTGCCTCACGACCTGCAATATTGTGTTTCCACCATGGACAGTGCATGCACTAAAACTACCTACCTGTAGAAGAGCAAATTATGTACTTACAAGAGAGGAAGAAAGCTCATATGTCCACAGGTCTCTGTCATTTTCCAGGACTCACAATATATTAAAGATTATATTTTTCTGAAAGAAAATGGGAGCAAGTTTGTTTTGGATTTTTCTTTTAAAATAATTCAGATTGCAATTTTCTTTGGAAGTCTTCCCTAGCAACTACCTGGAAAATAGGTTCATTCACCTATCCATAGCCTCCTGTAGATGTGTCTATAGTCATCCTTGAGCTGTTGCTTCCTAGAATATTAACTGTGTAGGCAAAACCACTCAACAGGCAGCTCTAGCTAAAATCAAACCTTGAGTCTGCAAATCTAGAGAAATAAATAAACAATAGAGGGAGCAGGGAATGCAGCCAGTGTGAGAGTAAAGACAACTTGGCATTTATCAGTGTATGTTTTCATTAAAGCAGAAGCACTATGGTCCACCTAACCCATAATTTCCCCCGCCTTTCCAGATTGTATGAGATGTTTTGGTGTGCTAACCAGTAAGCTCTTCTAAAGCCAACTTTTATGAGCATGGGCCAGGCCTGCAAGTGGTGGGGCTCTGTTCATTATTTTTTCATATCTTAGAACAGTTTTTCCTCAGTAGCATTTAGTCATAATCCAAGAAGCCTTCCTTAAGAGCCAATGGAAGCTATTTTTGAGTGAGAAATAGGAATAATGCTTCCTTTCCTGATTTTGAAAACTTTTGAGTTGTCTCCTATCTGTGCATAAAAAATGGATGGCCCAAACCAGGGGGTTTAAATGCAAGAATGAATATATTGCCAGACTAAAATATACCTTACTTTATTGTTATGCAGGTAAAATATTGGTCTGCCAATCATGTCTTGTGTCTTCTCTTCATGCCTCTTCTGTTGGAAAAGGTACTGGTAAGAAAGTGGTATTTGACAGTGCTGGAGTGCGTTTTATCCTAAGGCGAGGCAGTTGATCCCTGGGTAAGAGGCAGTGTAGTCCTTTGGAATTCATTGAGGAGGATATGGTGAAAAACATGAGTCTACTGTTTTGCCTGCACGTTGAAGATAAAAAGTCAGCTAATGTCTTAACACTAAAAAGGACTTAGCAAACTTGTGGGGGGCGTGGCGGGGGACAACCGGGAAAAAGTATTCTGGAGATTCACTTGCAAGATTATCTACTTCTGCTAAATTGTGACTTTGCAGGACCCCATAAAGAAGGGTTGCTAAATCCCTCTAACTGATAACCTCGTCTGTTAGGGAGGGAAAGAGTATATCTTTGTCTGATATGTGCTCAATCCCACAGAACAGTCCCTTTTCTTTAATGCCAATGGTAACTTAATGATTTCCCTTAGTCTTCTCTCACTGTAAAAAGCAAACAACACATTTCTTGCCCTTCTCCCAGTCCTCTGTATTTCAAGATGACACACACAAGCAGGGTTAAATGCCTCCTATGTGACCTTCACAAGAGTACTTTTTAGTTTCGAAAGGGACATCTTTCTTCACAGTGTTCCAACAAAATGTGAACATTGTGAAAAGAAAGTAAATAAAACCCTTCAAAAATAATTCAGTTTTACTTTCAGCAAAAACAGTAATACTCTGCAGTGACTGCTCTGGTTTAATGCAGATATGGTTGTGAAGTATAATAATTGGCGATATGTCTCTACTGTGAAAGAATTCTCAGACACCTTGTGCCTGATTGCTACACTCCAGAGTTCTCTAACTCTGTCCTGGACTTTTTCTCTCAAACAT
This sequence comes from Grallaria varia, assembly GCA_013396735.1. Taxonomy (NCBI): domain Eukaryota; kingdom Metazoa; phylum Chordata; class Aves; order Passeriformes; family Formicariidae; genus Grallaria; species Grallaria varia. The sequence goes on from VWZG01007026.1 coordinate 28,291, forward strand.
TGAGATTCTCTCAATATGTTGTATCAGGTCATATAAAACTGAGCATTAGAGAACACATGGACAAACTTGACATCCACAAGACTGCAGGCCCTGACAAGATGATTCCATGAGTGCTGAGAGAACTGGCAGACATTGTAACAAGGCCTCTCACAAACACCTTTGAAAGGCGGTGGCAATCAAGAGAGGTGCCTGGGGACTGAAAGAAGGAAAATGCCACCAGAGTCTTTAAAAAATGGCAAGAAGGAGAACCCATGAAACTACCAGCCCATTAGCTTTATCTCAGTCCCTGTAAGGGTGATGGAGCACCTCATTCTGCAGGCTGTCTCTAACCATGTGGATGGCAAGGAGGTGATCAGAAACACTAAAGGTAAATCATGTTTGACCAACCTGATTGCTTTCTACAATGAAACAACTACCTAATGGTTGGGGGGAGAGCAGTGAATATTGTTTACCTTGAGTTTAGTCCTGGTGAGGTGCATCTGGGGTGCTGTGTCCGGTACTGGGCTCCTCAGTATGACAGAGACAGGGAGCTTCTGGGTCAGGTCCAGCAGAGAGTAAAGATGATTAAGGGACTGGGCATCTCTCTTGCATGGAAGGGCTGAGGGAGCTGGGCCTGTTCAATCACGAGAAAAGAGAAGAGAGAAAGGAGCTTATCAGTGCACATAAGTGTCTGGAGGGTGGCTGTCAAGAGGATTGGAGCCAGGTGCCTCTCAGTGGTGCTGAGCAATAGGTCAAGAAGCAATGGTCAGAAACTGATGCACATGAAGTACTACTTGAATATGGGGAAAAACTTCTTCACTGTGTGGGTGACAAAGGACTAGAACAGGTTGCCGAGAGAAGCTATGGAGTCTCCCTCACTGGAGCTTTTCAAGAAGTCTCTGAACACAATACTATGCAATGCGGTAACCTGCTTGATCAGGGAGGTTGGAGCAGCTGACCCACTGTGGTCTTCCAACCTTACACCTTCTGTGATTCTGTGAACATCTTGCCATGAAAAATGCTAGCCTGACAGGCTGCAGTGGAATCCTCCCTTACTTTTGGGTGTTTGGAAACAGGGGGATAAAAAAGGGTGATGATGATGATGATGATGATGATGATGATGATGATGATGATGATGCCTTAGAGGTGATCTCCATGTCATACTGTGGGCACGCAGCCAGTGTGCTATAGAAGGAGCTAGTTGTAACCCATGGGAAAACAAAGCATTCTGCACCAGCTGGCTAGAAGGAGCTATTTCCTCAGGTGAAATACTTCAGCAAACTTCTTCTGTACATTCCCCTCTACAATGACAGGAGGATATATTTCTTATGAGCTTTTGTTCTTTGGGGTGATTTCAATTAAATCGTCATGCTTTCACCCTGTAAACAAAGTTGGATGTTTGTGTAAATCACAAAAAATTATGGCATTCATATGAAAAATATGCACATAACTGAAGCAGTATTTTCTTCAGAAAAATATGTATCTCTGTGTAACTTCTCTAATTAATTCCAAATGTAGTGAAAAAAGCCTGTGTAAAATAAAATTATTAACCTTCAGTAATGTGTGACTTTCAGTCCACCTATTATTTGGCATTAAAAATAATTGAATTTATACCTAATGCATTTTTTAGTCAGAGCAACCTGTCCCATTCAGCATGATGCTGTTAATATCCATACATCTGCAGATGTCATTGGCTTTTGGCAGTTGAACTGAAATATCTAGAACAGCATCAGAATGTTTTTTACGTAAACTTGCGTTGTTGAAAATTATGTAGGATGAATGAAGAAATACAGTGAGACCAAATGAATAGCTAAGCCTTTCACTTGGATTAATAATAAATTTACTTGGCTTTGTTGCTCTGTTATGTCTAGGGGCTGCCTTCTTCAATACCTTCTTGCTCACTATAGTGACTTACACACCTGTTAGTTCTAAAGAATGGGCAAAATTAACAGTAGCACTGGCAGAGTTATGCAGATATTTGATTACTGGAAAGGCAGGCTTTAGTTACATAGTAGTGTGTAGCTATGGTTTGACAGCATGTGTACCATAGAAAATGTGATAGGTTTCCTAAGCTGCATCAGTATGTTGTCTTAAGTGCTAAACAAAGGTTCATTAGAATACGGCTAGAAAATGTACTATCTTCTTCACATCTCCCACTGAGTGACTAACAGGGACTAGGGTCACCAGTTTGGTTGTCCAGAGTGTTACATCAGCACCTTTCCTTGACAAATCAGTTGCTGGCTTGTACATTAACTTCTGTGAGATGATGTTATATTCCCTTAAGAGTCGCACAGTACAAAAGACATTTTTTTGGTGTGTGTGTGTGTAGAAAAGTAGCTTTTCCAAAAAAAAAAAAAAAAGAAATAATTCTGAAACTGTATCTGATTCCAACTTACTTACCAGTGTAGGAGTAGCAATTATTTTATCCCTTTTAAGTTACATTATGTGCATTATGAATTAACGAGTATTTCACATAGCAATATGATAAAAATGAAAAGTTACTACTGTAGAACATATACTGTATTGTATACAGAAACTCAGTCACCATGATAGAGAAAATATTAGTGACAATGGCCTTTGCAGGGACACCAACCAGCACTCATGGTAGGATCCCATCAGGGTCTGTGGGCTTATGCAGATCACATTTGCCTAATTATTCCTTGACCTTGTCTTCCACGAAAGGTACTGCTTGGGGTTCAGGTGAGAAAGATTTTCACCTTTTTTGTATTTCAAAAAGTCTGGTGTATGTTTTTTGTATGGTATTACTTTAGGTAAAGAAATTCTACCTGCGAGGCAGAGAAGTTCAAATATTGGATGCAATGTGCTTGCTTTATAACTCTCAGAATTCACTCCAGAATCCTGAGAATTACTGGAAACAATGGGAAATTTTAGATTTCTTTATGAAAATGCCTGTTTACCTGAGAACCTGTGAGGACCAGGGTCGAATAATTCATTATTATACGATACTTACCACTATTTCTCTTGGCTATAACTCTCAAAAGAGAGTTGCATCTTTCAAGATAATTTCTCAAAGTTTAAACTTCTTGAAGAAAACTTGTCAGAGAAGGGATTCTGTTGCTGTTTACCATAAATCAAACTGTAGAGAAAACATTTGCTGTACTAATCATAATTTCTTGTATTATCTCTAATGCATTTGGACAAAAATAACATCTCAGTAGCATTAAAAAACTTGCACTGGTTTTCATGCTCCAATGTTCATGCAGCTATTTTTAAGCTGGTGTCATTAGAACAGCTTTTTCTTAGCTCAATTTTCACTAGTCAAAACTTCTCTTCCTTATTCTCCTTAACTGCAATAATTCCTTTCCCCTCTGGGTCATTTACTTTAGACATGTATCATATTGCTGATGACATAAAGCCTACATACAACATTCTAAGTGTTGTTCATTTATTTTTATTCTTTTTTAGATTACCTTCATTAACAGTAACCACCCTACCATCATGTTTTAATTTACTGTGCAGTATATTTTATAGAATAAACAGGGGACATTCCCTCAGGATTTGTCCATGCATTACCACTGCAGTCTGAATTTTGCAATTTTACATTTTAAATTTTACATTATTTTTTACATTTTAAACCCTAGTCTAACGTATCCCAGCAAAATGCTCCATTTAATTTTTTAAGATTAAAGAACATGTCCTTTGTTACATTTCATATAGAGGTTTAGAGATCTGCGGGTTCCCATTTTTCCAGTGTCTTTTTCCAAGATCTCTATTGGAGAGTAGAGATAGTGTTTTTCTGTCTTTATTGTAATAGCATACTACTGAGAAGACTTTGCACTTACACTGCAGGAACATTTTTGTTCACTTGTCATAATCTGGTAGGAAAAAGAAAATATTTGTACAAGAAGTTTATTTTGGGAGTAACTTATTCAAAATAGGCACATTCTAAAACCAGACATTGAATGTAAAATTGCATCTTTTATCAGTGTTGTTTAATCTGTATAAGTTTATGTCTGCTTAAAGAACTTTTTAGAGGCACAAACTTTTTACTCAGATCAACAGATCGTGAAAAACACTTCATATGAAAAAAATTATATTCCCTACTCTACTGTATAAGAAAATCCTATTTCTGAAATCAAAGGAAGCAACAGAAATATTAAGTACCTAAACACATTAGTAGAGAAGAGAAAAAAAAAGTTATTATCTCTTAAAAAAACTAGACTGCTTTCTCTTTGAACACTCTCTTGCGAGGGTTTTTGAAAGTATTGAAACCTGATAGAAATAAAGGTTAAAAAACCAATTTTTTTATCTAACATAACCTTCAGACAATAGAAAGATACCAGTTCTTTACTGGGACAAGATGCTATGTGTGAAACAGGGAGAGAGAGAGCAGTTATTCCAGAATAATGAAAGAATTATCTCCCTGCAATTTATACAATGAAGGGGAAAAATAATCAGAAAGAAAGTGAAAGTTTGTGATATTGAGATTATGAGAATCATGTATATTATTACACTAATGATAGTTTACAATAATTTGATTATGGTTAGGAAGATTGTACTTCAAATGTGATAAGAAAGAATAGCATGGTGTTCAGATTGGGAAGGATAGAAACAATAACATGCTTGTAGGGATATTTGAACTATTTCTGTGGTTGTATATCTTTGAAATAACTTAGTATCTCCTGTATTCTGAGCAAAAGAAAAATTGTCTCTAGATTCCATCTTAAAATTGGATCAGAATATCAGCCTTAGAACTGAGCCCTGTTAAATACTTTACCAGCACCTTATGCATAAGACAATAATATTGTGCCAGTTTTCAGAGGAAAAAAAAAAAAAGAGGCAGAGATTCAGCAGTAACAATTCACAAACTCACACTGTGGAATTCTATTCTTATAGGAAAAGATTAATGTATTTTGATGTCTTTCAGAGGCAAATGCCCCGTAACTACTGAGAGAGATCTGTACTTTTTATTTTCTGAAGAACATGTGACATATATGTTGCACTTTCAATTGTTAAGAACTCTTTAAAAAAAAGCATGTTCATGTGAGTGGTATGAGGAAAGAAAGGAAAGTGGAAAAGCAGAGTGGAGAAAGGTACTCTGAGAACTGAGAATAATTTTGCAGACTCTCTATGGTGAGATTAGGATAGTAAGACTTACTATGTGGAGATTTAAGTTTCTTAAAGAGGAGTTATTCAATAAGCACAGTTCATATATTTTTGTCAGGCAAATTTTGCACTACCTGCTACAGGAAGAGAGTATAGCAGAGAGTCTGTAATGAGAAGGCTTTGAGGATATAAAGGATTCTCCCTTAAAATAACAGACAAAGAAGACAGAGTGCTGACATTCCTCACTGAAGTTAAATTGTAAAAGGATCAGGCACTGTAGAATTTGTATGTATTCACAAAGGTAACAGTGCTGTCAGGCTCCATAATTTGAGAGTTAGATATATTTCTTAAAAAA
>VWZG01007027.1:1758-123363 GCA_013396735.1 Grallaria varia
TTTTTTTTTTTTACCTCAGAGCTGGAAGTTATTCAGACTGTTACTTGAGTTTTAATGAATGCTTTCTTCCTTCTAGACTTCATCTAATGTCCAGTCAAGTTAGCAGAATATCTATGGATACTCACTCATATCAATTCACTTTCAGTTGCATATTTTATCCACTAAACCAGTGGAGTTGTGTGCAATATTTCTCCTTGCAAATAACTGTTAAGCCATTTAAAACAATCTGATTTTTTGGTAGGTTTGGTGCTTACTGAGAAAAGAAGACAACGCTTCAAAACATACCAAGAAATAAAACACTGGCTGATGTGATGCATCTCCTTTCTTCTTGTGAACCCACATATTTCAATCTAAACAGTTTTCCTGACATATTTTACAGAATCCTTCCACTCATCACCTGACTTTGTATCCTGTCTGTCTGTATAAAATACTAAGGTGGCCCACAATAACTTAGAAGATCATACAATTTTGTAATGCATTATAGAACCAACTTTCATGCATACTAATTTAGCAATATTCAACTCTTTGCTCTGACCACTTTCATTTCTTCTGCTTAGGAAGATGAGGTTTAATTCTATCAGAGGCAGAAAATGTAAAGGGATTTTGTCATCTAAAAGCTGTGAAGGTCATAAGACATGTCTGTATTCAAGTCAATAGAAGAAGAAAATTATATTAAAAATTTAAAAATACTTTGATGTTAAAACCAAAGATGTAGAATCAATGTTACTGTAGCCATTTCTCCTCTTAAGAAGAGGATAAAGAGAAATACTGCTTCACCGAAATACTTCTTTTAAAATAGCAAAATTGCCAATTAAAAAGAAAAACAAAACCCTAAAAGATACATACATTCAAAACAGATTGCAAGATATCCTGTCAGTCCTCTGATCTCACTTCATGATTGTTAGTAGTAACAATTATTATCTTGCCACTATTGTGAAATACTTCCCTGTGTGAAATCACATCAGTCCTGCTTAACAGCTTTCTGAAGGATATTCCTTTCTAAAAGGAAGGGAGAGAAACACAGGTGCACCATAATTTTACATTAAGAAGGATATTCTGTTTTCCCTGTGGATGAGTTGCTCCTTGGAGTAGGAAGTTCTGGAATATGCATTAAGTTGTGGATTGAAAAGGACCAGTTCAGAGTATATTCAGCATTATTACATTTCCCATAGATCTCTATATGAACATCAATAGCTAGCTGTGACTCTCTTAGTTGCTTGTAACTTCTTTGTGACTGTTTATAAAAAAGTCTAGTATTCAGAATTTTAGAGGTACTTGATAAGATTTTCCATTTCCTCTTTGCTAGAGTTTAATTTCCTTTACTCATTTATTTGCTTGTATTTCCAAACTTTCAAAGTCATAAACTCTCTTAAAAAGAGACTCCTCTTAAAAATGGATTTGCAAAATCAAAGACAATCACTTCAGCAATTTTTGCATTAACTTGATGGAATGCAAATGTGCATTTTTCAAGAAAAAACCAAGAAAGTATTTGCCTATAGGTATTCTCTTCAATGTCTAAATATTCAGAATTCATCTGCACCTGTAGCTCAGATTTACAAGGCACCATCAGCAGCTGTTCGATCTTCACAGGACAGAGAAAGTTCAAAGTCACCTCATGCAACCTGGACAACTACCATGATATCGTATAAATGGGAGGGATCATCTCCTTTCAAGTAACAGCAGCTTTTGAGCATTGCAAGAGCTGGAAAGTTGGGATCTACTTGTCTGTGAAGAACAAGTCTTCTGCAGAGATGCAGTCTCTTTCCAGAGCAAAGATGTGTTACAAAGCAGTTTGAAAAAAGATCTTAACACTGTGGATGAGAGTGTTCTGAGTACATATAGGTTTTTTGCATTTTCCAGTTACTAATTCTTTATGATAGTGAACAGAATATCCTATCAGTCAGAACTGAGATTACAATGTGTACTTTCATTCCCCATGGTAACCATGAATAGGATGTCTAACTATTTTTGTAATTAAATTAATTGGATTAAGAACCGGAATTAAGAACCAGAAGTAAAAGTTATTGATATATCAGTATCTTCTGTGTCATAAAAATGAATCATTACTTCTGTGGTTAGATGAAGGGAAGATAGGATGCGTTCATGGACATTCTATTTTATTAAAACTATTTTTTATATGTAACTCATATATTGAAGAGTCTGATTGAGTTTTAAGGGAGATTTTCATTTCTATGAATTCAGATTTTATACAACCTAGATTATAGCCAGGAGACTTTTTTTTTCTAATTTAAGTTTTGCTACAACTTATCTACACTGAGAAGATTCAGACCTTCCATTTCCTCACAACTCCGCTGGAGAAGAAAAGACATGCCATCACACTCGTATCATTTTAATTAATTATATATCTAAAACATGTAGGGATAAGTAAGCCAAAAAGTAATTACACTATCTCCAATGCTCTCTTGCTTTTGGCATGTATATTCTTCCACACTCTTTCCACCTTCGATGCCCTTTTCAAGATTTACATTCTGCTGTTTTGCTATTATGACTGGCTGTAAACAAACTAGATCACTATATTACTGTCAGAAAATAACACCTGTCTTGATGACTTATCACTCTCAATTTTTGCTTTCTATAGACATGTACACTGATCCCGTATGCAAAGGAGAACACTTTGGAGGTGACAGCTGATGTTGGAGCCACAGCCACTGCATCAGAGAGCACAGGGAACATGGAATTAAACACCTGCTCATTTGACTGAGCTGGTTTGCATCTTTTTCCAGTTTGCTTTGAGTGCCAGTTGTCATCATCTAACCTGAGGATCCCACTCTTCTTCTGGGCTGTTGCTGACTCTGTCAGTCTCAGCCAGAACTCAGTCTTACAGGTGGAGTGGGTGGGAGACATTCAGGCCTCCTCAGCTGTGGCAGGCACCTGCCAGACCCTGTGTTAGCTGCAAGAGCTCTTACACACCTGTGTGGGGTTTGTGTGACAAAGCCTTGGGAGTGAGAGAGCTACTGGGGTGACCTCTGTGAGCAGCTGCTAGGTGTCCCCCCTGTCTGACAGAGCCAATGCCAGTCAGATGGACCAATGCAAGATGGACCTGCTGCTGGCCAAGGCCCCTCAGCAATGGTGGTAGTGCCTCTGGGATAACAGATTTAAGAAAGAGGAGAAACTGCTAGGCAGCAGCAGCTGGAAAGAGGATTGAGAATATGTGAAAGGAACAGCCTTGCAGACACCAAGGTCAGTGGAGAAGGAGGGGAAAGAAATGCTCCAGGTGCCAGAGCTGAGGGTCCCCTGCAGCCCGTGGTGCAGATCAGGATGAGGCAGCTGTGCCCCTGCATAACGTGGATGTCTGCAGTGGAGCAGAGACTCACCTGCAGCCCCTGGAGGACTCCATGCTCGAGCTGCTGGATGTCCAAAGGAGGCTGTAGCCCATGGGAAGACTGCTGGAGCAGCCTCCTGCAAAACCTGTGGCCCTGTGGAGAGAGAAGCTCATGCTGGAATAGGTTTCCTGGTAGGACTTGTGACCCCATGGAGGACCCACAGTGGAGCAGTCCAATTCCAAATTCCAAATTTCCCTGCACCACTGAGAAGAAGGAAGCAGAGGAAATTCAAACTGAAGTTAAGCCTGGGAAGAAAGGAGGGGTGGATGCTTTAAGATTAAGTTTTTATTTCTCATTGCCTTTCTCTGATTTGATTGGTAATAGATTAAACTAATTTCCGCAAGTTGAGTCTCTTTTGCCTGTGACTGTAATTGCTGAGTGATTTTTCCCTGTCCTTATCTCAATCCAGGAGCCTTTCATTATATTTTCTCTCCCATGCCCAGCTGAGGAGGGGAAGTGATAGAGTGGCTTTGGTAGGCAACTGGCACCCAGTTGGAGTGAACCCACTACACACTGTTGACAGAGAAACCACCTTCAAGACAGACTCCCTCCACTGTTAGCAGTCACCAAACCGAGGCAGACCTTCCACTGTTGGATATACAGCTGAATGCATAAACCTCTCACAGAAAACCAGCTTGTTCCGTTCAGCTGAGCTACCTAAACACAGCCCAGTGAAAGGGGCCAGTTTCCAGCTTGCTGCCTTCAGTATATTAGGGAGCCTATTTGTTCCTGGGCATGTTACCCCGCTGAAAACCCAGAGCAGCTCTAACAGAACCTAGAGAAGGGTGGGAGTAGGTGGCTGCACAGTCAAATGTGCAGGTACAGTGCATGAGAGTGTGTTGGCTGCAGGGCCTGGCTATGACCCCAAGCAAGAAGGGATTTTATGAAAAGAAATAAACAGCACTCATGTTCTTCTACAGTGCAAAAATAGCACCCACCAGTGGTGCTAGCTGTCTTGAGCTTCAGCATTATTAACACTCTTCATTTTTCCCTGCTAACAAGAAATTGTACAAATGTAAATTTTCAGTAGGTTGTCTCAGTAAGATTAAAGTTAAGAAACCTAGTTTTCTACTTCCCTATTACAGCCCTACTACAAAGACAATGATTTAGTCCTCCTTCTAGAAAGGGAATGCACCATGCTGTGCTTAAACTGTCTTTAAAAAATAATACCTACTGTTTGTCTGAATTAACACAAAAGAAGAGGATTTATCCAACTGTGGTAGGTTTTTTCCCTGAGTTCACCTTTACCATCGTCCTAGTTCTTTCATTTGCTCTCACTAGGGATCTGAAGTTTGTTACATCAGAGTAAGAAAGGCCCACCAAAAATCAGTAAGAAAAATAATGACTAAGAATATGTTGTATGCTCGACATTTAGAACTAAGTTTCTACAAAAGCACATGACCCCTTTTGCTCTTAAAAAGTCTGATTATTTTCTTGATGTTTTAAACTTGGATTTTTTTATTGGCTGCATTCCACCATATTTTGCTCAAGGATGGATGGGCTGCAAAATTCCTTAGAATGATTTTGACAGCATTTTGTGTAATAACAAAGTCTTAGTTCTTATTTTTTTCTGAAGGAAAAAAGAAAAAAGCTTACAGGCTTTCTGTGCTCCAACTAACATATTATTTATATGTTTAAAAATGTTCCTCTCATAATCTATGAAAATATTTCTGTGCTTCACTTCCTTATAGAAAGTTTTATTTAATAGCATTCAGTAGATACAATTTACAGTGCTAGCTGAACATGAAATTTTAAAAAAATTCAATTTTGGATTAGCTAGCAAAGCAAAGATAAAGTGATACTTCTAAGGAAATCCTTCGGAGTTGAAAAACTGATTTTGAAGCACCAGATTTTATTCCAAAACTTGTTATTCATATGTTGGTGGAATCAATATGCTAGGCTGGAGCCTCACATCATATTGCTATCCTCTTAATCTTTTTATATTACCTGAGAGCCCTGGAGTCTCCATTCTAGGTTAATCATTGTGTAAAAACCAGATGTTCCCTGCCTCGAGAGGGTGGACGCAGACAGGATGCTACAAAGAAAGAAGAAAATAGTGTTCATCAGGAGACACGACGGTACCAGCACAACACCACCAGATGGATGTCATATCAGTAAAAGAGCTTGGGGGAGGACAGTAAATCATAAATGGCCTCTGCAGAACATTTTCCAAAGTCAAAGGGGAAATACATGGACTAAGCCAGAGGTTTGAAAGTATCATGTGCAGAAGTTGTGCCAGATGTACTGGAAAAACAAAGTACGGAAAAAAAGTCAGAACATGGATACTCTACTAAGTTTATAAGGCTTAGTAGAGATCCTATATAAATTTATAATGGAGTTCATTTCTTCTTCTTTTACTCTAACACTAACAATTCTGATCCTCATCAATACTAGGATGCTCAGTTATAGGAGATCACAGAATCACAGAATGGTTGAGATTTGAATGGACCTCTGGAGGTCATTTGGTCTGACATCTTTGGTCAAGCTGGGTCACTGAGAGCCCTTTGCCCAAGAACATCTCTGGATAGCTTTTGAACACCTCCAAGGATGGAGACTCGCCAACATCTCTGGGCATCCTATACTTGGTCACGGTCAAAATAAAAAGTGTTTCCTGATGTTCCAAAGGAACCTGCTGTGTTTCAGTTTGTGCTCAGGGTCCCTGATCCTGTCACTGGGCACCACTTAAAAGAGCCTTCCTCTAGACTCTTCAAGTATTTATATATGTTGAGAAAATCTCCCTCAGTTTTCTCTTCTTCAGCCTGCATGATCCATAGTCCCTCAGCCTTTCCTAGTATGAAAGAAGCTCCAGTTTGAGTCCACTAATCATCTTAGTAGTGGTGCACTGGACTCTTTACAGTATGCCCAAGTCTCACTTGTCTAAGGAGCCTGGAACTGGACACAGAACTCCAGGTGCAGATTCCCCAGTGCTGACTAGAGGGAAAGGATCTTCTCCCCTGACCCACTGGTAACACTTCTAATGCAGCCCAGGACCCCACTAGCTGCCTTTGCAGCAAGGGCACATTGCCGTCTCATGTTCAGTGTTTGACAATATCAATAAAAAAAGGTAATGTTTAAGATTTTTAATTTTAAACTTGATTCTATTTTAGAAAAAAACTTAGTTTTTTTAAATGAGTTTGTAGAGGAAAGCTATTAAAACTGTACCAGACCCAAAGGAATCCAAGATCCTTAGCCGTGGGATTATAAACCAGTCCTTTAAAGGTTTTATATTGATTTGATAGCAGGCTGCCATTCCATAACAGGTTTTTATCAACTAATAAATTATAGAAAAGTCATTGAATCACAGAATAACCTGAGTTGGAAGGGATCCATCAGGATCATTGAGTCCAACTCCTGGCCCTGCACAGGACAACCCAAGAGTCACACCATGTGCCTGAGGGTATCATTCAAATACTTCTTGAACTCTGTCAGAGTTGGTGCTGTGACCATTTCCCTGGGGAGCCTGTTCCAGCACTCAACTACCCTCTGGGTGAAGAACCTTCTCCTGATATCCATCCTAAACTTCCCCTGACTCATCTTCATGCCATTTCCTTGGGTCCTGTCACTGGTCACTAGACTGAAGAGGTCAATACCTGCCCCTCCACTTCCCCTCAAGAGGATGTTGTAGACTGCAATGAGGTCTTCCCTCAGTCTTCTCTTTTCCAGGCTGAATGAACAAAGTGACCTCAGCTGCACCTCATAAGGCTTCTCTTCAATGCCCTTCATCATTCTGATGGTCTTGAGATCCTCCACCATCCTCANTCTTGAGATCCTCCATCATCCTCATGCCCTCCTTTGGACAATCTCTCAGGTCTTAATATCTTCTTTATATTGTGGCACCCAAAACTGCGCACAATATTCAAGATCAGGCAGCCCCAGTGCAGAGCAGACTGGCACAATCCCCTCCCTCAACCAGCTAGTGATGCTTTGCCTGATGCCCCCCAGGACATGGTTGGCCCTCCTGGCTGCCAGGGCTGACTCAGATTCAACTTGTCATCGACCAGGACCCACAAGCCCCTTTCTGCAGTGCTGCTCTCCAGCCTCTCATTCCCCAGACTATGCACACAACCAGGGTTGCCCTGTCCCAGATGCAGAATCCAGCACTTCCTTTGTTGAACTTCATACGGTTGGTGATTGCTGTTATGGCATGCCCCTGAAGGTGCGAGTAACTCAGGTTCTTGCTAATAGATCTGTTTGGATGGTTTAGAGGGAAACAATGCTGGATGATCGGTGCTTATAAATATATATATGTAGGGATTTTCAGAATCATTTAATTACAATTGAAAGCAGGTATGTAGCTGTTTTAGTTATCAGGTATAGAGATATAGCGATGTAAAAGCATAAAAATGACCCTTAATAAAATGCATAAGGAAAAGGAAAGAGAAAGAAAGGATAAGAGTAGAAAGATATCACCACCTGTGGATATAGCAAAGAGACTTGATCATTTCAAATCAAATGTCTGTTGGTTGAATTGATTGTCACCATATTGATCCATCGGTGGTGGGGGAAAGCCCACAAAACACAAAGTCCAATGGGTTAATATACGCTTAAGTTTAGATGGAATGCACATGTACCTTCCCCAGGGTGGGAAGTTTCATGCTGTCTATTGCAACACTGTAGATCATGTGCAGTCCTCTGGTGGAAGGCCCCGGAAAGGGGTTACTTTGATGGTCTTTCATGGTTCATGACACCTTCTAAGGCAAGACAGCTGTCTCTCACATAGCTGTAGTTGAGTCAGAGGACATGAGTACCTCCAAGCCTACTTGTGAATGTCCCCATATCTCCCCAGGTGGAAGTTTTACAACTGAGCCAGTTATGTGCCATCAGAAGGGATGAATAATGTGAATGTCCCAGTATTGTCCCTGGGGTGGGGGGAGTTTTACAACTGAGCCAGTTGTATAAAGAAGGACATTGGCATGATAAAATGCACTATCTGACCTCACCGCTCTGCTTCTCATCGGCTTCTTCCTTTATCTGGCTCAAAACCCAGTTTCTTGCTAAACAAAGGTTGATTTGTCATGGTCATCCTTTGGTGCTCACGCCCTCTGCACCTGGGCTGTTACCTTGCACATCCTCAGCAGAGCACTCAGTGCCTCCACAAATGGCTGATTGTTTTAAGTCATTAACCATTAACATTTCAGTCTCTCACAACTGCCCATCTCTCTAATTTGTCGAGGTCTCTCTGCAGAACCTCTCTGCCCTTGAAGGAGTCTGAGGCTCATCCCAATTTAGTGTCACTGGCAAACATATAATTCCTTTGAATACTGCATTAGATAAGGGGAAGAGCAAAATTCTTTATTCGTGATCATCCCTGATGGTTTTATACTCAACTATACCAGGAATATATCATTTAATTCATCTCCTGACAAAGAAACATAGGCAGTGTGTTAAAGGGTCAAGTGGATTGTTCTTCCTGATCCTGCAAAAAAGTGTTTCCCACTGTACATTTTTTAAATAATAACTGTCTTTCACACCTCACAGACCACAGATTTTGCAAGCAAAACTAGTAGGTGTTACGTCACATGAATTAATATACACCTAGGTTTCATAAATTTTTATACTTTGCCATATTTCTCTGTCCAAAATATTTCAAAATTTAACATGTTCAGTTGTAAATGTTGATCCTCAGTTTAGTCAGAATGATTAAGTGATGGTCATTGTAGCATGACTCATTGCTTCCGAATAGGAACATTTATACAATGTTATCTTTGTTATGAAGTACAGTTATGATTCACATCATCCCAAGCCGTCTTCAATTGAGGATAGCTATGATTACATTTGGAATACTTCGTGATACTTGGTGATTTACTGGTGAGCTCAGTACTTATGCTGATACTTCCTAAAGGACAAAAATAAAAGAAAGGTTGACTGCATTTCTTAAAGATTGGTGCAGCCAAAATGATATGTTCTCATTAGATGTAAATGAACCTCCTTAGAGAAAAATTCTTCAAAAATTCTGTATTAGAACCTTTCCACAAAGAACAGGACGGTGCTGACTCCTTAGGTCTTGGAAAAGATACAGACAGAGACATAAGTTAAAGTCATAGGCAAAGCTTTGTTCTTCAATGCAGCTTTGATTTAACACATGCTACTTGCTCTGCAGGAAGATTACAATAGAAGAGTTGCTATAAAATGTGTCCCCATTAAACGGAATTATCTGAGCCCTGCTTGTGTACTAGTAATACTGGTATCAGGGATTGTGTCCTTGCATCTGTGTGTGACCTAACCTAGCTTTTTGCTATGTAGACCCTGCACACTACTTTCACTGTTTCAAAGGTGGCTCAGTATCTGATCGAACATGGCTATTTCTATTTCCTCAAAATGATAAGTAAAGAGAACTAAACTAATCTATGTGTTTTAGATGAACCAAAATAGATTTCTTTGGATTAATCTATTAAATTAAGAGATAAATGTAAAGATACTATCAGTTTTAGAGGATACAAATCTACATTCTTATTTTTTCTTGCAAACTAAGAACATGAATCTTGAAACAATTGAAACATTCCAGGTGTGCTTGATTTTGACCTTACCAAAAAGCAGCATGTCATCTTTTTCTTCCTTAAACAGGCACATTGACAGACATCAGAGGAACTGCTGAATTTTAAATATGTAATATTCTCTGAGACAAAAATAACATTTGTGACTACATTTTTTTGACCAATTCACATCTCTTAATGTGCGCTCTTAAAAGTCGCAGAGATGACTCGGCTTACCTTATGCATGGCATACGAGTTAGCTGTACATTAGTTCTGCCTTCTACATAACGAGTCAATCAAGAAGAGTTTGCATTTGTCATTTATATAATCTCAGAAGGTGTGAGCATGGACTGAACTGTCTTTCATAGAATCATGTTCTCCTTATCTTCATTCCACTTTCACATTACTTAGACTGTAACAATTAATTTTTGCAAACTATTTCACTCTGGGCACATCTTGCTTAACCTAAGCCAAGTAATAAGGAAGTACCTAATCAGCTGAGCTGTCTCAGACTTCTATGGGAGTGCAAAGATTATGTTTCTTCCATTGTTTCAATTAATTAAAAAAATGATCGACTCTAACATCTTACCCCTGAACACACAGAACCTATCTGTAGTGTTGAAACAATCAAGAAATGCTATTACAATGCACTTTGACAGTAGAAAGTCCATCACTTTTTTATTAGCATTCAATGTACAGAAGGTGTTTTATCTATGTAGAGTAATAAATACAACTACACCTGCAGCAGCTCTGGACATCTCATTACAGGAAGACAGTGACAGATTGGAAGAAATCCAGGGTAGCAAAACAGAAGTGATAATTCGTTTGCAACACAGACTTATGGAAATATTAGAAGGGCTAAATACATACTGGTTAAGTCAAAGAGTAAGTAAATGGAAACAGAATTCCACTGCTACTGGAATAATGCAGAGAGAGGAGATGGAGATTGGTGTGGGTTTTTTGCCTGGTCTTAACCTCGGCATAGCTGCATTGAGTTTATGGGCACAAATGAAATATTTAGAACAATGCCAGGAAGAAGTCCTCAGCTGTATCTCTTAAAGTACTGGTGTGTACTAATCTGTGTTTACCACAAATAGGTGTACAGCTACAAAAAAATGCACTCCAAAGTAACCAACCAACCCCATCCCTCCTTCAAAAACCCACAGCAACGCAAAAGCAAAGCAAAGAACTGCCAGAGTGCACCTACTTAGCTGCACAACAGTGACAATTTCTCGCTCACACAAATTAATTTCTAGCATCTGAGGTTTTGATGTAGTTATTCTCTTAAAACACTGATGTGAGGATGGTAAGATATGGTAGTAATATTTTCTTCTATCCACTGAATAAAGCTCCCTTCTCAGGAGGGACAGACAATAAAATAGCAAATAAGTTCTTGTTTTCTGGAAAGCCCTCGAACTGTCATATGCAGTGTTGGACTCTGCATACTGGAAAATGAGATGCTGGAAAGCAGTGCCTGGGAAAGGGACCTGGTGGTCCTGGTCGATGGCAAGTTGAATCTGAGTCAGCAGTGCCCTGGCAGCCAGGAGGGCCAACCGTGTCCTGGGGGGCATCAGACAAAGCATCACCAGCTGGTCCAGGGAGGGGATTGTCCCGCTCTGCTCTGCACTGGGGCGGCCTCACCTTGGATACTGTGGGCAGTTTGGAGAGCCACAATATAAGAAAAACATTAAGCTATTATAGAGATTGTCCGAAGGAGGGCAACAAAGATGGTGAAGGGCCTTGAGAGGAAGCCGGAGGAGGAGTGGCTGAAGGCATTTGGTCTGTTCGGCCTGGAGAAGAGGAGAAAGAGGGGAGACCTCACTGCAGTTACAACTTCCTTTTGAGGGGAAGAGGAGGGGCAGGGACTGATCTCTTCTCTGTGGTGACCACTGACAGAACACAAGGAAATGACCTGGAGTTGTGTCAGGCCAGGTTAAGGTTGGATATTAGGAAAAGGTTCTTCACCCAGAGGGTGGTTGGACACTGGAAGAGGCTCCCTAGGGAAGTGGTCACAGCACCAAACCTGATAGAGTTCAAGTAGCATTTGAATTATACCCTCAGGCGCATGGTGTGACTCTCATGGATGGTCCTGTGCAGGGCCAGGGATTGGACTCAATGATCCTTGTGGGTCCCTTCCAACTCAGCATATTCTATAATTCTGTGATATTCGAAGGTTGGACTACAGAGGAAAAAAACACATCGTTGGAACTTATGAAAGTAACGAAGCAAATATCCCTGCATTCCTGAAAATTTGTCCCTCCATGTTCAAAAATTTATCACTTCCAGTCCAAACACTAGCTGTACGGAAAAATTTAGTTAGTACAGAAATGCTGAGAAATGTTTTGTAATAGGGAGATAAAACTACACTCTATTCCCTATGCACAATTTATGTAGGAGTCTTTCTGGATCCTGAGAGATTCAGAGTCTTCTCCAGGTTCATATCCAGAGTTCTGGAAATGTATAATTTTCAAAACTTTGTCATATAGAAAGTGTTTTCTCAAGTATATTCAGTACAACATCAATAAAAAAACTTTTTTTTCTAACAGCTGTTTTAAAATATTTTTTAGCAACAGTCACTACTTGAAAATATTTCTATTCTCATGAGTACGTGATTAATTCTTTCTATGCTATCACTCAGGGAATAATTCATAATTTCATATTTCTATTCAGGGAGTAGGAAAGAAAAAGAGCTAAATCCTTCCAATCTTTTTGCAGTCATGAGACCAGATGTACCAGGAGGATAACAATAATCTGGTCAGTAATGGTGCTGATTTCTTTTTCTGCAAAGACTCTGTCTTTTGAGAGATCTACTCTGTTTATGATATGAAGCATAAATATGAATAATAATTAGAACAGTGCCCAAATACAAATAGCAGTCTGCAGTGACATTTATTCACAGTATACAGGGATGTGACTCAGTTCTCCTTGCTCTCCATGATTATTAATGGTTACTGTAATATAACAGGAAATTCAGATTAAAGCAAAGATATAAATTAAAGCCCAAATATTTAGGGAAGATAAGAATTTTCTTTCCTTTTTTACAAATACAACATGCCAAAATTTAAGACCAGAAAATGTTTTGTCCAAAGACTCCGAAGAAACTTGTTACTGGGCCATATAAAAGGAAAGAGATTGTTCACTTTCAGTATCTCCGTAACCTAAAAGGGGAAAATTAGTAAATTATACCCCTTTGTCAGATAAGGATTAGATATAATGGAATTAGACATAAATTAAGGTATTTGCTAGGTAATATCCTTGAAAGTTTTAAAAGGGATGTCCTAATGATTAAAGAATTGCACTTAAAGGCAGGCAGGTGGTTGAGGCTCAAGAGGACTGCTCAGCACCACAGCATGCAAGTGGGTCCTGCTTGTGCAGACTGGACGTCTGTGTCTGGCAGCCCAATTCTGTCTTTCCAGAAAGGAGGCCCTGAGCTAATGAAAACTGCTGCCAACAGCAGCCTACACAAACCCATTTGGCTGCCAAAATGCAGCAACATCAGGCTGTGAAGTTGTTTTTTCCTGCTGTTACCAGACTTACGAAGGGACCATCACTTTAATGCCTCTCTTTTTTTTATATTTTGATTTTTTATAATGGCAAATTAGCATATATATTTTGGGTTTTTGGTGCTTGTTTTTTTTTTTTTTAATTTACTGTAGCAAGGCCTATGAGGTACCAGTGCCAACAACACATAGAGTTCTATATGTGCATTTTTATTTTACAAAGGAATAAAACCCAAACAAAACCAATAATCTGTGAATACATATTTTCCTGGTGCTAGCTAGGTTGGCAGTGGTTTTGTTTTCTATGACAAGCCTTCATGAACAGGCAGGAGAGACAGCTGTGCTCAGAATTGTGCACCTGTAGCACAAGTTCTGTCTCTTTTCCAGCTGATTGGGAGGGGGGGAATATTTAAACAATAAAAAATATTGGCAAGGGGTTTTAGTTCTGTAGCAAAATAATAGGAACATTAAACATGTTGAGCAGTGTCTCACAGCTTATTAGAAAGAGTTATCAACTTGAAAGCAGTTTAGAGGTGTTTACCTTATACACTACACATTGACAACAAGCACTCATACTGCCTCAAGTTGAGAAATCATAGAAGTGAAGAAAATCAGTGGAGAAGTGAAGCCGTCTAGAGTCAGGGTCAAAAAGGAGGAGGATTAAAGTCAATTTATAATCCTTATAATAAAAATTCAACATCTGCCTTCAGCTGTAAGATGCTTTAAGGCACAGATGTCACAGGTTTCAAACTTACATTCTTTCAGCATATAACTGTCAGTATGGAACCTGTTACTAAGGAACCTGAAAGCTGACAGTATCCAAAGAGGCACAAATGAGCCTCTGTAGACCTCACTTTAAAATGGTTGTTATCACTATGAGGTGGCTGAAGTGAGATGCACGTTAATTTTTTTTTCCTGGAAGTTCTATTTTTGTGTATTTCTAAAGAAGTGTGTATTAAAAGCTATCTTTTCCTCTATAGTGCCCCAGTAGAATTATCTGTAGTCTTAGCTTTCTTGGGGAATAGGTAACCTATTGAAAAAGAAATTTCTCTTGCTTCAATTAGTGTGCTGCTATCCTGCAATGTTTTCTTTATGTCTCTTAAGAACTCAGATGATACTTTTAGTCTCTGGACTGCACCAGCTTGTCTTTTATTAAGGCTGCCTAAAATCTGGGCTTTCTGCATGCTCAGTATCAGGCAAGGCTCTTTCACTTTTTCCATATGATGCTAACGTATGTCCCCTGAGCCAGCCATGAGCAGGACAAAGGTTGGGTGACTGTGCTAGTGAGATGCTGCCACTGGACTCACTCAGCCCACCTGACAGCAGTACAGCCTTTTTTTTGGTGCAGCCACTTTTTGTGAAAGATTGGCAATGTGCAATGGCCCTGCATGAAGAATGCTTATCACCAGCCTATGTGCTGACTATGCAGCCTCTCAGACATATGCTGTTTCAATGCCCATGACTGTTAAAGACCTCCCCAATACCCAAATCAGTTAAACCTATTGAAAAATTATAACTGTTCCTCATGCCTGCTTAGCAAGTCAGAACATAACATGTTAGCTTCGATGCAGCAGAGATTCATGATGCTCAGGTAATGCAAATTGTCACAAATAGGCACAGTTGTACCCTTCAGCCCTGTGTTTTTAACTGTTATGTCCTGTCAGTGTTTTTCTGAGAAGCAATGCTGGAAAATGTTTACAGTGGAATCACACCTCCATGAGTTACTTTCAGCTGTGACCGCTGCATAGCTGTGCACCATCTGTCATGAAGGCGTCAGAGAGGAACATTGGAATAGCAGCCCAGACTTATTTGGGAAACACTGCCATTGGCTACATGGCAGAACAACCAGGAGGCAGGTGACAGCTTCCTGTTGTAGACTCCTGAGAAGTGACGAGCAGAGCCATTGCATAAACCAGGTCTGGGCTCTCAAGGAGCTGAAACAGCAGGCATCACAACTAGCAAGAAACTGAGGCAGGCAGTTCTCCATACTTCATTTATGAGAGTCCTGATCTGCTCTTACGAGCAAGGGCAGAGCCTGTGCCTTGTGGTGCTTTACCTCTGCCACTAACAACGATGCCAATATGTAGGTAAAAAAGTATTTTGGTACAGAGTGCATATTTATGAGCAACTGTGACACTCACAACTGCTTTTATTGTTAATGGAATATGGAAAAAAAACAAGCATGCATCTAAAAGATAAACATGAAGGATTTGTGGTAGCTTTGAACTCTATCTACTCTGAAATCAAAGAAAGTAAACTGTGAATGTACAGCTACTGTCTCCATTTCCTATACTTTAGAAAGCTGAGTTTGAATCTCACATGATGTGTTGGATGTGTACCAGGGTGCATCATCTATGCAATGCAAAATTAGCAGCAGTTACTTAGTGCCCAGCAGGAAATCTGGCAGCTGTTTGAACCTGAAACTGATCATCATGTTTAGAGATATGACTAGAAAAGAGGGAAGACTAGGAAAATCCTACAGGGCCACAGTGCAAGCAGACGGCTTAGTTCAGAGCCTTGTGACATCAGAGAGAAGCATCAAATTAATTTCACAGTGAGTTGTGTAGACCTTTAGTAAAGTATCATATGAACTGAGTGGGAACTGCCAAGGAGAGAGAAGTGGGTATGAACTCTACAGGACTGGACAAAGGTCTTCTTTCAATAAAGAAAGAAATCAGCTGGAGAGGCTCTGCACTTTTGAATGGATTGCAGGAACAGCTGGAATCCTCTCAAGATTCACCAGAGGATGACAACTTTACAAATAAGATTGATCTTAAAGAACTTCCTTTAGTGAAAGATAAAAAATGTACTGGCCAGTCATAGATTGTTGTCTAGGTTTTATCTATAGTCAGTGGAGAAACATGAGCAGCCACAAAGCAATTCAGTCCCTCTACTTTCTACTAACAACAAGAGAAGACGAGATGGCTATCTTATGCTGCAAGTCTCAAAGGACTAAGTGTATGTACAAAGAATGCAACTCAGTTGTTATTGAGCAGTGTCACTTGAAAGACTGCTTTGAAGAACACAAAAGATAATCCGGGGTCTACTTCTTGGAGCCTGTTGAACATTGTCTCTTTACAGATTGAACCATGATTTCATAATTGTATCTCTTTTAGAGAACAGTTTACTTAAAAGAACAAAATTACATTCAACTGCACTTTTATTAGATAAAAGAAAAGCCGTTTTCTGCAAAAGTGGCTATTTAGAAAACACTGACACTGTAATCGTCTTTGTTTTTCCTGGCTGTGCAGAGCTTGACCCTGTAGAGGCTTCCTAATGATAATAGCTGATAAGAATTGTTGAACACTTCAATTTAGGAGGTCCTTATACCTTGTCCATACTGGTCTGAGAGGATGTAGTAGGAAAAAAAATTCATAAATGTAAAGCAAGGCCTTAGGCTGGGTATTTGGGGTGGGGCTGGTGCAAATTACCTGTAAGAAGAGGCAAGCAATGAAGGACATTTCTTGGGGGGGTTATTGAGCTGTTGGCATTGAAGACATTTGGAAATTACATGTTATTTGCAGCTGATCTTAACTTTGCACAGACGGATGGATCTTTAGGGATTGTGAATCTTCCATCAGAAAAGAGTGATTTGAACTAGAGCAGTGACATGGTTTAGAGATGTCCAGCCTTGATTAATTTTCCAGCTGTCAGCCAAATGCATATCAGAGTATAGAGATGAACCACTATGATGTATTACACACAGGACTTGTGTTATATCTAGAATTAAGCCATTGTAAGTCTTGTATAAACTAAGATTTACCTTGACTATGCAGTTTAAGAGTTCTTTACCATACTGAGCAGATGGTTATCTTGCTAGTCTCTGCTCAACCAGCTCAGGTTCTCAACTATATCTCAACAGTTCCGTAAGAATCACAACTGTCTTCTAATGTCACAGGCACAGACATACAGATGGGTTTGGTATTCTACTTAGAGATCAAGATAACAGTGGTAAAATCATTCATCTTTGCCAAGAATTATGTAATCACAAAATAGTATATGCATTGACAGATATTTGATACTTCTTTCAGATTATCTTCTAAGTATCTTCTTGCATTTATCATCTTCAATATGCGGGATATATTGCAACATCTTGCTGTAAAAGAACCTTTAACAGACATCAGTGCAAAGAGAAAAAAATTACCATGTCACATTAAAAGAGATTTACTAATTTACATGACTGGGGAAGAAAATGGAAAATATTATTTAAATGTAAAAAATAAAATGGTGGTGTAGTGGTTAATAGTTAAATTATGATTAAAAAATCATATGAAGATGAAAATTCCATAGGGCTAAATGCAGGGTAGTTAAGCTATTGGGTGGTTAAATTGCTAACATCAAGCGAAATATGTGTGTTGTAATGAAGGAAGACGAGAGTTAGGAATTAAAAATAATCTCCTAAAATAGAAGTTGTTTCCACATAATATGATGATATAAGGCTCTGTGAGACATAGGTGCTCTGATAATCCTTGAGGAGTGATTCCACTTAATCCTACTTTATACCATCTCATTTATATATTTTCTTGCTTCACCTGCTTGTAACAAAGATTAATACTGATAAAAAGCTATTTTTGTGATGCAGTGGATCATGATCAGAAAAAAGAACACTGTATAAAGTTCCATGATAAAAATGGCTTCCAGTAGGTAGTACACTTTCCTTTTTCCAGCATGACCTGTAGCATAGACTGCACTCCTAAAAATCAAAGGTGCTGACTTTCAAAGATATAGTCACTGGAATGATAAGGCTCACTTAAAGATAAAATCTTCCAAGAGAGGTAAAATGCTACATAAAATCAACTTCACAATTCTGAGGACAAAGTTTGACAGAAAGAAAGAAAATTTACAAATCAGCTTTCTTTTTACCTGTGGGTCTATTTTGGAAAAGAAGTCACATTCTTTTCACCAACATAATAAATCTTCATGCAAGTACTTTAGTGTGACCATCAGGAAATGGAGAGTAAATGTATCTGCTACAGTGAAAAATGAAGAGCTAACTGGACTAGGGTATTGGGAAAGTAAACAACTACCAGTTTCTGAGTGTTGTGCCTACATGTCCCTTCTCACCCTGCCTGCACACATGGATCTTCAGTCTGTTTATTCCAGGCAACTGGGGACAAAACTCAAACTTGACTCCTACAAAGTGTTTCAGGCAGCTGAACGTCACTTGCTGATATCACAAGGAAACAAACCTCTTTTGAAACAAGTAATTTATTTTCTTTCTTTATTCTGAAGTTTAACCATTGCATCAAACCATACTAATGGAGATATCTTTACCAGTTCAAAAATTGGACTTAAAGACAGTTGGTTTTCCCTAGAAATATAATACCAAAATAGACATTTCTGGGCAAAGATATAAAAAAAAGCAAAACTTTTTCTGGATGAGGTTTTGTTGTATAGATCATGCACTATAATTTAATCATTAAATAAAGAAGTATAAGACATTGTTACATTGTTGAAAAGTATTGTTATAGAATTTTTTAATTTATATTTCTTACTGAAGCATAAATTTACTTTCAACCATTTATTTTTGATAAAAATACCTCCTGAATCCTATCCGTTCTATATACAAGCTTTCCATATCTCTGCATAGCTAAAATAGATAGTGAGACAAACATTTTGAGCCTTCATGGTTTTAGGCCAGGTTTTACAACTCTACCTCATCTTGAACCATGCAGAAGCATAAGTGGGATAAGAGTCTACAGATTATCCTCCAGGTAGTATTTTTCGAATTTAAGACATACTACAACACAAAAAAAAAAAAAAAAGAGTGAAGTGTGTTAAAACAACAGTGATTAAATCGGCCCATTTTCTTCTTAAAAATATTTGCATTAAAAGCCTGGTAGAAACTGCAGGTACTTTAACAGGGATGCAGACGTCTCCCTCCAGGGAGCTACTTTGGGTACCGGCAGATGGGCGTGTCACTGCAGGAGCCATTAAGGAGTGAGTTAACTTGTAACGTGGTAGAGGTATACTTGACCTATGTTAAAACTTACTCCATGGTAATTTATCGTTAACTTTTCTCCTTTACTACCAGATAGGAGCTTTTCAGTGTGTAAACCGGCAATTAGTGACGTGTCAGTTGCATGACGTGTGTCTAAATCAGCTTAGCCTGCAGAGACTCCTGTCTCTGTGCGTGTGCCAGGCACACACCGGCTGCTCTTTAAGCACTAAAGAGAGTCGCACACATGATATTTGGGACAGTGATCTGCTTGCTATTTATATTTCAAATTGAGTCAAACTAAATGGATTTCTGAAAGCCTCTTAAAGAAGGTTTAAAGGAAGAAACAAAATGCAAGAATAGAATAAACAATGCAGAATTTTTCACCTGAATAACAGTTCAGTGCCACAGTTTACATATTTGGTATTACATTGGGCAAAAGAATAAAATTAAAAAATGATGAAAAGAAAGGAAAGGAAAACTATCTTCACTTGGAAGATGTTCACTTCCTGATTCCAGCAAGGACAGCATGATTATTTTGCCTTAGGCCCATGCCTCAGGGTTTCCAGCAGTACAGACATGAAAGAAAGATGCTAAATAACAGAAAGTGTAAGTGAATTTCTAACAGAGCACTAGCTGCTAAACACTATAGGAATAGCCCCACATCAGGAACAGGATCTGAACATACTAAACTTACCAAAAACAGGCAAGGAAAGAATATCTGCAAATTTACATGGCCAAGGAGAGCAAGATACAGCAAACTATCTTGCTTTAAAAGGGGCAAACACTAACTCTGAGAATTTAAATATTTAATGTGGTCAGCTAACTACAAATAATCTGAGACTTGTTGAAAAAATGCATCGGCTGTCAATTTAAAGAAAAAGTTAGTGACATGCATATGTTTTCACAACCTGAGGCTTTATTTTCTACTTGCTTCAATAAATATCAAAGCAGCATCCCTTGAAAAGTGCTTCTTGAACAGAATGTTGAAAAGGAAAGTAACTTCATTTACAAGTACAATTGCTGGATATTGTCAAGAATCCTGAATGCTGTATCTGCAGATTTTCTTATACTTTATAGTAAATAAGGTTCACATGCTGGTAAATGCATTCTTATTAAAACTATGTGATATTTAATATATCTTGAACATCATCCTGTTTTTACCCACATTTTTTCCTTGAGTGAATATATTTAATTATCATTGTGGAGCAATTTCTGTAAGGCATTAAAGAAAAAATTATACTCAAGTAATTGACATTAATGTACCTGAGCCTTCAAGCAGAAATTCCCTAAAAATAAAGATATCACAAGGCCCAAATACCTCATCAATGAGATATAGCAATTTGTTATCTTTAAGGTTGCATATAACTTTCAATTGCCAAGTTGGAAATTAACTTTTTTCATTACTTATTCCAGAAGAGTGTCTGTAAGCTTTGCTATAACCTTTGAATCCTCTGTGTCAATTCCATTTTTTTAAGAGATCCAAGTTACCTCAGAACACTTAGCTTATTTATATGATGCTTAATCTCATCTACCCACAAGTCACCTTTTTTCCTAAATCCTTAGACAAGTTTTGGTTTCTTTGTTTTTCACTGCTCTTTTTACAAAAGCGGGCAATATGCATTTAACATCATTGTCACTTCAAGGTTTGCTGAAGCATAGCTTTTGCCTGCTGAAGCATACATAGCCTTTAAAGTTCAACTACCAGCTTTTGTAGACTGTTAAAGAACCACTCTACTTAGCAACAGTTTTGCTCAACATCTCACATTCTCATTTCAAATAAAATAAAATCAACACTTAGCTACTTCACAAGATATACTGAAAATGCCATATTTCTACTGATAAATTAGTATTAAATTTTATCTCACTAAAAAACCAATTCAGCAGCCATCAAACCCAGTGGTCTGTCTTCTTACAAGTCAACACCCTGTGGTTAATGGTCTTTGCTGTGTTAGAAGGTACAGGAAATACTAAAGCATATGGAGGCCATTTATAAGACTGAGCATTGCTTGGTGAACTAACATCGGCCTTTTCTTTACTGGGGCTACTGCAAAGCTGTCATGGCTGCATAAGACTTGACAAAGTTAATTAACCCTGAGAACTTTAGTTTTCTGCCAAATGTGTTGAAACTGGCTAATAATAATAATAGTAGTAGTAATAACAACAATAACAATAACAACCATAACAACAACAGCAATAATGATGATGATGGCGATGATGAATTGATGTCAAGATTTCTTCTTAGTAAGAGAACACGCACGAAAGACAAAACATTGGATTACATGCAGGTTCCCAAAGAAAATGTGAATTAATTCCTCTTTACCTCCATCTACCCACCAATGGCTTAAACCCTGTCCTGTCTGCATGATATCAAAGTTAATGTCAGTGATTTTAGAGCTGTTAATGGACATGAAGATTACCTGAAGTTGCTTTCAACTCATACTGTTTGATTTCCATTAGCATACTTTATCATCAAACTGTACCAACATAAGGTGCTGAAATGTCTGTCAGTAATTCCTCATAATTTTGGCACATATGGAAAGAAGAATGCATCTCCCAGGTGAAGCAGTATATCTATTTTCCCATGCATCCTGATAAACATGGCATTAATTTTCAGATGGCCTAAATACTACACCACTTTGACTTGAACGCAATTATTTGCACGTATGCTTGGCAAGTAGGTGCAGCAGACTTTTCTATTTATTTCACTATATGGAATGTATTTCATCTTCACCCACTCATATTAAAATACAATCTAGCAATATATTTCCAGCTCTCAAATTGACATTTCATTAATTTTCATAAACATCTAAGTGTATATTAAGTGCTAACTTTGTGTATAGTGACCAGGCTTTTTCAGAAGTACTTTTTTTTTATTTGTAGCTTTCCTCTATTAGAGCACATAATGTCATGGGGGGCTGTGCTACTGCAATGTCTCTAATAACGAAGCACTACTTTTCACATGTTGTAGTCTCTGCTGGTAGTACACAACACATAAAACATGTTAACCCATTGTCTTGGATCACAACTTGCATTTCTGCCATCAAATACAGATCATATCTTAAAATAAGTC
This sequence comes from Grallaria varia, assembly GCA_013396735.1. Classification (NCBI taxonomy): domain Eukaryota; kingdom Metazoa; phylum Chordata; class Aves; order Passeriformes; family Formicariidae; genus Grallaria; species Grallaria varia. The sequence goes on from VWZG01007027.1 coordinate 24,087, forward strand.
AGGAATGAAATGACAGGGATACAGATTAGGGTCTCAGGACTGAAAAATGGGAGAAGAAAGACCCCTACAAATGTACTTACACAGACCTCAACGGAAAGAGTCACAACATTTGTACAAAGTCCTTTGTAGGCAGCAGGGTGGAAAAAGGATGAAGGGACAGAGGGAGATGCAGTGAACAGCACCAGGCCAGAGGCGAGACAACCCTGTGGGGAGAGCGAGTCTGAAGCCCTTGTGCTGGAGGTCTCTACTTGCTGCATGGAGTGCTGCTCTGGCCTGGCACACACAGCCTGGTGTCACACCTTGTTTGAAAGAAGGATCTGCAGAAGTTACCAGTCTTGGCTGTTGAGGTGGCCCCAGCTGTGGGTCAGGTCCCACCCGAGCAGCTCAGGTTAGCAGTTCTGCCTTCCCTTGGCCATGGAAAAAGCTTCAGAAGTGCCTTGTAAAGTGGTGACATTTTCTATTAGAATAAATTCCCTGCTAGAAGTAGACATGAGAAGGAATCAGGTGTCTCCTTGTACCACATCTCACTTTATCACCATTCATGTTCCCAGACTGGAAGCAGAGATTTGTGCAAACATTGAATGCATATTGCATGGGGTGTACTGGCCATACTCTGATGGTGTCCTCCTGACTGGAAGGAACAACTGAAGACACCCAGTAAATGTCATGTCTGATGTAAAAGTGTGACAATGTTAGGAATCTACAGTGGAGCCAGTAATACTGAAGCCTCTTGTAGAATATGACATATTTGTAGAAAGGCTTGAAAGCAAGCCAGGTGCATCTTATGTGGGGCATGAAATGAGAGGTCAGGGGAGAAGCTGGATACAGAGTGGAGCAGGCACTTTTTTCCCCCGTATCTCATTATTGCTCCACTGGGAATTGCACAGTCTAGCCAGCGCCATAGGTTTTGGTTTAAAAGCTGGCTCAGCAAGAAAATGGATGTTTGAGAATCTGGGATTCTCAGCTATAACAGGTCTTACATAAAAACTTAATCAACAAGCTCTGATATAGTCTCACATTCTCTATTAAAAATTCCAAATTAGTTTTTCTAAAATTCAATAGCAATGTTTTGGCAAAGATGCAACAAAAGAATGGCAGTTTCCACAGTTGATCTTATGTTGCATACCTATTAAACTGAAGTGGTCCGATGAATCCCTTTAGTACTTCCTATACCCAGTAAGTTGAGGGAAGAAAAAAATAAAATAAAATCCTGATATCTTACAGACTTGAAACAGAAGTAAAAGCTGGTTTATTGTGAAGGTAAAATATGGTTCCAGTGCTGCTCTGCCTCCTACACAATGATGACAAGAACAAGATGAATCTGCGAATCTATTCCCAAGGCAGTGTGGATTCTAAGCAAGCACAAGCGGGAATTAACAAAAAAATTCATAATAGGAAGCTGTAAGATACATATGGCTTAAACTATAGCTCTTGATAAAGACAGTCTCAATACAAAAGCTTTTAATGACATTGCATTGTTTGAAATCCTTGCAATACTTGGCATTGAATTTAAATCTCAGCAAATACATTAAGGATGATTGTGTACTAGCCAGAAAAATCAGACTGTTCTTCGTGGCTCTTGATGAATCATGTGAATGATGCAGTAGAACAGATAGTACACTAATGGTCAATACTTTATGGAAGGCTGCCTTGAGATAACAACTGTACTCCATAATGTGTGTATTACTGCTCAGAAGATTTTGGGGGAAAGCAAGGAGTCTCCAAAAAAAAAAATAAAAAAAAATAAAAAATAAAAAAAAATCCCCAGACTTTACAGTGGGTCCAAGGAGATATTTCTAACTTCATTCCTGAACAGATGTGATTCTCAGTTAGAGTCTCACAAATGCAGGAATCAAAACAGGAAAAATAAAAAGAGGAAATAATTGCATACTTAAGGAAAAATGCAGGTTAAAATCCAAGGAGATGAGAGTGCAAATAGACCCACATAATGAACTTAATGAATGATAATGAAGTTAGAGCAGTTATGCCTAAATATAGCAGATTTATCAAAAAAATATTTAAAATATTAAAGGCAATGTATTAGTATTAGTAGTAGCAATTCTATATAGGGTAATAGAGGACATAACACATAATTTTATACACTGTATGACTGTTCACTTATGGCTGAGTTTTGGCTCCATATACTTTGAGTTACTTTTGTATATCTGAGCAATAATTTTTTTTAAACACATAATGTGAAATTTTACCTTATCACATTCAAGAATATTTTATGGAAGTTTCTGCTCACCAGCTTGGACTAGCTGCTGCCTATGAGGGCAAGAATATTTCAAATTGCATTCCTTGTTTCTATACTTATTTTAAATGACTTCTAATCAGGATTTAAGGACCATCCCCATACTCTCATTACTCTCATTACCAACTGAGGTTTGAAGAACTTTAAGTTGACTCAAGTAGCCCTGATGTATGCAGCTCATGACTCATTCATGCCAGCCCACCAATTACTCTATTGCAGTGAGGGAAGAGAAACCAACCTCTCTTTTTAAAGAGAAACTAGTCACATAAAATACAACACTCTTGAAATGGCAGTATCTTGAAATCTGCTTTATATAACATTGCATTTTTGGAGCCAAAACCAACAAATAGTTTCAACTATATCTGCAAGTCAATGCACCTAATAGAGACAAGTTTTCATTAACGAGGAAAGTACTACTGATTAAGAAAGATCTCTTTAGCCAAATTTTCAAGATAGGCTGTTTGTGGAATTAGTCTTAAGTTAAAGCTCTCCAGAAGATTCTTGCTATGGAGATTGAGTTTGGAAGCCATGAGACTATGCAAATTACCTGTTTTCTAAGGAAAGCCTTGGGCCATGAGTAAGTGTAGACAGAAGATGTCTGCTTTTTAAATACAACATATTTCCCCCAAGTCTGGGTGCAAGGAGCTGGAGCCTGTCAGGCATGCCAGAGGATTTGGTGCAGGGAGGCACCGTCTGAGGGGAGGCAGGAGGAGGGCACGGCTTTGACTCCAGAGCCCCTCCATGGTCACTGCCAGCCCAAAGATCCCAGCCCTTTGCCCAGACACTGCACGCCACTTTCTCAGTGCTGGCAGAGGTATCTTGCCTGTCTAGACAGAACGTGAATGCAACACTTCTCCTGCCAATCCAAAGGTCAAGATGTTTAAAAGTGACCCCAGTTTACTTTAAGGCAACATTTTGTACACAAGTCAGCTAATAAATTTCAAAAGTGTTACTCCTTTTTACATTCTCCAAATATACTTCTAAAGCTATGCATTCTCTCAGGCAATGATTAATCCAACCAGAAGTTCTTGAGTTTGGAGATAAACATGATAAAATCTGTGGAACTCACTCGAAGACGTTACAAAAATGGAGTGATCTTGACTTTTCTCTCACCTCATTATATAACAAACCGAATTAGAAAGTCCATATAAAGACAACAAAATTGTTCCAGGACTTGTCTCCTTGCCTGTGAGTGATTAATATGTAAAGTCAGATTAAAAACAGTTTTTTCCTGGCAGGTGAAAACAGAGATACCAAGACCAAATTCATCTCCAGTGACAACTCATTACACTCAACAGACTTACACAAGGACAGCTTTTAACATTGTTTCAAAAAGAAGACATAGCAGAAATCTCTCTGCTTTTCAATGAATGAATATTGAACAGGTATTTCTGTCTTCATTTACCTAGATTGCTTTAAAGAAAGTAATTTGAAAAGCTGTGAGACAATTTCTGTTCATTGAAACAAAGCAGGTTTTTCTCCTTGCACAGCTGTGTCTTCTAAGCTAGGAAATTAATCAGCTATGTGTTCCTAAAGATAAAGTAGTATGTTTTTAACTAATTACGCTCAACAATCCAGCAAAGTGTCTCTGAATAAGAGTGTAAAGCGCTGTCCCATTTAACATGGTAATGAACAGAAGTATCATTTACTGGTCACTTGCTGCAGGAAGACACTGGGATACCTCTCCTCTGCAGGGCATAAGACTGAGGATCAGGACACTGGACTGATTTTTTGAGTTCTTTGAAGAAAATCTTCGCATGTTCTAATCGGATAAAACTCTCTGCTTGAGCTGTTACAAAACTTAACTAATAAGAGCCTTTCTTTGATAACTCAGTCTTCTTTGAGCAAACACAAAAAAAAAGGTTTAAAAATGTTGTTTGGGTGCTTTCCACTGCTCTAAAATTAAAGACTCTTGACTATTACTGTGTCTGTGAGATATGTAGTTTCCCTCTGGTTTGGCTTAGGGGTTTTTTTGAGATGTAGGGAAGACGAATGTTCTAAAGGTAAATTTCTTGGTGAAATTCCCAGCCTAGTGTCTCAAATGGAGGCACACCATGGAGCCAACAAAACTCCATTATTCCCAGCAGTACCCAGAGCAGAGATTCTTTTCAGCCATAACAGAAAAATATCTTCACTAGTTCTATGCTCTCATATGGGGTGAACACAGGATTTTATCTTCTTCCTTTAAGCAAACAATTCAATAGTGCAAAGAAATCGATGGTGCCTACAAGTCTCACTTTGTATAAGCCACCCTTTGCCATCTAGACACTCTAATAATGCACTAAGAATTATGCAGTTTATGTTAACCTACAGTTAGGAATTAGTAAGGAAAAACTGTAGCATAAAAATGTAAAACTAGAAAACTATAACAGAACTGTATCACCTATGGCAGGGGGATTGAAATGAGATGATCCTTAAGGCTCCTTCCAACCCAAACTGGTCTATCATTCTATAATTCCATGGCATATGACAATCCTACTCACTAGTTCACTTTCTGAGGAATTCTCTTTATTGACAGGTGGAGATTTAGGGGGGTTATGTTCACAAGAAACAGTTGACACTCCCATCCATTCATATCTCTTATGAAGCATAAAGTGTTACTTCCAAATTTCTCCTATTCTTACACGTGGATGCAATTAATAAGAGAAGTCTCTAGAGGTTATTAGAGCCTCTTTTTTTAAAAACAACAACCATCATCTTCTCTGATGGTATGAGCAGGCAAGGAAGGCACACATCTGAGGAGTGGCTGAGAAGAGACTTCCCTGTTCTCAGAGCCTACCTTGGTGTTCTTTTAATCCTTTTTCTTGTTTCAAGATGACTATTCACACAGATGGCTAACCACGCAGGTTACAAACCAAAATAAAAACCTAATGTTGAAAATGAAAATAATGAAGAGAGACTTTTTATTGTCTTTTCCTTTTAAAGGGTATTTTTCATGTTCTAAATATGCCAGAAGAGTTGAAATGTCAGAATTCCCCTGGTAAAGATGCAGTTATACCAGTGTTCATGCCAACTTAATATACTAGCTCAGTGAAACACAGAAAAATGGTATAAAGAACCAGCACATTTCTGCACTGTGACTTTCACAACATAATTAAGAACATATATATACCCTGCCAAAATGGTTGCCTTGATAAAACTTACCAAGCCTGAAAACTATAGGGTGTCTAAACCCCAGAGCATTGCTACGTCCCCTTTTGTGATGTTGTTGGGATACAGTAGGTCAATTCAAGAGTACAAACAATGAAGTGGGCAATGAAAATTCAACAGACCATGTGGTTGTATTTGTACCAGTCTTTTGGTATAGTCAGTTTTCTTATTGCCGCCACAGTGGGTTTAAAATTTTTAACTTATTTCTTTGCTAAGCTATGGATATTTCTCCCTCATTTTTAACAATACTGATCAAAATTGTGTTCTTATTTATAGGCAGATGCTCCATTGCCCTGCTGGGAAAGAGAGCAAGGAAGATAGTAAATTTATTTTCCTACTTAACTCCTAAAAATATTGAACATTTTTGATGTTCATGTCATTATAAAGCAGTAAAAAGGTGCTTCTTAGAGTTAAAGAAGAGAAATGAAATTTGAAACTGCTCCCAATTGTGTTAGTTGTAGAATATATGATTTTATTAGCAACTGCGTCAGGCCCAGAGAGTCAATTTTGATAATTTTCAGTTCAGTCTGTAATTAGAAGCAGCAGTTTTCATTGTTGCTGTTGCTGGTTCTGGTTTGTTTGCTTTTTCCCCTGTCTGCTCTCACTTAGTGGAACAATTCCCCTTAGCAGTGAAATGAACCTCTCTGAGGTCATACCATCCACCAGCTTCCTGAAGCTGAGATACAGCAAGATGGATTTAACTGCATGATGTTCTGTTCTGTTTCTTCTGCCTTTCAGCATTATTTCAATTAGGATTCCATACTAAGATCCTTGTTTAGGGCCCTTCCAGCAATGTTCATTTATGAAAGTAAGCTGCACCCCAAAGATAACTGATTACCATGCAGAAATCAAATTCTTATGATGATTTCTTATTTTTTCAAAATTTTATGAGTGTGTGTATATGTCTCAGTTTCTAGTACTGTGGCCAGGTAGTGGGGGAGAGCAACACAAATTATTCCATTTCTTGGTCTGAATATGTATTCCACTTTTCAGTCATTTGAAAGACAAAAAATACCCCATGATTTTTATCATCAGTTATTTTTTTCCAGAGTTCTGCAAACTCTTTAATCTGAGTATGATACCCTTTACTACATCACACCAGTCTCTAGAATTTATTTTTGTGCACCACTTTCTTTGATGTCAGAATTTTAATGTCTTTGTATACCACTTACTAATTCTTGGTATTTGTTTTTCATCATTTTACTTCTAACTGTCACAATCAGATCCCTTTTAAGCACTGCTCAGTATTTTTTCCTTCTCCAAAAACATAGATCTATGGCATTAGCTGAACCTAAACATCTCTTAAGACCTATCTAATTGCAGTCCTAAGTCTCTTACTATCAATAACCTTCTCTTTTCAAGCTATAAACAGGGTGTCTTGAAAAATGCAGAAACTGAACTACTCTAGAGAAACTTCCCCAGTCACAGTCTTATTATTGTACAGTTATAAGGAGCCGCCACCATTTGAATAATTGATCTGGGGAAAAGGCAATGTTCATATATATTAACTCTCCCATGGTGTTTTGGGGTGGTACATTTCCAATTTCAAATCAAGGACTTGTCCATAATCATGTAATTAAATATAATAATTCATCTGTTTTCTCTATTATGAGTCAATAACATAAACAACACAAACCACAAATGAGAAAAGCTGAAAAATAAGAGAAATGAAGGGCAGATATATTCCAGAAAAATATTACAGCTCCAGGTTTTCTGTACAAGTTGTAGCATAGTAGTCCCCCCAGTGTCGAATCCTTCTGGATGATCAGCAGCAGAAATGTAGTGAAATTCTTCCCTTCTGAGCTTTTTCTATGCTCTTCATTGTTTCATTTCCCCCCACTCCAAATCTTACAAATCTGCATCAATATTCATTTGTATTTATTTATACAGGCTCTGCTAAGCATTCCCATTTAATTAATTGGTTTGGTGCGTTTCAACACTGATTGACTCAAGTCCCAGCTTCCATTAATCTTCCCTGCTGACCATGACAAAACTCTCATAAATTTGTCCCCCACACACAAATGGCAGATCATTTTTCAACTTCATTTCATGTTACTCATGCAGGAGAATCTTCTCTTTCCCTTGACCAAGGGCGGTGCTGGCTAAATAACAAGGCAATGTTTAAGAAGTGAGTGACTGACGTCGATTTTGTTAGATAGGTAGCCTCCAAAATAACTTGATAGAAAGAAAAGCCTGAACCAGACTGCCAAACAGAACACAGTTTTGTAACAATTGCAGAAGTATGTTTCTCTCTTGCATAGGTTTCTTTGTTATCAGCTGCAATACTAAAACAAGTTTGCAGTGGATTTGTAGACATTTTTCTTCTGTATTGAAAACAAGAAGTGAGCTGTTCAAGGCCACACAATAGACAGTTTCAAAAAGACTTCTTAGAGAGCCTATCAGCTGAATTCCCTGATTAACATGATTTTGTAATAACATTACCAACCATTGTTTTGAGGCCTGCAGAGCTGAGTGGTGTCACCCATGGTAAACACATTTTCTGCTGGTCCATTCAGGGGAAACTGATTCCTCCCCTCTCTTCCAGCTTTAGGAAGCTGAAGAAAGAACAGAGCAGATGAATGTATTCATGGCAGAGAGAAATTTGGAGGTAAAGCCAGACAATTGCATGCCTTGGAATGAAGGAACAGTGAAATCCACAAGGCAGCTTTTGGGTAAGACTGTGGAGACTTGGTAGAATAGCAAATGGTATTATTGTTTTATTAGCTTCATCTCTGTAAAACTGCCTTTGTGTAGGCAAATTTTACACTGTCATAAGAATGCAGGACACAGAAGTGGAGACGTGGTTAGGACAATTAGGCAATTAGACTTGTAATCTGTCATTAGCCAAGTAGTGGACACCTAGTCCTAATATGCAGGATATTTCTTATTTAATAGAGAAAAGGACAAGAATAAATAGTCTATGCCTATTAAATTAAGTATAAGTGATCAAATTTTCAGCTCTGCTTTTCTGCTCCAGTCACAGTTTTCATCACAATACCAAATCCTTCTAGATGATCATCAACAGAAGGTATTGTGAAACTCCTTATCTGTCATTAGCTAAGCAGAGAATAGTTAGTGCTAACTATATGCAGGATATTTGCTTTTTAATAATAGGACAAGAATAAACAGTCCATGGCTATTACATTAGATATTAGCTATCAACTTTCACTTTCTCCTGGGAACTTTCACTCTCCTCACACCCTGTAAAAATCTAGACAGCTCTGGAGTAATTACCCTTTGGGGAAACTACCAGATCATAGAGAGGCTGAACAAACAGTAGAGCTCAGGCTGACATTGGGGTGCATTTCTATTTTATAATAAAAAATAAACTTTTTCTGACAAAATTAAAAAGGGAAAAATAAGTAGTTTTCTGTGGCATAGGAGGAATTTATCACTTAGCCAGAACGTTTAATTTAAGTGACAGTGAAATCCCATCCAGTTTTTGGAAGTGATATGCTGTTAAAACTTCAATAGCTTGGTTTTATTCCATTTTACCTTTGGGGAAAAAATAATGTGGAGGGCAGCTTTCAGAAAAAAAGTTGAAGAATTAAATTTGAAGGCTTCAATAAAACTACAAACACTGCAAACCAGTACCAGAATGATAAGTGTTTTGCAAAACTTAACTGGAGGAGGTATTAGTCTCATTTTCCCTTTGGAAATTTTTGAAACAGATAATCAAAGATTTCATGTCAAATTTCACAATGCTAGTAGAAATTACTCTTGCCTAGATTATCCCTTGCTACTTACTCAGATCATACAGCAACACCCTTTTCCTTCAGGAGTATCCAGGCACATCAGGAGGACTGAGGGTAGTTCATTGCTAGCAGTCCTGCCAACCAGACCAAAACTTGAATGTGCTGAGTTTATAGAGGATAAAAGGGTCCAGGCAGATCCTACAGGGAGACCGAAACTGAAGGACTGTGTTGCACCAGACGGTGTAGAAAGACAGATAGAGAGAATAAGAGAGGGAAGGGAAGAGAAAGGAAGAAAGTCCAATTATACATCATCACACAAATTGAGATGCTCTCAATTTCATTGCTTAGCTCCAAAGATAGTCAGGGGCAGATTTTGGGAGCTTGATTCTCTCGTCTAACCTGTTTTAGAGTACTATTTCTGGAGTTAGGCAGTGCATATTAGCAAAAGGAATATTTTACTGTGTGGGAATGTTCAGTGCCCTAGGAAGAAAATGCATTCGATTTCAGAAGAAAAATATTTCCCTTTTCCTTTCTCCACATCAGCGGGAGTTTAGAAATTAATCCTTAAGCTTTCTCCTAAGTGTTACCTTGTCTACACAGATAAAATGTTTCTCCACTCCCACTGATGCAACCATTTTATTAAAGACTGGATGCTTTTCTTCTCTTTACTGGTCAGATAGTATCTCCATAATCCCTAGTACCATCTGTATTGTACACAGTTGCACTGATGGTAGCAGAGCTCTCTGACTCTCTGCGTCACATGCCTTTTGATCACACAACGCAGGAACTTCAAATGTGATGATGGAAGAAAGGGAGAGAGACATAGTCCAAATGAAAATTAATTTATCCTGTCCAAGTCCAGTCTTTCCCTGAGGCAAAGCAGCAGTATAATACAGAGACCAGCTAAGTCCCTTTCCCAGAACCACAGAAAGCACAAATGAAAAAGGCACTATGAATCGTACGGTCCTCTGACTTGGCACTATAGAATTGTCCTTTTCAATATATTGTATGCTGCAGCTTTAACTTACACAACCACTGAAACAAACAACATTTCCCTTAGGCATTTATTCTACAAACTACTAGGTGACATTCTGAGCAAATAACAGGATAATAATTGCAAAAGCTTGCCATCTGTCACATTTTTAAAGTCATAGATAGAAATTAAATACAGAACTACATTAAAAGGTCATGAAGTCTACCACTCCAAAGTTTAGAAATGCAGAAATTAATGCTAGAGCACTCAACATCATTCACAGCTACGTGATGACCTAGTATTCAATTAAACAAGTATATAGTTTTGGGTTTTTTCCCTACCTCACTTAATGGTCACTTAACTGTGATTGTTTTTCCTTCTAATTTTTCAGGTTTTGGATTCAGGAACTACACCTAAAACAAATTCTTCTGAAGTTTAAACTCCTTAAATGTTTTTCTCTTGTGCTCTGCACAATACTGTTTGGATGTTTCACTCACACTATCCTCAGGGCAACTTTGAGAACTATCAGGAGTGCTGTTAATTCCCTCTGACAGCCAAAGAACCCAAGTGTGGAGCGCTCCCGGTGTTTGGGTGCTCAGTCTGAAACCCCAGAGACCAAACGTTCAAATTACTTGGACTTACGCACTACCATATCCATTCCAAGTGTAGCTGATACTGTAACAATTCCAGTGAAGTGTGTATGGTTCTCCTGACATACTAAGCTCATGTCCCAGGTCAGGCTCTGGAAGCCAAGGGATGAAAACACTGAGAATTAGTGCAAAGTGCTAGTTAAACACCGGATAGAACAACATCCCAGACTCCCTGGACTGGCCCAGTCCATTTATAGGGTTCTGTAGTCTCATGTTCCCTGCACAATATCTAAGAGAAAAACTCACAAACTAGTTGATTCACAAACCCTCAGTGGAACCTATTTCCCATTGCATGAAATAAACATGTATTTGTTGAACTAGAGAAACAGAAAAAGCTTCAGACCTAACAGATGGGCATTCGTGGACATGCAGCTGTGGGTAATGGGTGCAAAGCCAAGAGACCTAAGGCCTGATGATACTTCAAGTGAATGTTATAAGTGTTTTAGTCAGAATGGAGAAAATTCAGCAGGTATCACTGAGCTTTTTCAGCCAGTGAATGTCATTCACTAAAGCCATTACAGTATAGTGCCTGCTTTGATAATTTAAGCTATGTTTCCCAAACCTAAGTGCATGTTCTAGAGACTGGAATTCTGGACAAGTACTGGTGGCCGTGCTTTTGCCAGTGTGTTGTGCAAAGCTTAATCTAATGGGTAGGATCTGAAACATTTGCCTAATAAGAAAAGACAGGCAAAAGAATGGTGATTTATGAATCTTCACAACACTTAGTTGTAAGATAGATCGGTAGTTATTCAGCACTGCTAAGATTTATGAACTTAGCTAGAGTAGGAAAATTACTGTCACAGGCATAGGTGTCTGGGGACTAAGGGCAAGGTCCACCATCAAGGTGTCGAAAAGAGGCAAAGTTCAACTTGGTGTTCAGTTTTACACTAGTCTGTTTCACCATATCTAGACCAACTGGACAGCACTCTCTATATGGTTTATCATAAGCAATAAAATTTTGTGTATGTTATTGTGGTGTTCCATGTTTTCTTGGAATCACATTCTCTTAACAATCCCAACTGCATATGTGAGAGTTCTCATCCAGATCAGAACTGGACCAAACTTTTTACTTCTCATGTAGATATGGTATTTTTTGGCCTGAGAACTAGTACTGTCTGTCACAGACAGCAAAAGCAGTGTATGTATCAAATAGATAACAGTGCAGAACGCTGAGAGTGTTCATATACTCTAATACATTGTAACACGTGAGCTTTAATTTAACCCTAATGGGTAACTGGTTTCAGAGGTCTTGGTAGGAGTTGGGCCCTTCCTGAGTCTTTCATTAGGTGCAATCACATCTAAAGGAAATCATACTGCCACATCGTCCTTATTATCTTGTCTAAATAGAGAAAACTGTCATGGGTATCATGTGTTGCAAATTCATGGACACCTGGCCTATATTGGAAATAATTGTACAGCAAAACACCCAGGATCTCGGGTCCAGTGCCAGGGCTCTATAGAAGAGTGTGTGAACAGACTGATGCTTTGTTTCCTGCCTTCTCCAGCACTGATTCAATGTGGCCATGCTCCTCAACCTGCTTCTGCCCTTCTCATGGTTGTTCCTAAGACATCTCTCTTCACTTCATTAGTCCCAGAAGTACTCTAATTTCTCATCCTACTCCTAGTCCTTTTGCATAACCAACCCTCCTCTATTTATCTGCATTGCTGTTCACTGCCACACTGCCTTCTCTCTCACCCAGTAGTCGTACTAACTAACTAGTCTCATTTTCCCTTTCTGGTAGCATGATTTATTTTCCTTGTCTTCCACCCTAGGCATCCAGTTGTCTTCCAAACTCTGTATCTGTTTCAGTTATCTCCTTCACCTTCACTTCCCACTATCACTGCCTAAGAAGTTGCTGCTCCCCTGCTGACACTGAAGGTTTTTTTCAGACCAATTTCTCCTTCTTTCCAATTTTTGCAGTTCCTAGATCCCTCTCCTAGATGACTCTCCAAGCTGCTTGAGAGGTCAAACACATTAACTGCTCTCAGGTGTTCCTGGTCTCGCCTGGAAACATTTAAATGTCTCTGACAAAAGCTCCATGCCAAACTCCCTATTTTGCTCCCTGGGCTGACTCACAGTCTAAGTTCCTTGCTCTGTTTGCCACCCACGTTTCCAGTGTCTCTGTCTCAGCTCTGCCTTGTCCCCCATGCATATGATCTGGTTAGCTTAGTCTTGAAAATTGCTGGATCAAAGGTCAGGGAGAGGACTGGAGAAACACACAACCCATCCAGTGTGGGGGTATAGACCATGAACAGTCACAGCAGCCCAGAGCTACACTGGCAGCAAGAAATCCCCCTCCACTCCACATTCAGAGAAAATGACACTTACAGGGCATTTATACTCTGGAATTTCAAGATGTGTGAACTGCCTTATCAGTGTGTGTGGGTTTTCATGTATAAAGACATTGCTCCTCACTAAATGACAAATTTGACTCCAAGCCAAGATCTGCTGGAGTTTCTAAGCAAAAAGATAGTTCTGACAATGTATATTCCCTCCAAACTTCCTCTATCCTGATCACCTTTAAAAAAGAGAAGTTAGTGGTTTATCAGAGCCTTGAACATTCTTCTTAACATTTTACCAAAGTCATCTACAGTAGAAGAAAATAAGTTACAGGGGAAAAAAAATCCAACAGTCTGCTAATGCTTCCCACAAAGAGCAATCATCCAAGGATTAGAACTGAAAGATCAAGCCAGAGAAATGGATAGAAGAAACACCTCCCCCAACATACTCCAGGACTAACCTCTTATCAGTTCAATGGGCCAGCTGGCAGCCTGGGAATATGATGGGAGTATCAAAACAATGGAAACCAAAGTACGAACAGTGGAAAAGTAAAAGTCAAGTAGTTATTGTCTTTGATTTTTTTTACCCTGTTCATATAAATTTAGCACACAACGGCAAATACGACAGTTCTAGTTGAATAGAATGGACCAGGTGCAGAAGGCCGTAGGCACCATTTCTTACATCCACAGACATGCTTATCTAGCATTTTTTCTACCTCTGTAGGGTATCTACCAGGCTATTTTAAAACTGTAATTTTGGTGGTTTCCCCTGTAACTGTTTTTTTTTTTTCCTCCACAAGTTTTAATTAAATATAACAAGAAAAATAGAAACTGGGGTAAATAACATGCTGTGAGAGTAAAGCTATCCAGTAGTCAAAGATAAATAATAATGTAAGACCAAAAATGTTAATGATACACTATGAATGTACTGATCAGCTGATTAGCCATTTAATTCCTCATTTGTAATCTAATTTGCATACCTAACATCAATTCTGATGTGACAGTAACATTAAAATTAAATATGTGTCTTGGTATTTCAGTAAATGACAGCCATTGGTTAAATAGCAATAATACTAGCCTTTGGGACAAACATGTAGAGCACATTGCCTAATTAATTTCATTTTCAAATGAACAAAGCCCAACTCTGAATGTCCTGTTTTCCTAAAAATATGCCTGGAAGGGTTTGGCGTTCACTTTTGGTGGCTGCAAAAATAAGGCCCATTTATGATGTCAGACCCCAGGCTCTGAAGCAGAAGGGTGCTCCTCAGAGAGCACAGCAGCTCCCCAGAGGGCACACGTGTTTTGGATGTGCTCTGTGCAGAGCTGCTCACCAGACATGTTAGGCCTCCATGCAACAGTCTTTCTAGCAACTAATACCTTGTAGCATTGCACTCTCAAGAAGGAAAGATGAGATTTCTAAGGCTTTTTAAATGAGGAAACAAACAAACAAACAGAACAACTTTACTGACAATTAATGGCTTATGTAATATTTCATTATTTATGTTCGGAAAAATGACCACTGCAGATCTTGCACCCATGAAATTTGGGTTGATATTCGCTTTACTGCTGAAGCTGTTGAGTGACTTTAGGGACATCAAGAGTAAAATTTTGCAAAAAAGTAAGGATATCTCTTCTGATGCATTTTTCAGTACTACTAAGTAATTACTAAGTAATGCATTGTTGATTAGGAACACGTGTCTGACATAACTATTTAACAACTTTTTTTTAATAGATTCCTATTTATAGAACAGGTAACAGAGAAACATTTTAATCTATCATGGGTGGATTAACACTCTTTTTAATAATAAGGAAAAGTAAAAAAAAAAAAAAATCCCTTTTTGACCAAGTGATAAGTATTGTACTTTCCCACATACAGGTTACCTTTACTAAAATTTTCTGTTTATGGCAAAGATACTTGCCTGGAATGTTATTTCACAAAGGATAGAGAAAAGAAAAATAAGAACCTGGTAGATTGGGACCCTTTCCATTACTGCACATTTGAAATAATGGACACGCTATCTAAGGAGATGTAGAAATAAACCATAGTGCGAGCTGCGTGGCAAAACCTGCATGCAGAAATCACATAACTATAAAGATTGTGATATAGGGCTGTGGGTTATAATGTGATTATCTTTGCTAACAGTGTGTTGTGTATATATATATTTATATACATATATGTGGTGCCCAGGTATATGCAAGGATGCCCTGTGATTTTTAAGGCTTTTAGTTACTTCTGATGCTACTTATTGTGGTTATTTGTCCCATCAGCACAGCAATATGCTGCGTGACAATTTGTGAAAGCTATAGGAGATCTCCACCTCCATAAATGAGGACATTAATGGGAACCTTTCTGAATTGAAAAAGAGACTGAAATGAGGCATTAGTTTGGCCTTTATTCCTTACTGAGTTTCACATACTTGTTTTCTCAGAATTTACAGGTTGTCAGCATAAGCACTTTCTGTCTTGCCAGTAGCAACCTGCAGTTTCAGGGACAAGGTTTGTTACAAGCTTATTTCCTTTCATTTCTTAAGTTCTTAAAAAACACAACAACCTGTCTATCTGTCAGACATTGCCACACCATAAAAATTAGTCTGGTAGATATGGGCATTAGAGTGTTCCAATTTTTCTATCATGTATTTGTCTCAAAAGGGTGTATATACATTCCATTTGCAGTAAAGAGAAAACCTGGCTTTGCACAGGCTTGGAGGATTAAAGGAAACATTTCAGAATAGAAAGTGAGGCTGCCCAAAGCATGCAGAGTACCCTGCCTTCAGGGCTCTGCACCAGCCTTCTGTTAGTAGCAGACCTCTGCTTTGGGTAGCAATTAGGAGGATAATTTCATAAAGAAAAGTGTTGTCAGAAAACTGTAAGACTAATGTGTTTTGAACTAGGTGTTGCCCTTGGAGAATATTACACAGGACACAGGCTGTTATTCTTGACTCCCCCTCTGAACAAATTGTTGTGGAAAGAATTCTTACTCTGACCATCAGCTCCTCACCTAACAGCCCTGAAGGGCATCAATTAGCAAATCTGAAGATTAGAGTGACAGAGTGAATGTTGACGGCACATATTTCATGAGAAAAGAGAGTTAAATATGACAGCCAGTCTGTCATTTTATTGAAGAGTAAAGGAAAAACATGTGCTTTGTTTTCCAGGAATATTCAAATTTTGGAAGTTTGTGGACACTGGCCCTTTTGTTTATTCAAAACCCAGTGAGTGCATTCAGACTCTTGACAGCTGGGTAATGAGTCTCAGTTTGCAGTTTTTACTGGATTAATAAGCAACCAACTTGTCACCCCATCATAAAAGAGCTACAGTTACTCCTGTAGCCACCACTCCAAAGCTAAGCCACCAGTCATTTCATTCATCTTCTCTCCAGCAGCCCTAATAGCACTTCTGGAGAAGGCAGGCAGCATGAGTGACAACGGCCCTGAAGCTCCTTTAATGTGTTTCACAGACACAGCTGGCATTTGTTACCTGAGGTTCAGGGGTATGCTTCAGTGTCTTAATCTCTCTTCCTTTTACTTCAAATTTGCTTTAAGCACTGTTCTGCTATCCCAGGAAGTCATGGCCACACTGCAAGCTATTAGTTATTGCCTGGAGTAGGAACTGGTCGAAAGCAGCACAGAAGGAAGAGCTTAGTCTGAGGATAATTTACCACAAGTCTGTATTCAATCGACTTTTACACCAAAAGGGTTCCCCCCCATCCCTCTATTTGCTAACTAAACTTTTTTTATATGGATCTGCTACTTTTATAATAAATAAATATAGCTCTTGATGAGTTTGGAAACAAAGTATGAGATAATTCTACCCAAGGAAACTTGTATTTCTTTCGATGATAGAATAATGACACCTTCATATTTGTTTGTAATACCAGATAGTATCACCATTCCCAGTCAATGCTATCAGATGATGTGCAGAGAGATAGACGTAACTGTTGATGAATTCTCACAACAAAGAGAGATAGGAACCAGTATCCAGAACATGACTGATTTCTTTAAGGTACTGTAATAAATCAATGTCACTGCTTCTGTTAGGTTTTTGGATCCCTGGTAGCTAGGCTTAGAACCGAGAAACACAGCCACACTGTAGTCATTGCCTTTTATTCCACAGCAAGATCAGAAGTGTTGCAGTAAACTTGGGCTGAAGGACAGAACAGTTTCTTGGTGTATTAACTGAGAAACAGAGGACAGCTACATCCTTTCATAATGCCCAGGTTCTTCACACATCCTAGGACAGCCATATTTGTAACAGTTAAGCTCCTCATCAAAGTCGCAGCACTATTCAACCTCCCTTTGGTTTATTTATTGATTTTATATCTTCATTCAACAGCAGGGAGGGTAATAATTTCTTTCTTGGTTATTGATTTTTTTTACCCACATATCCCTATGACCATATGTGTTCATATTTCCTCTTCTAACCCTCTTGACTTTTATTTTGATAGCATCCAGCTGGCTGCTCATTTTTTAATTTGTCCTGGGGTTTTGGCAATTCTTGTCTGTTATGGGTTGACACCTCTCATTGCTGATACCTCACTGATTAAGAGTCAGGATAGAGGAAGAGGCTGTCTCAGACTCAATGAAAGTGGTCTGTGTTGCATTTCTTAAGTGAGATTATGGTACTGACAGAAATTACTTGTAAAGTGATCTCCATGGGTTTTTTTTGCAATGTAACTACATCTGCTGCAGGCTCACAGGAGAAGGAAGCAGCTCATGAGATAACGCTAATGGATTAGTGGAATGAGAAACTTGTTCCAAAGGCGGCTTGATTCTGATCCTGTTTGTCTCACTTGAATGAAAAGAAGGTGGGAAAACACTATCCTTCATCACAGCTGTTACAGGTGGGCAAATCACACACTAGGGTTGGGGGTTGTAATAAGCTGGTCCCTAATCAAATTTTATTATAAATCCCTTATCATTATTGGTATGCTTCTCAGTTTCTGTTTCTTCATTTTGCCTAATCCATCTTATTTTTGTATTTTCTCCTAGTTCAGTCCCAGCTCCTCTTTCTAATTTGCAGCCTTTCTCTTTACTGTTTAAATGACACAGCAAATGCAAGACTGCAGGAAGAGTGAGGAGACAAAATGTGAGAGACCTGCTGCTTTCCCCATGCCTGCAGCACTCTGCCACTCCCCGGGTTGGTGGCAGTGCCTACAGTAACTGCTTTCTTCCACTTGCTTGTGACTCCTGATTTCTTTTGCATAGCCACAATAAGCAACACCCACACAGAGCCATCAGTCAGTTCAGCAATGGCAGCAGCAAAACATTTCATTTCTTATGGATTATTGTGTTTTTGGAAAAAAAAGGAACCCAAGACAATCCAAAACCCCAAGCCACTACCTGACACAGCCTTAACAATTCAGTGTTGTCTTTTCAAGCACTATTCAAATTCATTTTTCATGAAAATTCTTTAGCATAGCCTGTTGAGGAGATAGGAAACATTCTTGGATTTTGCAAAACAACTTTATTTTAAAGAATTACTGAGACTACAGATTTTAGGGAATTAAATTTACTGCAACCTGCTAATGACAGATTTATACAGAATAAGGAAGACTGAAGGCCACAACAGCTAGATAACTCCATTTGGTCTATGTCAAACCCTTTACTGTCTTCCCTAGCATACGTTACCCTACCTGTTTCAAATGACATCCCAATAAACTGATAAAAATATAATTACTTGGAGAACTCTGAGAGATATACATTACCTAGACAACAACACATGACTTGCAGTCAAGCTTCAAAAAGAGAACAACTATGATTGCTGGTTTGAAATCTCTTGTCTTGGTCCTTTGATTTTCTAACTATAGGACGTATATGAAACTCTATTGCATAAAGACCATGAACTCTCAGTGACCAAACTATTGTCTTTTAGAATTTGAGGAAGATATTTTCTTTCTCTCTACTGAAGTCTCATTCGTGGAATCTGAAGGTCTAGATCACAGTTCTGTGAACACATTGCTGTATGCCCTTGAAATCAGCACAGTAAGTAAAGGAGAACTTTATCTTCAGGGAAAATTCAGAGACATGGGGTAAAGTTAACATATTTCCTACTGCACACATCACTTTGCTTTATGTGAAGAGCCAGGTAATGTACAAAGAAAGTGACAAGCTTTTAAGAAATTGGAATTTTTAATTATTTTTTTTGCTATTTTGCTTTAACTTCTAAGCAACCTCAAGCAGAGAAGTGCAATTGTATGATAAAGCACCTAAACTACAGCATAGGCAGCATGCATCACTTCACTTGACTATTTCTTTGAAAATAAAATCAATTTTCTTTTCTGTTAAGAAAATAAAAATAATGAGATGCATTTATTCCCTGGACTGACTGAGATACCAAAGGTTCCAGTTTAATTTACTTGATATTAAACTTTAACAGGGCCACAGTATGTATGCTCAAAGAGGAAATTAGCATGTCACTTGCTGAACAAGATAATATTCACTAGATGTGTGGGTATCTTTTTGTATTCTTCTCAGTTCTTGGCTTTTTCACCGCTATTCGCAGCCCTTTATACCAAGAGAGAAACATAAAAACTTATCCCCAAACACATCTTTGTAGCTCTCATTACCCATATAAATCAACAACTTGTAACAAGTGTCAAGAGCTGGCAATATTTTCATGATCCATGCCCTCAATTAACATCATTCCAGTGGCATCCATGCTAGAATGGATTTCTTCCTGTGTTTCTCTTAACCACATCCAGAGTCACAAACTGGGGAGGTACGAAGTCATGTAATACCTCCCCACTACTTTCATTTTGTCTTTCAGTGACACTCTCCGAAAAATATCTATTGAGATTTTATGTTTGTTATCACTTGTAGCAATACCATTCAAGAGGCAGAAGGAAGTTCTTAATGTTGCAGTTTAGGAACAACTAAATCCAGGGGAAGAAGGTTCCTGAGTTTGTTCTGTCAGTGTTCCCAGTCTTGAAATGTAGCTTTTCCACAACTCAGCCTGCTTGTGCTCTCTGTGTAGATATTCCCCATCCTGACACTGAAGCCAAAGGATCAAGGACGAGTAGTTCAGTGCCTGCATTGCAGGAGGCCCCTGGTGGGCCAAAAGTTTTTCACGATGCACTAGATGTAAAACTAAAGTCCACTGAGACATTTCCAACTGCAACTACCTCTAAAACAAGAATCTTAACATACTTTCCTAAAAAAAACCCACTTTTAAAAGGCTCACTCAGTTTCAAAACTTTATGACTTCGTGACTGTTTTCAAGTAGAGAGTTGATTACTTTGGATGAAATTTGAATTATCTTCTTTGCATTAATGTCCAGAAATAATTAGTAAAAGCATCCGTAGGGTATGACCCCACTGCTGGAATAGTTTTGCTGCTTGGTGATTGCTTTCTCAATAGACAAAACATTTTTTCTTAAGACAGCCTTTGCTGCAGAGGTCATGTGCTGATCCACACAGATGAGGGAACACAATTATGTTCTTTCTTATTCCCAAGGACCTCTGAAACATTTTCAGGCTAAACTGGCAATTAATTTGTTGAGCTGAAATTCATTAAGTGCTCAAATTGCAAACATGCATCTGAGTAATAACAGTACATGAATCATATTTTTCTGTTTTATGCTACAAAATAAATTTCCAGTTGAACTCAGTAGGACGAGTCACACTGCCTAAGGGAGCAATTTCTTAACTCAGGGGACTGAGTCAGATTCCTTAATAACCAATATACCCCCAAGAGGGCAAAACACAGAATGAAGTTGAGCTAAAATGTTGATTAAACTGAGAGTTCTGGATTATTTAGTAGAGGAATTATTATTTATGTAGTGACTTGTCCTCCTAATTCAGATATCTAAGTGAGAAGCCAAAAACTGGTATGACTGCACACAAATGACGCAGTCAGCTGGGATAAATACCTGTGCACACATGGGCATGGCCTGGCATGAGATTACGCTGCCTCCTCCAAATTTCCAAGGAGCAGCAAGAGTTCACTGTATGCTGCCATGATCATGACTTTCCCACGTTCAGATCCTTCTGTCAGGGAAAACCAGTTCCAGGATACCCTGCCCTTCACAGAGAAAACACAATGGTTTGCACAGCAGCACTGGGTGCCATTTCTAAAAAAGGCAAGAGGAAGGGTCCAGGGACTTGTATAGGTCAGCCAGGCCCAGCTCAGACCTTGGAAAAATGACACCACCTGTCTTTTTGTGGTGCATTTCCAAACATGTGAAGAACAAAAACTTTACATTTGTAATCAACATGGATTTACCAGGTATAAATGGTGTTCAGAAATCCAAGTGCCTCCTACAAAAAAGTGAAAAGGTGAAGCGTGTGGTTGTCATATACCTCAGTTTTAAGAAAGCTGTTTACTCCATACCCTGCCACATTTTCATCTGGCTGCTGAGGAAAGGTAGGCTGGAAAAAATGACGGTTAGATGGACTAAAAATTGGCTGTACTTTGGGGCCTAAAGTGTGGCAATGAATACCTTGACATCTGCTTGTTGGCCACTAGTGAGCAGAGTACTCTAAGGGCTGAACTCTTTCTCACTGTTTGTTGTCTTAACCAATGACCAAGGTGATGACCTAGGATGTGTCACTTACAAATTTATAAATGATGCTAAATTAGAGGGAATTACTTGCACAATGAATATTATAACTTGAATTCACAGGGACTTTCATAAACTGATACAACAGAAACTTGATGATGTCCAACAAGGAGAAAAGCAAACTTATCTTGGGACAGTGTAAGATCATATGTGATTAAAGAATTAGGAGTGGTCCTGCTGAAGAGTAATGGTGGACTCTAGCTTGAACACTCTCTCAGTGTGAATAAGGTAAACTGAAGACCAAGCTGTGTTGAGAGAAGTTGCCCAAAAAACGCAGGGAAGTTGTTATTCCCATTTGCCTGGAACTCAGGAGGCTGCGTGTGAAAAATTGGATCAAGTTTTAGACCACCTGCTGTGCCACAAGGAAACACTGAGAGATCCTTTGTCTGCTGAAGAGTCTTAGGCTTCGTCTAATAATAACTACTTGAAGGGCAGTTTAAAAAAAAAGGACTTAAGGAAACACTTCTAAGAGGAAAACCTTTGCGGTGCACCCTTGTGTCAAGCTGTGCAGGTAAACTCTGAAATCTCCATCTTTAGAGGTTATCAAGATGCAGTTACACACAGTCACAGCTGACCTGACCTAGTGTTGGCAACAGTCCCATCTGTTTTGGGGGAGAAGTTGAACTAAATGACCTCCAAAAGCCTTTTTTAAATTCTTCTGTGATGAATAGTTTTATGTTTACCCTCCATTATTCTACACTGCCTAGGGATTTCTGCATCTACACCAGGAATCCTGGCTGCTCCACGGAATTTGAAGATTAATAGCTTGGAAAGTGCCTTTTTCATAGTTGTGTGGAAATCTGTAACTCTGTCATCTTTGCATACAGAATGTATGTTTTACCAAGACCCAACTTCTGCAATGAAAGCTTTATTAAACTGGAGCTGTCCATACGATTTTGTGTGCAAATTAAGATTACATAGACAATGTAATTACTGGAACATCCTATATTTTAGAAGTTTGGCCTTCCAATTGAAGTATAGGGTATCTTTCCATAGCGAAGTCAGCGTTTACTCTCAGGTGTGTTTGGACTACAGACCTCCAGAACAGGCACCTTGTAGCATACTTGCTCATAAGCAGCTGCTAAAGGAGAAGTCTCTTGTTCCAAGGGATGGTGCAGAAGAATCAAGTGCAACAAATAGTCCTTTTGGGCTGCTCCCACACTTAACACCCATACACAGAGAAGAAGTGAGGAATGTGGAAACTCTCCATGATGACTTTCATCATCTTCTCACCACAGGAGTGAGGCTGGTCCCAACTGCAATTCCATAGAGCTCTGTATACTTTTCTCCACCCAGCAGATATGTGGGAGTGTGAGGAGTAACCCAGACGAAAAGAGACAGTGGCACTGCTGATTTATTTTGAGTTCAGAGATATTGTAGGACACAGCAGCTGATGCAACTGATGCTAGAGATGCTGATGAAGCTAGTGAGCAAGCCTCTGTAGAACATTTCTAGACAGTCATTAATTTTAACACACTGCAGAATCTTTCCAGTCAACACACGTTACTGAAGGCAATTAGTTATTTTAAATAATTCTCATATCAGTCAAAGCTGACTGCAATTTTGCTGTTCAAGAGTAAAATATATCCCTACATAAGGATTTCCTATTTACAAGTTCTGAAATCCCCTGAGAAGGAAAAAATCATCGAACAGACAAGCCCAAAAATTCCTTTCCTGATTCAGGTTGTAAACTGATAAAGGAAAACAACATATGTGATAGAGAAATGCCTTACTCTTACACGGTTTTATTTTTAAGACAAGAATCTGAATATTTTTGAATTAGATACAGTGTTTCCTTCTTGTGTTAATGCCAGAAAAATTACAGAATTTGGCACAAAACTAACAGAAATATACTCAAAGCAAAAATATACTTTAGTTGTTGTACCACCTTGAAAGCTGTATTTCTAACCCATCCCATGAAGCTTTATTTACAGATTTGTTTGTTTTTCTTTCATTTGCCTTCACCCATTCTGCTTTATTATTCTTGCTCTTTAGACCCACATCTAAGAAGTATCAAATCAACTGCCTCCATGTTGGTGGGTGTTCACCCAGGGCCTATGCAACTTGTCTCATATGATGTCTCTCAGTGTTGCAGAGACCATCTTAAAAATGCTTATTGAGGCTGCAAACTAAAGCACAAAAATGTTAGAGGAAAATAGCACCGATGATTTGACTAGAGAGTCTGTCAAGCTATGTGTGCAAGCAGTAAAAGCAACAGGGAGCGCTAAGGGGTTTGAAAGGCCACACGTATTAGCCCAGTGTGCCTATCTCTTTCATTCTTTCTTCTCCAGGCCCCATGACCCCATGTCTACCTCTAGACTGCTGGTCACATCTTCTGTTCTCTCCCTCACACCACCTTCTTTGTTAATCACTTTGCCTGTGTCATGTAGTAGAGAACATATGTCTAAACTACTGATACCTGTAGATGCAGTTACATGCAACTGGCTGTCACCAGCTGGGGGTTTTAGAATATGGCTCATCAAAAGCCACTTTTCTAGTTTCACTGCTTTGTGTTCAACCTGTGGACTGTGGCTGGAGGGCTGTGCAGGGTGGTACCTGCATTCCTCATCATTAGCCAAGACACCTGTTTGTCTCTTCCTTTGTCTGTTCTTCCATATGCCCTTGACACTTTCTCAGATCTCAGTTTACCTCACTTTCCACCCCCACAGTGTCCTGCTTTATCTGATGGACAGTTAAAGAGGTTTATTCCCTGTACTCACGTGAATCCTTCTAGTTCCCTTTGTCTACCCAGAGGATCTTGAAGGCCCCAGACCACCCATAGAATATTGTTGTGCTAGGGAAGGCAGAGGACTTTTCTCATATCCTCCATGGTTGCAATTCCTAACCAGAATCCTCAAACACACTGGCAGATGACAAGCAGAGGCATGGCTGGGATAACAGCTTTGTGAGGGGTAATATCACAGTGTAACTGTTGCCAGTTATTTATACATATTCAATCCATACTGTTTGAGAACTAGTCTGAACTTTGAAATTCCCATCCCTCAAAACCTTAGGCTTAAATATATTTCATTACCCCAAGTAATAGGCAAGCTGAGGCTTGATTGTTATGTCCTGTTCTCTTCAGTAAATCCTACAGCATGAATTATCAATCTTCACTCTCTTTTCTCCTGAACAAAGCTGTTGCAATGTCATTTATGTAGTGAGGCCCTGAATAGAACTATGGCTAATAGATAATATGTTCTCAGCACCCCACACAATTGTGTCATACTCCTCAGAGATGAAATTTCCACTTTTTGATGGCTTTCGTAAGAGCTGGGTTTTCTTTTGCTGTAAAAATTACAGGCCTAATTTCACTGTTAGTCACTCTAACTATGAATATTCTATATGCAACAATACTGTTCTGGAAATTGCCCCAGCATCCTCCCCTATCTCATCCTACAAACTGTCATAATACCAGTCAGAATGGTTGAAATCTAAATTTGATGCTTTCTAAGGAAAACATATACAGGGACATAATGACTGTATAATCCTTTCCAAGAATGCATTTTTTTCCCATTTATTTACAGCTGGCCTGTGTAGAGCCCAAACAGTTCTGCTGGGCAGTGTTCTAGCTCTGCCCTACAATTTCCACAAACAGCTGGACTCTCTGCCCTTTTCTACTTTATAATGTAAGAGCTTAGGAAAATCTGGCAGGTTCCTTGACATGCAGCTAGGATTTTTAAATTCTTCATTACAGTTTAAAAATCCCTACCGGGGAATGAATTTTCTGATCATTCAAACTCAAGCAAGTCAAGGAGTCTATTACACTAATGGTGTCTTTCATTGCTTTAAAATTCCAAAGGGACAATATATGACACCAGTTAAGAATAACAGACCCCAGTACCCAAGGCAGTGAATGACACACACATTGCACACAGCCCAGTTTCAATCCTTGAGCAATGCAACTTCCTAAGTCTGAAAGTACTACCACAATGCAAAATTCATTGCCTAAGAAGGTGAAGACTTTCTCTTCTCCATAACTGACAGCATCTGCCCAATGAAAGAAATGTCAGATTCTGGGGATATCTACTTATAATTATTTTGTCACTGTTGTGCCACTGAAGAGTTTTGCATAAATCCTCCAGGCAGCAGAGATAAATTATTTGGAGTAACTTGCAAGGAGAAAAAAAGCAGGGTACATTATTAGGTGACCTCTCCTCTCTCTAAACAAATGCACTGGACAGCAGTGATTATGTCTTTCAGTAAGGTAAGATACATCTATCAGAGACTAAATTATGCTCATAATGACTGTAATAAATCAGTGAATATAATCTGAAATGATCCATAGGAACTGAAATATTTTACATTTTATCTAAATTGTGTAAACATATAGTGGCAGCAAACCCCTAAATTCAAAAATTAAAACATTCCACAATATACCCAGAAAAATTCCTAAACTATCAGTGGTTTTCCACTGCACTAGAAACTGTGAGGAAACTGTCTCTATGATCTTAATTAATTTTGTTTGATTTTATGAACCCTATTTATTACTACAACCTTTGGTTTGCTTTAAAACTTTCTTTTTATGATAGAAAGAGGCACTATCTTTGAATCCAAAACAGGAGCATGAAAGACTGTCATGAAAGAGACAGTCTCTTCAAGAAGAACAAAAAGAGACAAATCGCTAACCACATCAGATGGCTGAGCTGAACAAGTGAAGGACTGGAAAGACATGTTCTCCCTAAGGACGCAGAAAGGTATCCCAGCAATGGTGATGAGACAAGAGGGAGGAATTTACTGTCAGATATTGTTTTTTGTACACAGCTGTAAATTTCCTCAGTTGTTTGCAAGCAAAGCCACTGCAAACTTAAGAAGGGCTTTAGCAAAGCAGGTTATTTTATGCCTTTTATTTGGTCAAAGATTTAAACCAAGGACCCTATTTTGGTGAGTTCTGAGCAGTGCATGCAAGAGGACTGAAGTTATCCTGCAGTAGTATCAGGTTCAGCGCTAATCTTGAGTCTGGGAAATGGCCAGACTAGCCAGCAAGGGGTCACTGGAAAGCAACATCATATTTGCCCTTGAAGGTGTGCCTCATGTGCCAAAACCAGATGTGGGGTCTATGCTTCTGCCCTTATAGTAAGGCATTCACAATGTCCCAGTTGCCCTTTGGCAAAACAAAATCATATTCCATACCTAGACATTTTGATTTCAGAGTTCTGTTTACTGTCCAAAGAAGAAAACAAGAAAACCATACTTTGCTTTCTAGGAAACCTTACAGCATTTCATATGACAGCAGATGCCTATCACTTCCAATCTTTACTGTACTGGGCTCAATTACGACCAACAATACAGTCCAGAAAAGACTCCAAAATCTTGCACCCATTCCAACTGATCTCCCCCTTGTTTGATCTTTCCATTTCAACTTCTACTTTTTTTTTAAATAGATTTTTTTTAAAATAGATTTTTTTATAGATTCACTCCTCTCCCCCTAAATAGCTGCCCAGATTTAATATAAGCCATTCATTGCAACATAAAAAAAGTGCCCAAACATGATAAAATCTGACAGAAACAATCGCTGTTGACTCTGTCATTTCCTAAACTCTGAGTTCATATCTTAGCTGTCTTACCAAGTTTTTAACAAAGCTTTCCTTATGAAAGTTTGAGGGGGAGAAAAAAACCCCTTAAAATCTAATGCATGAATGTCTACTGAGCTGTAACAAGGTTGCCATTTCAGGAAGTTTTGTTATACTGATGTTCATCTCCCCAGTTCTTGAATCTTGCCAACCTCTTTTCCTCTTTTCTCTCACTGCCTACCTCTGTCACCATGCCTAAAGATGTCTCCCATTCTCTATCGCCACTGAACAGAATCTTACTTATTTTTCATTCCTTAATCCCTCCTCCTTTCAAATAACTCTCCACTCTCATTTTCTTTCCCTTACAGATATGTTTCAAATTGTTCCCAGTTCTAGATCTCACCATTGTCCTCTGCTCTGTCTTCTCATCTGTACGTCTCTTACCTCCAGGTCCTCATCCCTCTATGTTTAGGTCCAGCTTCTTCCCACAGATGAGAAAAAAGATATTTTCTAGAATATTTTGGAGCTTTCCAGGGGCCAGCAGATGAAAGGTGTTCCTTGGACAAGGAGATAGGCTGTCAAGCCCAGGCATTTGGCTGGAACAGGTCAGGAACATGCGGGAATTTTGCTACCAAATTTTTAAGTTACTACTTATAGTACATTAACGCGGATTTTGGGCCAGCTGTCATTGATTTTTACAAAAATAGCAAGATTCTGTATCCTTCAAAACAACAGTTGGTGAGGTGGAAGCAGTGGCAACTGAGGTAAGTCCAGGAGTGAGGGTTAGATCAGGCTGTAGGGAGTGGTTCCCAAGCTCAGGGACTTCCAAACAGCAGCCGCTGAGCCTTCTCAGGACCCAGAAGCCTTTGGCAGTCTTCTTTGAGGAATTAAGGGGCAATTTCAAGTCATCTGCCCCTGTTTTTATGGGGGACTTCAACTTGTCAGACATTAACTGGGAGCATCACACAGTTGGTATAACCTGCTCCAGAAGATTCCTAAAAACCTGGATGACAACTTTATGGAACAGGTCCTAAGGGACCTGACTCAGAAGGATGTTCTCCTTGATTTGCTGCTTGTCAAGGGCAGGGCTAAGGGTTGGACTTGGTGATCCTTGTGGGTCCCTTCCAATGCAGCATATTCTGTGATTCCATGAATCTGTACTACAATACCCTTTTAAGCTACAATTTTTGCTTCCAAGGCTTGTAAGCAACACAGAGTTGCTCAGTCAAACAGCTTACCTTTTAACATGGAAAAGGTATTCTTTTATTAGCAATCTCAATTCTAGAATCACCTTAAACTTTCAGAAATAATTAAATGATGTACCTGAGCAGGAAAAAAAAATCACTATTCTGAACCATTTGAGTTGTTAAATGTTACTGGCACTTAATAACAGTATCTCACAGAAGAGTGTGCAGGGTCTTCTTAGACTTATAGGTGCACCTCTTACCATTGTAATGATTGCCTGGTATAGCGGGGAGTTGAATACAGTCCTTGTAAATTTATATAATATTTCAAATGTGTTTCCTGAAAGCACAAGTCCTAGGTGGTTGTAGGCTGTACATCTCACCACTCTGTGTTCTCATCATGTCAAATCCTTCAAGTGAAGTGACATTACACTCATGTCTGCACTAAACAGTACTGGTGATTCACTAGACTGCAGTCTTCCTTTTAAGTCTGTACAGAGCCAATACTCTGGCAAGGGTTTATTAAAGAGCACCCTGATGATGCAGGTCTAATCCTTTGATGGGACCTACTGTTGGGATGTGACCCCTTTTTGATCATTTAACACTCATAGTAATTTTTCTGAAAGCCAGTTTGCCTCTTAACCTGGATATCTTGGATAAATTCCAGCTCAGGGACAACATGTTGAAAACTCAAATCCCTGGATGGTTTCAGTGATAGAAACCAAGTTACTGCTTAAACTGTTTATTGTTGATGAAGACTTTAAGCAGTGGTGGTCCTCTACGCTGGAGGTAATCACCTCTGGCAATTCCTTCCTGTGCTGAGTACTAACTGTGCAGCTGTTCTCTGCATCTTAGGGGTGTTATGAGAAATAATTATTTCAGTAATTGTGAAGGCACTGCAGACTTTTATGCAAGAGATGCCGTGTAAGTGTTAAATTTTACTGTACTGCTTGCAATGTTATTTATACATAGATTTTTTTTTTTCAGTACTCTCCAGCTAGCTCCACATAAGTTTAAAAATGCAGTTCACAGGGTTCTAGAAAGCTATTCTTTCCATAGGCTTGGAAAATAGGGTGTTAAAATATTTTAATTTAAAAACCTGGCATATAAATTCATAATCACTTGACTAACTAGAAAGCAAAACTAAGAGAAGCTTGTTACGTTCCCTATTTTGTTTGAAATATACACGAGCTATAGATTGTACTTAGAAAATGGAGTTGCAAAGCATCTTCTGGGAAAAAAAAAGAGAAAACAAAAAGAAAGTAGAGCTTTCTAGAATGTTTAAAGAAGACCAGTCTTCCAGAATGAGAATGAGTCATCCATAATCACACATCACATCTAAGCAGTTCTTTGTCAGGTGTATAGGTTTAATTTCCTGTGGGATTTTTAATTCTGCCAGACAACGTGGGGAGAAAAAGGAAAGTTGTTTGAGCCATGAGAATTTTTTTTGCTGTCCTCCCTTCCTTCCCCCTTCTCTAAAACTGTCATTTGTATGGCTCAAATTTTGATCTGTTACAGTGCCAAACAATGAGAAGCAGCTAACATTTGCAGCAATCATATTTTTACAGCACTTTTACATTTCCTCTGCTGAAATTCTAACACATTTTTTTTTTAACCATTACCCTAAAAAGCACTGGAACAAGTCATCTGCCCAGGATCCAGTGTAAGCCATATGTCTGCTAAGGGCCTCTGGCCATTTTGAATCTCTGAAACAGAGTGAGGGAAATAACTGCAAGCAAGTGTTTGACTGCAGAAAGCAGGACACTTCTGCAGCTGTTAGGAAGGCATGGTGGAGACAGAAGTTTGGAGGGACTCTGATTAAAGCCTTTCCACAACAACCAGCTCCAGAAAAGGAGGGAAAGGTGAGCTCCCTTCCTTCCTCACCCAGAAGTAAAATGCATTTGTTAATAAGTGTTATGTATCTCTTAGAACATTCGCATCTTTTACTTAAGAATAACAACTTCTCTCTAAAAAAGAAGAATAAAATCAGACATTTGTGCTGCTAATAAAACTATCTTTGGTCCTGCAAAGATATAGAATGTTCTCAATTTTCAGAAATGACTGACTGAATGAGGAGTTAACCTTTCAGCCGCTCAGGTCTTGAACATGACTGGAGCTTTCCATATTCCCCGTCTGAACATCAAGGGGTCAGACTGTAGCTGCTGGGGCAGGCCTGAAGAAAGAATATCTTCTGTATAACAACCTTTTCAGTAACTTCGATTATGACCTACAAAAGGAGGTATTTCTGAATTGTTCCATGTTTCTTTGCCCTTAATTTAAGTCTTATAGCTCCAAAAGCGATGGCTGGAATCTGGATCTGTCTTTCACAAGGCACAAACGAGAAAATACTCAGCAGCCCTCACAGATTGAAATAATTTCTAAATACTCCTAAGGCATCCATCTTCCCTCTGTGTACCCGAACAAGCATCTCTCAGAACATTAGCGTGTATAATCCTCTGGTAAGTGCTAAGTAGGCTGCTATTTTTCCAAGCAGAAAGAGCTATTCTTTTCCCTCCCCCACACTGCCCTCCAAGAAACGTGGTTTTCATAAGAGCAAAATGGAGACTCTATTTCAAGTCTTTATAAAAGCACACACAAAGAATGAAAAAAAAAATCGATATGAACCCCTTTGGTAGCTGAAATTAGATGCTTCATAATGCTGTGCCAATCTCGCTGAGCAT
The DNA here is from genome assembly GCA_013396735.1 of Grallaria varia. Lineage (NCBI taxonomy): Eukaryota > Metazoa > Chordata > Aves > Passeriformes > Formicariidae > Grallaria > Grallaria varia. The sequence goes on from VWZG01007027.1 coordinate 55,023, forward strand.
CATGTACCTTACCTTCAGTGACTTTTGACTTCTTTTTGTCCCTTTACCTGAGGGAATAAAATACAGTCCTAGGGTGGGGGTTTTTTGTGTGTGTGTGTGGGGGGGATGTTTGGTGTGTGGGTTTTTTTGATGGTTTTGTTTTCGTTTTTTTGTTGTTGTTGTTTTTTTGTTTTCTGTTTTGGTTTTTTTTGTCAACTTTTCATATGTCTTAGGATTTTTTATTAATTATCAGTTAAAAAAGAAGTCACATTCCAGATCAGAAGTTGATGTCCCTTTTTAATGAAATGTTCCCATGTCAGCTGTTGCAAATTCAAAGAAGTTGCCAGGGAGCATATTTTGGTTATGTCTTAAGCAAACTAAATCAGTAGCTTTCATGCAAGCTGTTTGCTAAGGAAGATGTGCAGAACAGGCGAAAACAATAGGTGTGATAGAGTGCTCTGAAACTGGCTGAGGGAAAATAATTTTGAGATGTTTCTGAATGTATTAACATTGTACTGGTGAAATCCCTCTAAAAGGACTACTGAATTTGCAGTGTGTGTGTCAAAGCACTTTTCGATGGTCGGCTGGAAAGAACAATGTCAAGGACAACTTAGGATGCATTTCTTTACCAAGAGGGTGACCAAACACTGGAAAACCTTCCTAGACAGGTGTTTGATGCCCCAGGCCTGTCTGTGTTTAAGAGACATTTGGACAATGTCCTTAAACCATGCTTTAATTGTTGGGCAGCCCTGAGGTGGTCAGGCAGTTAGAATAAATGATTGTTGTACATTCCTTCCAACTGAAATAGTAATTATTTTCTATTCTATTGTAAACCTTAGAATATGCTGTTTAAAACATCCTATGTAGCAATTCTTCAGAGCTGCAAGTAAACTGCACATTTTTTCTAGTGATATCCATTAAAAGGCAGTACTGTTGAACACTTCTATGAGAGAAGTGTGTTTTAGTGATTGTGCGTGACCTTTATTGACCTTCACAATTCTGATTAAGTCAAGAGGCCAAGTGCTCCGTCTTGTTCAACATGCTGACTGACTGAAGCACCATGAAGCAGCAGAAGCCACACACTGGAGAACACGCCAAAGTTTTTCTGCTAGTCTGGGGAGAAAGGCAGGGAAATCCAGCTCAGCCCTTCAGTAGCAGACAAGGACAAGGTGGGACAAGGCATGACATGGCAGGGGGAAGTGGTTAAAGCTGGGTAGCCTCTCCACTCCAATATTAATATGCAGAAAGCCTTTTCAGAGTGAAGAAAAATTTAACTGTTTTTTTATACAGAAACATCTAATAATTGCCCCAACTTACTTTTGTTTTCTCTTTTCTTAAAGATAAAAATATGACCAGATTCAATAAAAAGGATGTAGTGCTTCTGGTTAATAGGGCGAACAAAGGAAAACGAATATAGAAGGTGATTCTAGTCTCCTAGCATTTTTATTTGTTAGACTCAGCACGCTGAACTGTTTAATAACATGTAAGTTTATTAAACTGATGTTACCAACAGCAATGCAAACTAAATTTCAAGCCCTGTATTTCAGTCAATTAATGGGTGATGGTGTTCTGAACTCCGGGCAAGACAACAGGTGCACTCCCTGCATAGCCTGTACCCCTGCCAAGGGTTACAAAATGTTGAATTCTGCATCTGTGACCTTTATGTAATGAAGAAGGTCATTTTAATGCTAGGACATCTGCACTAAGCCATATGGTGAGCTAGAAATGGTGTGATCACCACTCAAAATATGTTGCAGAGATATTATTCTGGTGCCACATGCCCTCTGGTATCTTCAGGCAGAGTCTTATTTATCACACAGTAAAAGCATAATCATTCAAAGAAAAATGATCTGGAGTACTTAAAAAAATATTAAGTACTTAAATAGAAATACTTGCTGCTGGATCTGAAGATCATCTCATGGACATTGCTCTTACATGCCCCCGCCTTTGGCTTGGGATGCACACTGCATTTGCCATAATCCATCATAGGACCAGTGAAGCTAGAAGCTCTCACAACTAATGAATTAATGAGGCTAATTAGAGAACTGTGGGTTATTTCTGCTTCTGTTTATATGGCATCATGATTTAAGCCCACAATACAGCCCAGATGTCAGTCAACTGAATGAGAAAACGCCAAATGGTGAGTACCCAGAAGAGGAAAGTTCCTTCAAATGGTTGCTGTCCAGTACACTGGCCATTGTACAAAAGTGAAATGAACTGGCCCAGCTCTTAGATTTGTCCATAAATATCTCTCTCTCTGCATACAACTTAGTGATGCAATGTAAGAAGCCTCCCTACATGGATGGACTTGTTGTTCAGGTGAAATAAGTGTTGGAAAAGGTATTCAAATCCCAAATAAATAATGGTTGTGTAAGAATGCGGTACAAAATAATGAGGAGAGGCAGTCTGCTTGTTCTCAAAAGCTGCCCTACTATTGTTAATCGTATTAAGATTAGAATCAGGATGTGCTGAGCACAAGTGAAACACCTGTGATAAATGCTCTGAAAATAACTCAGCAGTACAGAGCTCTTACTGAGCCACAAATTACGTGATTAAAGCTGGAAAAGCCAAGGTTGTTTTCTTTTTTCTTTATCAAAGCCATGACAATTTTTCTTCCAGCAAACAGTGCTTTAATGCTGAGTTTTAATAGGATTCATATAATTCAGATGCAGAATATAGTGTTTTAGTGATTGTCCTGAGTTTTTGCTAACACTGTTATTCCACTATTATGTTTGAAAAGCTTGATTAACAGATAAAAGAAAAGAAGAAGAAACAAAGAAAGCCCATTACCCAGGGGATTCTTTGATTTTGGGAAAAGTTGCCCTTCCTTGTTAGAAAAAAGACACCTTTGGATTGATCTGCAAAGTTTCTTCAGATTAAGAGATTGACAGCTTTGTCTCAGTAAGGTAATTTAAATCAGATCTGAAATGGGCCAGCAAAGCTACCACACCTTTATTTGAAAAAATCAGATATAATGAAGGAGATTACAGAATGCAGACATTTAGTTATGATGGGTGGCTTTCCTTTTCCCAAAAGCTAATTGGCTGGAAGATGATTAATAATTAAGAGACACTGGGGCTTGATGCACAAAAAATCTGCATTCAGCATTATAATGGAAGATCATGAATTCTTAGAAGAATATCTTAGAAACCAGAGTCACCAACACCAAAACTTTTACTCTACTAAAAAGGCAGCTCTCTAAAACTTTACCTCGTAACTAGGGACAGGGTTTTGTGCTAAGAGATTGCACATCTGAGGGTGATAACTCTACCTGCAGCCTGTCTGCTTGTGTTGTCTGCCCTTACAGTGGAGGCATGTGGAAGTCAATCTGTGCACTCCCCAAGCTGGCGGGGTTTAACAACTGGGTTTTAACAATTCTGCCTGAGCCTACAAAAAAACCCCTCCACTCCCTGTGGCTACTTTTTCAACTGAAAAATCAATCTAGAATGTTCTGCAGCTACTGTGTGAGCACAACAGCTGTGGAAGGAAATGGGGAAGGTTGTTTCTTCCACCAGCCCCTTCCTTTGCAGAGTGCTTTTTCTCAGTTATCACTAATAATTCCCCAGCAGCACATGCAGACTGTTGGACAATAAGAGTGTCCTACAGGGAATCTGCACTATGATATTTCTTCTTAACTCTAAGAGAAGTCTCCCTGCACACCGGTTTAACTACGAGATTGTATTTTCAGCATCTGTGCAGTTAGTCTCCAGTGAAATATTGTGTTTGAGACACTCACTAATTTATATCTGCTCTTGCCAACTGATTTACCCTGCATATTAATATTAACAATCATGTTTGTACAAATGGGTCCATTAATTCTAACTTCATTTCCTTTTCAGTTGGTAATATATGTAAAGAACAATAACCAATGCAGCATAATTTTACCCATGGCTATTATAAGTGGATACACAATATCACATTTATTTCCTTCTAAAAGCATTGCTTTTAAATGAGCAAAGGATATTGCAACAGTGTTAGCTTTTCTTCATCCCTCAATGCATTTCAAAGGTGTGGGAGCACTGAGAAAGGAGAAGCCATTTAAAACCAAAATGGAGTTGGACATTATTTTAGAGCCTGACAGGCAGATTCCTCCAAGGGGAATGTTTCCTTTTACTTCGTTAGGGTTTGGTACAGGCCCATAATAAGCATTAACAAAGATGCCCCAGCAGACACAGAAAGAGAATATGTTCTGGAAATCATGCTTTCACTTTGCTGCAATAAGCTGTATTTAACTGAATCATTATGGAAAATGGAAGAAATGTATTGAAAAGCATGACTGAAAACATATTGTGAATTTCAACACCAGAAAAACCTGAATTCTCAGTCCAAATCTCCCATGCCAAGAAAAATTAGTAAGCATTCCTTCGTAAGTTAAATTAAGATTATTTTTCTGATTAGGAGCACAGAAATAGGTCAAGTGATACTTCAGTGTTAGGTTGTACAGCAAGGAAGGCAATCAAGGAAGTTAAAACTGCCTTTGGGAAACCGAAGAAGTAACAAGGAAACAGAACAGAATTATACTAGCTCTTGAGTTTTTAACTGGCAAGACCCTGAGTAGTGAGGAAAAAGACAGTTAGATCCTTCACTAGAGCTAAATACTAAGAGGACCAGATGATCTTGTTTCTAGAAGAAAAAGAGGTGGTTTACTGAGAAGTTCCTGTTGGTATGAATAGATCTTCTAAGTTCCTATGGATTCTCACATAGAATGTTCCAAGAAAAACCACTTCAGTTCAACATCAATGCTGTTGTTTCGCATGGTCAATACCTGTACACCAAATTCAGCACTTGCATCCCTTTGCAGCTGCTCCTATGGATCTGAACTATATTTTTTTAAAAAAAATTAGTTTTCTAAATGCTATGATTTTAAAACTTTTTATATTTTTAAAACTTTCCTAAAATGGACAAAATACGTGGGTTTCTAAAAAGAAGTTTCGCCACTTTCTCTGGAAGGTATTTTTACTCTCCTATCAACTTTATCCTAAAATCTGCTTACCAAAATGTGATAAAGCATCATAGAGTATACATCAAAATAAATTTTCCCACAGAATAAGCATCTTCAAACCACCGAATTGGCCTTAGTGAGTGGAATTATTCAGTGCCACAAAGAGATCCCTACATCAACTACTCCAGAAAGAAGCATTGCAAAGAAAACAGAAATGAGCTGACTGATAGCTCTCCAGAGCAATCTACATATTTTCCGTGGTTTTTAGTGGTGATTTATTAGATAATTTCTGAGGAAAAGCTGTCATGTAACTCATAACCCAACAGAATAGTTGGTAATCAGTATCAAAGTGTGACCATCTTTCAAGTTATCTTGGGTTTTTTTTTCCCTTTTGGATTCTGAGAAATGATGGTTGAACATTAACTCATAACGAAGTACTCGAGATAGGAGCTGATTAAGCCTATTTACTTTCATAAAACCTAAAGTGGATACAAATACCTGCTAAGATTACATGGTATGAAGACCTGGGGGTAGGAGTTCTGCCCAAGGCCATGCCCCTGCTTCCTCGGGAGCAGTCTACAAACTGGCATGTGATTTCACGGCAAACTTTTCAATGTGTGATGGTATCAGGTGCCACTGAGTGGTTCTTTCCTCCAACAGATTTATTTCCCTCACCGACACAGGTAAACGCAAAGAAAAATTATTTCAGAAAGGTCTACAAGACTTAGATAAATGCCAAGTGCCCTCAGTGTACTGCTAAACAGTAAATGAAGGTTATTAAAATATGTCACAAGAACAGCGCAGAGATCAAGGGGGTCTCTGCAATAGGAAGAAGTTTGTGAAGTTAATTCCTGAGCCATCTGTGGTAATGCCCCATGAAATTAGGCAAGAAAAGTAGAAATAGAACAGGTTTTAAATGTCTGCCCTATGGAAATACTCATTTGTTCTCACAAGTGCATCAGTCTCTTTAAACCTGAGCAAGCTACACTAACCAAGCCCCTGAGAAACTTTAGAAGCTGTAAGAGTACTCCTGTAATACTCCCACCGACTTGTCTCCATCCCCCAGTGCATAAAAAGAAAAGATTTCTCCTCAGTTCCACATCCTCAGTTTCCCTTGTACCAAATTATGCACCCAGAGAAAAATCTCCCATGCAGCTTTTTCTTTCCTCATTCTCCTTGCTTCACTTTCCTTTGCAGTATCCCTTCATAATAATTCTTTTTGGAAATACCCTCTGTATTTTGATCTAATTTCCCAAATAAAAAACCCTCTCTGAGTAAAAATTCTCTTTTGCATCAAGTTGGCAGACTTTCTCCCTTGCTGATAACAGGCATTTGGGTTTGTTGCCAACAGTTACTTCGATAATAGTCACACTACCTTACTGACAATTAACATAGGTTTCCCTGTTAGACTAGTAATTAGGCCTTCAAAACGTCAGAATCTGGTCCAGGTTGAATATTCTGGATACTAATTGTGAATAAATCAATCAAAAAGTGAAAGTTAATGGGAATGGGCAATATCTGGCTGAAATGTAATCTGAACTGCAGTGTGATCCTCCTCCCTCGTGTAGCGGGGGGCCGAGCTGATTCACTCTTGGGAATTGTGGAGGATGCTCCCCTGCAGCTCACTCAGCCAAATCAGTGCGGTGGTACACGAGCTGAATCCAGTCCTTTCCACGAGAGTAAAGAAAACAAAATCCATTAGTGTGCAAGACAGAGAAAGATCTCTCTGAAACACAAAGTGCCACCGCAGTGGTTCATGGCTATTAGTAGTCTTAACAAATGCTGCAATTAAAATGTCTGTAATGAACCTCATACTCCAGCTGCACAGTAGCTGATGGCAGAAGGACAAAACCAGGAGTGGCAGGGCTCCCAGTGGTGCCAAGCTGTGGAAGAGGACCTGCAACAAATTCCTGCTTACTCAAACCAGCAAAATTGGGTAAGGGGCATCTTCTAGTGCTCTTTGCCCTAATAGTATGCATATTTATAATACATGCCACGGAATCAAAATAAATGTTCCTGGTACATTTACCTTCCCTGGGAGGATTTGGAGAGTTAAGCAGGTGCCAGTTGAGGTGCACAACCTTCCTGTCCCATGTGTCTCTGAGTCACTTCTGTTTTCAAAAACACCGATTTGTCAGGAGCCAGACATTTAACCAAGTTCTGCTGGCTAAGCTGTATAACATGGCTGCCCTTTTTGACCCAGGCAGTTAGACAGAGGATTTTGGTTCAAAGGAAAAGCTAAGATTAGACTGACATCTCTCCTGTGCAACCTGTGTATTTCTGATTAAGGTTCCCTGGGCAAACCAAGAAAATAATTTGGGTCTGAGGAAATTCACAGCCCCCTTTTATTTAGCCCTTTCTCCTAAAAAAATTGCTATTTAGTTTTCTTCTAAATACTTCTTTTTCTTAGACTCTTTAATGCTAGTCCTTCTTTTTTTTTTTTTTTTNGCTACGTCCTCTTTTTTTTTTTTTTTTTTTAATTTTTTTTCCGCACAGTTGTAGAGAAATACACATATTTCCCTACAAAAGAAGAAGAAACCCTTAACAATACCCCTTTATCCACCTGAGCCCTGCAAGTACATCAGGGACAGCTGTATTTCTGGCACCTTGGTCTTGAGTAGAAAATACTAAATGTTCTTATTTTTTTAACATTATTTATTAATAGTGAAGGATGTGTAATATTAATGTCAGGGTGATTTAATCCTACCATAGCAACAAGTTTTGCTATTGTCTTCCAATTGAATACATTGGAAATAAGACGCAGATTCTATTTATAAGTCGTGTCAAACATAATTTTTCAATACACATATAAGGCAAATCATAAAAAGCAGTTACAAACTTTCTCTTAGTTTTTTGAGGGAAAAAGATGGTTTTGATTTTTTTAATTCCAGATTAAACATTTCTGCTTTCAGTGAACATTTCATATTTAACTTTTAAATGAAAAATATGTTCTAGCCGTGGAAAAATCATCAATTTAGGAACAAACTTTTTCTAGAAAATGGAAGCATCTTTATTCTGAAGCAACAGTAATATTGTTGGTTTTCTTTTGGATTGAGGAATCTGGTTATTTAAAAAAATAAGCCAATATTATATTTCAGCCTGCCATATTCTGTAGGCAAAAAACATCAGACTTGCAAAGTGCTATAATCACTGGAAATAAAAAACAGCAGTTGATAAGCTTGGTTTCCCATGTAATCATTTCAGGTGAGTTGGTGACAGCTGAAATCAAATTCTGGGGATGAGCAGATGTGTCTTTAAATGGCTGAGATGACAGAGTTCCTCCTCCCTCTTCTCTGTGGATGCAGACTTAAGGGAAAAAAAAGATATTTTAGAGGTTTGATAATACGGCTTTTAAAACAAACTGTTTTTTTCGTCTTTGCTGATGTGTTTGAGAAGGAGAGGGCTTTTGACTGAGAGAATAATACAGAATCCTGAACCCATCTAAAGGACAGCTTTTCCCTTCAGTTTCAAATTCTATCTCTTTTCTATTGCATTTTATTTACACATATGTTTATTTTTTGGCTTATGTGTGGGGAGTAGTGATAAGGAGGTCCTGTTCTTCTCAGTAAGCTAGAGGACTGAGTGCTCCTACTAGAAAAAAAAATTGCTTATAGGTTTGACTTTAATTTTTTTGTTTGTTTGTTTTAAATATTTCAGATTTTCTCCAAGATCCCTACAGCTAGCAGAGAAGAACAGAGAAATTCCAGTCATGGCAGAGCTGAGAATGTGTGATTTGTGTTTGATACATCTTCATTTTAGGTAGAGTGGGTTATTAGTTTCTTAGGTCAGTAAAAGAGGGGGGCATGAAGGTAAGGTGTTGGAAATCATGACTCTGGACATGAAAGGAATTTGGGGTGAGAAGGGAAGTGATTAGAGTAGCCTGGAAGGGGACAATAAGTATTTCCTTCCTGATAAAAAGGATTTTTTTTTTTATGTGTAGAAAATCAAAGGGAATAAAAGAGGATAAAGGACGGCTTGAGGATGGAAGCTGTGACCCAAGCACCATTAGCAACACAGTAGCTGCTCTGAACTAAATCTGCATTTCTCTTATCCTATTAGGAATGCCAGGTTACATTTACTGCTTGCTCCAATTAAAGAGCCACACAAAGCAGCCCCACCTCCAAAAGAGGCTGTGGATGAAGCCTTTGAGGGAGACTCTCCCTTTGGTTACTGCCATCCTCCCCTCCTTCCTCCCTGTCCAACTATGACCCAGGGAGCCTTCTTGTCCTCTTCTGCCCTGGGCTTGTCAGGGGAAGGGCAATGCATATCCCAGCTCTACTTGCATTTAATCTGTCCTGACTGGTTCTGTGAGCATGTGGACAGGAAAGGTGGAAAAAAGGCTCTCCTCACTGAATTGTAAACCACAAAATGGGTGGCTGGGGTAGAGGGTCAGAGGATTATCTTTAGGTGTGTTCTATTGCACCCTGTGATCTAGGATCTTTAAGAAGTGGCAGAAATTTTTTGAGAGAGCTAGACACACACAAATATCTCCAAGACCTTTTCTGTTTCTTGCGTGCCAGCCACAAAAAAGCTGCAATGAGAGTGAAGATCCTTGAAGAACATGTGCTCCCAACAAGGTAGGACATTTTTCACCGTTTCAAAATACAGGGAGAAAAATATGCTAGAGCATTCAGTTGGATTTTCCATTGCTAAAAAGCAACAGGACTGACTCTCCTGGGTCTTCTAGAGGGGCTAAGAGCTCCTTGTCACCTCTTCAATATACCACTGGAGCTGGCAGCCATCCCCATGCACCAGGTTTCTTTTAATTCCGTTACATATTTTATTTTATGTTTAGGATAAATTAATGAACATTAAAGATTACCCAGTAAAGGTGTGTTATTACACCTCTGTGAGTGTAGTCCAGGGTGGAGTAACAGCTTAGTTCTTACTCCTGGTGGCTGAAGCGACCACGCAATTGTGCAAAGAAAGGCACCAGGGAATCAAGCCAGTATCTCACCCTGCAAGCCAGTGCAAGATTTAACAGCCTGATGTAGTACCTACAAAGCTGCTCAGTGCCTGCCCTGCTGAGGGTGGCAAGGTTTGTGCCGGTGAGGAAAGTGGAAGCAGGATTAGGCCAGTTGCCAAATGCTTGTGGACCAAGATTAGCATGCACAGTCTTCTTCTGCAGGGTCTATAAGAGCCAAAATGGCCATCATGCTTAATTCTTCTCTAGTCCACTTAGAAAATACTAGAAACTGCACATTTAAGTAAAGTTCAGCAAAAATTCCAACTCACATTTGCAGACATTATTTCTTATGAACAGGCTCTGATCTGGTGGGCGCCTCTAACAGAAGATGGCTGCTGTGTCAGACTTGGATGAGCAAACCCATCCTGATTACCCCAGTCTTGTTACGTGAGAATTTGTAGCATATTTCCCTTGAAACAAAGAAACACGGCACATAAGGCAGCCAGAGACCAGCACGCATTTCTCTCCCAGAGCTACTGAGCGTTATTATCTTGGAAGGCAGCACTGCCATCTGGGGATGGAAAAACAATATTTCAGTCACAGTTCGGCTACCGTCTCGGGAGGGGGGTGGTGGTGGAAACATGGAAAAATAAATAGAAGCCTGCAGTAGCTCGCAATGATTTTCTTACAGTATACATGAATCAACAATCCCCTCTTGGATTATTGCTCTGAAATTGGGTTACGCTACTTTTCACTTTAATACAAAGGTTCTACCCTTCCAGAAGCGTAAGTGGGGTCTTGCCTTTTTTATGTTTATATCATTTAACAACTGGCTACATAGTGCAAATACTCTGCAATGAATTCCCTGTAATTCCTTGAATTACAGTATAATTCCCTTTTTGCTCATTTATACCAGTAAACAAGGGAAGAGGGGATTTGCTAAGCCCAGCTAATAAGCTGTTCCAGAGGCCAGTCTGCAGTGTTTGAAATTCACAACAAATAATAATGCAGACATTACCATACCAGTATCTTTTGACATCCTACTGTCTACTGTTATATTCTTTACATACAGAATTTATTCTGAAGTAAATGTCTTATTCCTGAGAAAACTGCTGTCCTTTCTTCTGTCTCTTCTAGGTCTGCCAGGATTTCCTTCTGTTTCACTAATAGAGAAATTGCTGCACATACTTACCTAGCTAATTATTTCTCTGATCTTGCCTAAAATCCATGTAGAATACCTAGCTGGCAGCCTTAAATAAAACCCACAACCTCAAAAAACACACAAAAAACTCCATAACCAGTAGTCAGCAACATGATTTATCAAGAATTATGATATGCTGGCTTGTAGCCAGCTGCTTCTGATGTCCTGAATTGCTTATATGTTTTCTGCATATGCATGTTCATACTGAGTGGGATGACAAAAGGAGCATAAGCTGACCTGAGACCACATGAGGGCCAGAAAGGTGATTGATTCCTGCTCTCTCTCTGCTCTTAGCCTTGTGCTCCCATCCTGTTGTATTGTCTCAGCCAAGCAAATTGACCTTGCTAAAAATAATGTGTTTGTTTTTTTTTTATTTTTAGTTTTCCCAGATGAAGGTTAGTCTTCAGTCTGATCTGATCCCTGCTTACACTGGCACAAGGGAAAGTTGAGATCCTGAAGTTAAAATTGTTATTTTAAGAGATGGTACAAGATATGTATCTGTTTACACTGAGGATTGAACCACATCCTCCCATACGCAGCCTACAAATCTAGTAACTGAGTCGTATCTGAGGCAGCATGTTTAAGTACAGAAGTTTCTTGCAAAAAATTTCTGATTGTTCATGAGTATTGTCAAAATCCATTTTTTGCTCTAAAACATGCAGAAGGAACCTTTGTTATAAGTCTAAAATAACACACAACTGAACAAGACTTCTAAGACTGACTAAAGAGATTTTTATGTAGATTTTTATCTTATAAATAGATTATATAAGCACACCCAAACATATTACCCCAAATGATATTGTTTGAACTGACTCACTACTTATTTTTTATTTTCCATTTGACTGCAAATAGCTGTCCTCTGCATGAAGTCACTTCCTTTATTATCAGTTACTATTTTAGTGAGTCCGTTTTTCTTACTTCTGCTGAAAGGATTTTCCTGCTGTAGAGAGAGAACATTTTGAATTCTGTCTTACAAACCTTTATTTTTACACAATTTTCATGGGGCAATGCTTCATAATAAGTGCTGAAGACTGTCCTATGCAGATGTTCATGAAATGCACCTGCCAACACGACAGGCTTTACTTCCCCAGAAGACAGAAATAAGTTGGTGCAGCATTTATGCTCTCGATCTATTTAGCAGTTTGCTTAAGCAAGTGACCAGAGGGTGGCTCTTGAGCCATGTGCAACTAAAGTGTGACTCCCCAGCACAGCTGGCTCCAGCTGTTCCAACTGTGGGAGTCTCCAAGCCCTCTCTGACAGAAGTGATGAAGAAAGGATAGTTAAGGTCTGCCCTCACAGCTGAAATCCAGCCTGTGAGATGACTAGGAGCTACTGTCTGCCCTCTCTTCTCATCTCTACTATAAATACGGAAGGGGTTTTCTTGATTGGGATTACATGAGGATTTTGGAACCTAACATTAAGGCTGGCCACCCTTCGTGCATAGCATTTTGAAGCAAATTATTGCATGTTTGTCATAACAGACATAAATGCTGCTACTGCAGGTTGCCAGAATTTTATCTACATTTATGAGTACCAAGTTTTGTTCTAATGTAAGATATGAGAAATTGTGCTTTTATACTGACAACAAAATTACATTCAGGTCTTCTAGTCAACTATTTCAGGAATAAAAATTAAATGTACTTGATAAGGTCCTCAAGAGGTTCGTTCATTCTTAACCAAGCCAACAGCATTGCCTTTCAGGCACAATTGAGCAGGCTTTGGCTACTTTACACGGAAACTAGTGTTGGGCATTAAGACTGCATAGCATCCTATCATCTCAGGTCAGCTTAATAGCTTTTCCTTTTGAAAGTCTCAAAGGACTTCTGAAACCAAAAAGATGCAGGTGATGTGTTCAAAACTGCCCAGGGGTTTTGGACACCCAAATCTCATTAATTATAACGGGAAAAAAAGGTCTTTCAACTCCTAGAGGCAGGTCTAAAAACATCAGCCAGATGGTATTGTTGTTAAAGCACAGAACTGGGATTTAAAAGCTGCTGTGAAGAGCTTCACAAAGAAAACAGTGATGTGCACTAGAACAATTAGCATTACTGGATTTACAAAAAAACCCAAAACAAAACAGATGCATGGGTATATAATTCAATATAACCTGTTCTACATTTAGAAAAACCTAAAGGCATGGGCATACAAATCCATAGAGCTTTTTGTTTTCTTGTGTCCTGTAACATCCCTCCAAGCCAATTCCTTCCTGTCTGCTGAAGTTCTTTTGCTTCTGCAGTAGCACCTACGGAAGAGGTTGATACATGTCAGAGTTTTATATTCTTACTTTAAAACAAGTCTAACCATCATTATCTACTGAAGGGAATACAAATAGAAAAATATTATATATTTTTCCACCACTGATACTTTGAAGTTATTGTTCCAGCTCGTGAGTGCTACTTATCATGAAAAGTCCTTGCTGAAATCGCTTCAGGATGGACTACAAGCCAATGTATGAGTATGAAGGCTTTTAACAGATGAGGTGAAGAAGTAAGAAAATAAACCAAACCAACAAAAAAAAAGAAAAACCAAATCAAAAAAAAATAACCCACCTGCCAACCTATTCAGTAACATAAAACAACCTCATGTTCTCTTCTTTATGGGAATCAAGGAAACAAAAGGAATACAAATACTGCATATTGAAAGAGAAAAAGATGGGGAAGAAGGAAATTTGAGCTTGCTTTCAAATCTAAGTTTTCCTTTAAATTAGACAGATCCTCTACAAAATACGGTGGAGTGACCAGCCAGACACAGATGGATGCACGTCCCAGCCAGCACTAGAAGAACTGCTTGCTGTGAACTCAGACATTAAATTTGCTTGTATCAGCATTAATTTTAATTTGACAATATTTTGGCCCTTTAGCTGGAATGAAAGCTTGCTGACAGTCAGTGATAGCACAGCTCTTGAGGTGCTGGGAAGGGCATTTCCTCCTGAAGATGAGGAGCAAACTCTGGGAGCATCAGGGGTTGTTATTCATAGTCCATACAACTGTTGCTCCTCTAAAACCACTATAAAAGAATAACTCAAGTTATGTCTCAGGGATTGTGCTTCAAGGATTTGTTCCATGTCTACTTCCTTATTGTTTTATAGCAGAGAACCTGTTCTCTTCTCTCTTTTGCTCCTTATTACAGGATATTGCTGGACTCTTAAAAATCACAGCCAGTGGAAGCCGTCTGTTTAGAAAAAAAATTTAGGTGTGGCATTTTAGAAAACTTCTGTTTTGAATTGTGGTCAAAACATTCATAATCTACTAGTTCTGTTTGTCCTCCACACACTCTGGTCCTTTGCTTTGGCATCTCAGTGTCAGTTTGGCAAAACAACATCTTGTAGGGCACAGTCACCTCAAGAGCCTTTGAAGTGACATCTTCTTGCTGCGAGATGCATTTGTTCTGAAAATGAAGTGCCACCAGTGAAGGTGGCAAATCACAGGAGGAGTGCAGTGTTTCATTTGCATTACATGCGACATTGAACTCTTTATTGGAAAAATATAAGAGGGGTATGTGCAGGGAAATCCTGCAGAGTTAAATGGAGTATCTGGCTCATGATGTACCCTTCCTGAGGAAGCTGAATGGTTGTGGGATAGCCTCAAAACTCTCAGTGGAATGGTGAAACCAAGTCATAGCTATAAACAGCTGCACCTATAAAGCACTCTCTCAGGGCCTAGGGTTAAAGCACTGCAGAATTTACACAACTGCAGTAAAGGAGCTGTTAAAAGACTTTAGGGAATGGAAGCAGAAAGTATCACTAAGCAGCAAAAAGAGCCTTCAGAGAAGCAGCCATCTGAAAGGGGTGTGAGAGAGGATGGAAGAGGGACTTTTGTCCTTGTCTCAAGATTTTGGGGAGGAAATGGTTGGAGAGTGGAGAGCAGCAGAGGATGTAGACAAGTATCAGCATCTGACAACTGCCAGGGTCAGCATATGGAGTTGAACAGGCCTTTGGCCAGACCCTCCACACCTGCTCTTTTGTCATTTGCTGCTGTGCCAAGATTCGCATATTTGTACTAGTTAGTGAGAACAAAGAGGATGAACCTATGCACGCCTCTTATTTACTTCCACATTGGCAGGTCTGTAAAGAATTCAGAGAGGGCAGTGCTCTGAGTAATATGAAACTTAATAAAGCTATTAAATGACAAGGTAGTTCCTGAGAAACAAGGATACTCAAAGGTTTTCTTAGAAAAGATTTATTGAGTGTTACCCTCAGGTCTGTCTCAGTAAGTATGACAGTGGGGCCATGAAAAGAGCCAGCATTGTAGGCTGTTCAGACCAAGCAACACTCAAGAGCTGATGAGGCCAGAGCAGTGCTTAGCCATCAATCAGGTCAATGGGGGATATGCAACTGATATCTCTGGGACACTACATGGAAGGAAAGGTTACAGCTTCTCCATTTGCATTTTTTTTGTGTAGGTTTTTTTTTCAGAACGGGAAGTTTCACCTTGTTGCCGTTTATAAATTATACGTTATTATCTCTTAAGATATCATATGAAATAAATCAGATGTTTCACACAAACAGGTTTACAATGGACACACTAACGCCAGCTGAGCTGTAACAGTGGATAGCTCTGTAGAGGAAAAAACCCAACTATCAGAGGGAAAAATACCCTCCACCTTTGTCTTGTCCTGGGAGGTATCAAGAGAAACTTTTTTCCTCTTTCAGTAAGCAGCCTTGCCTGAGGCCATTGTTAGAGCTACACTGCAGGGAAAGAGCCTGGAGGAGCCATCACATGTCCCAGCCTGCCCTTTCTAATATGTACCCTTTTTGTTAAGGAGGCAGCTTTAATTGAAAATATGTCTGCTTGAGAAAGAACAAGGGTCATGATCTTGCTCCACAGTGGGAGCCTGCAGGAAAGAACTGGACTAGCTTTGTTAAAATGCCTTTCTCCATGAGCTGGATGCTGTCTCTGCAGTGTCCAGTCCTGCTCATACGCACATCACCCCTCCACCTCCTGCTCCCAGTTGCGGCTCAATTGTTTTGTGGCTGACCCAGTGGAAAGAAGTCCAAACAGGATATCTCTTAAAGACAGTCCTCTGATGAAGGTGAGGCAAAGCACTCGGCAAGGCGTGGGGCAGGGCACAGGCCCTGCATGCAGGCATGCTCATTATCCTCAGTGCGCAGCCCAGTCAGTTCATCCCAATCACTCAACAGCAAGGGAACTTGCAGATGCCCATGCTACTTTTACTATTTGGAAAACTGTCCTAGCTTATGCTATCTTAGCAGTTTTCATTTGCATCATGCCATTTTGTCCAAACAATAACAACAACACTAAATAATCCAACACACAAGGCAGCAGATCATAAACTAAGAATTAAGCCTTCCTTAGACTGTGAAGTTTGCAAAAGCTTACAAAAAGAAAAAAAGAATAGACTTCATGGTCCCACTACCAAAGCTAGTGTTAAGTGTTACTTAAACCCTAACCTGACTAAACAAGGCATTTGGGGGCTTTTATACGGAGACTGAAAAGACAATTCCTTTGAAAACCTAACATTTTTCAGACTCTCAAGTGGACCACCACCTTGTTATGTGGCTACAATGCCCCACTGTCATTACAAACACACTCACCTGGCACAAACCTGCCTGCAGGAGGCCTTGGAAAAAAGATCTGTGCTCCCCAAGCAGAGAAGGGAAAGCAGCAAGAGGATTAGTGACACCTCATTTCTCCTGTCCGCTACAATAGCTAAGGGCTTGGAAAGGACAGCTTTATGCTTTTGAAACTTAAGTTGTGTGGGGTAAGTTGATTCCTTTACCCTAAATCTTTCTCTGGTGGTAAAAGCTAAACTGATTTCCTCCAGGTCCCCAAGAGTGCCATAACAGTTGTCCGTCGTTCCATTATGCTGCTGTTGACACCTCTTTCTGATGGCAGAAAAGGTATTACCTGTTGGGGTTTTTTTCTGACAGAGAAATAACAGCAAATGTAAGTGAATCACTCACCTTTGGAAGGTAGTAGCAGCAAGACAGGAACATTATTGCTGTATTAAAGCTATTCTAAAGAATTTGATTGTCCCCCTGGACCCATACTGAGGGGCCAGTTTGTTAATTGGTGCAAACCAGCAGAGTCACAATTTCACCTAAGCTTCTAAAGAAAGGGTGTTGTTGCCACTCTGAAGAGACGCCTGACCTCTACGATATGAATTTTTCTGCGTATCACTCTTGTAAACCATTACCAGTGGAAGGCACAGTATAAATTTTGATGACGAAAAGCTTTGTGTAAACAGAGTGACTGACAACATGGCATCTACTTTGCTCAATCAAAAGCAAGTGTGATGTATCCAGCATAACCCAAAGTTACTGTGAAAAGGAAACACATTTGTAATTCATCTGTTAGAACAGCAACAGAAGCAAATTAACTGACTGCTACCATCTGAGAAATAGAATAGAAGCATTTTATTTGGAAGTAAAGTTCATGAGATTTACCTCATATTCTGCTCATTTAGTTTTATTTTCTGAATCTGAGTGGTCCTAGTTCAATAATGAATTCAAGGCAATTTTAGATTTTGCTAAAGCAAACAGAACTCTTGTAAAGCCTTTGGGCTGTCAATCCATAACCCAGTAAGGCAGTCTTTCCTTTAAAATTCAGTGATTATATCTATCCTGGCCTTTGAGGGCTTCCTTGCTTGCCTTTAAAGACGAAGTGCAGTTTGTCCTGAGCTTGAATTTGTCCCCTTTAAAATATCTGGTGCCCCAAATTCCTGAGAGCATCTCAGGATTAGGATACCATGAATGACTTTGGATGTTGCTAGAGACTCCCACAGAGCCTGTGCGGAGGTCACTGCATTCACTGAAAGCTGGGAGAGGTAGAGGGGGCAGGGAAAGCTGCCATTAGTAGTACCCATGGAGGGCTGTGCAGGCAAAACCAGCTTCAGAACTGACCCCTCTCAAAAAGGTCTGGACCGTAATAATTTAGGCCTAAATTAGAAAAGTGGCTATCAAATTAAATAAAGCCATAATTCTAGTTAACCTGATCTTTGGTTGGTTAAAAATTCAAGGCAGCATTTTCACCCAGTAGTTTTGCAATCTAATTTGAAAGACATTTATTCTCTCCCTGATGCACTTCACCCAACCGTGACGATCATCAAACAGAAGTTGTTCAGCCTCATTGCATGAGATGAGCTGTCTGGCTCACAGGGAGTCCAACCTTCTCCTCCCTTCCAAACTCTTTTGTAACTGAGCTATTGATCACCT
Source organism: Grallaria varia (assembly GCA_013396735.1). Lineage (NCBI taxonomy): Eukaryota > Metazoa > Chordata > Aves > Passeriformes > Formicariidae > Grallaria > Grallaria varia. The sequence continues at coordinate 73,225 of VWZG01007027.1, forward strand.
CTTTTACTACAATATTTTAAAGGTGTAGAACAGTAAAACAGCAGCGTGGAGTCGTAGCAGCCTTCTGGTGCCTCTTTTTCATGGGGGTGGGAGAAGAAGGAAAGGAAACAACTGGGGACAAGGGGACAAGATTTTGAAATGCAGATTAATCACAAGTGTTATCGTAACAGAAATTTTCCATCTGTGCTTGTGCCTAGTTTTCCTTTTATGTCACTGTTGTTATCACTCCCTTCAGCTCGGGAAGGAGGAGTCCTGGGTTTTGATTCAGGCTTCTAATGAGAGAAGAGCAGAAAAGAGCTGAAAAGAGCAGAAGGTATCCATATGGGTGAGAGCAGTAGCCAGAGAGACAGTGGTGTAAATTAAATGGCTACATCCAATCCTTCAAAGAAACTGGGTCTGGGAGGGCTCCTAGGATACCATTGTGAGGAACAACTCTAGGCACTGATTTAGAATATCAAAAATCCTGTTGCAAAGGTAAATAAAACCTATTGGAAGAGAAGGGTGATCCAAAGGACATAATCTCTTGAGGAAATAAAAAATTAAAGTGAAGGTGCATTGTATAACCCGCATTAATGATGAAATGAGACATGACATAAAATAAAGAGTAACACAGACAAAGCAGATTTTTGTTTGAGTCACCACCATTTCATTAAGAAGCCTCTGCTGAAGCAATTTTTTATCCTAGGAGAAAATGTTATAGACTCCTAGAGGGAGATCTGGAGGGCATGGAAGTGAAAGCAACAGATCCGAGGCAGAAGCAAGGCACCTGAATTCATCATTCTGCAATGATGAATTGTAAACAATGCAAAAAAAGATAAACATGACACAAGATCTCATAGCAACAAAACAGTGTCCTGGTCTTCAAAGAGTATTTCTCTAGATCTAAAAAGATGTAAGAAAAATGATGCAAGAAAATGACAATCTATAACTTACACAGACACCGAAACCTAAAAAGATATCCTGGTTAAAAAGTGAGCAGTAGAGAGATACAGTTGGTTAGAGCGTAGTGCTAAAAACCCCAAGGTCACAGGTTTGAACCCCATATAGGCCATTCACTTAAGAGTTGGACTTCATGATCCTTATGGGTCCCTTCTAACTCAGAATATTCTGTGATTATACACTTTAGTTTTTCTGTATGTTTCATATACATTTTCCTACCAGGACCTCATCTACAAGACAGATGTTTTTATTTCCATGGGTTCAAATCTGACTCACAATGAAAATGCTGCAGATCAAGCAGACACAGTATACTTTTCCTGGACTGGCAGAGGCATTGAAAACCTGAGCTGTTGGAAGAGACTAGCAGAACTTGACTTTCTAAGCTTAACTTTAAGAAGGGCGAGGGTGGATAAGACTCCTATCTATTAGTCCACAGGATGGGGGAAAAAAGAATAGATTTAGAGACACGAGAACTTTTTAAACCCAAAGACAGTACTGGCACAAGAACAAATTATTATGAAGCAGTCATGAATACATTTAGGCTTGAAATGAGAAAAGGTTTCTAAACATCACAGGAATAAAGCAGCTTTATTATGGGAGAAAGAAGAGGTCAGAAATTTAACTAGTGTTAAAGACAGAGCTTAAGAGCTATTGTTTAACAAGTGGAATTGAACATGACAGTGATGAGAGAAGAATAAAAATATGAATGATTCCTTCTAGTTCACTTTTTGCTACAAAAATCCCTTTGATATTTTCTAGCGTCCTAGATAAAAACTGAATAAACACATTTTCTTTAATTATCACCTAATTATTTTCTAAATTGCATTAATAGGAACACTAAAGGACACTAATTAACCACTACTTAAAATGCAAATGTCATGCTAATAGTCACCTTTCTGTCTTATTTTTTCAGTTGCCACAGCTCACAACTGGAATATCTGAAACTAATCTAATATTCTCTAATAAGAGTCTGTGAAAGATCCAACAGTTTTATTTGCGTAGTATTTGCTGGATAGTAACACAGGATTATAGGAGGGGCTAAGTTACACTGTTTAATGAAGAAGGGATAGAACTTAATTTCAGGATGTGTGCCTCAATGTAGGAATTATTTTCCCTGAATGAGGGATAAATAAGAATCAAGGTACTCCTTTCTTTTCCTCCTCCCTGTCCTTCCCTTAATGAATCACAGCACAATGTACTTTATGGTAACAAAACTCCTGTGCTGGACTGATGTCTTATATTGCTAGGATAAAACCAGACAGGGATTTGCCTTAAGTGCTTTATGCATAACTCCAGTGACACAGCTGTCTATTACCTTCTGCATGCATACACACACACAAAAAGATATTAACCCATTTCTAGATGTATCCCTTGCCCTGTCACTGCATTTCAAGTATCACCTGTTGTACAAAAGCACTTGTCAGAGGAATCTCCTCTTGATAGGCCTGAGCTGTTCCATGCAACCTTCTCTTCACATAACAGGGATCCTAGGGCACTACAGAGGCTTCCCTTAGAGAGAGAGCATGCACACCTGGGCATAACATGCAAACCTCCAAGAGCCACTGCAAATTGATATATTCTCTACCCTCTAAAATAAATGGGTTTTTAGCTCTTCTCTAAGAGTGGAAGTCCACCAAGAACTAATGGAACATTGTTATTTTCAAATAGAAATTATATGCTTAAGTAACAGTGAAATCAAGTCAATGTCTCTGTCTTTAGAAACCCAATTGTCTTATCCTGTTCTGCACATTCAAGTAATTGTTTCTGTTACATAGCACACTACACAATTATATGGTCATAATCGAGATACTCAAACTATTTTAAACTATATTGAGAATGCATTTATGCTGCTTTATGCAAAAAACCTGTAACTGTATAAGATGAGGTTTAGAACAAGCTCTATCAAATCCTAGGAGACATATTAGAGAGTTAAGAGTAGAGCCTAACAAAATAACATAACAAGAAAAACAATCACTTCATCTAAATGTCTATATTGCTTTCATAGTACTTAGTTTAAGTGCTTCAACAACTTTTCTTATTGCCTTCTCAGTGTGTCTCAATGTTCACCAGACCCTTTTTGTATCATTTCATTGGAACCACTGATACAACAGTTGTATCTATCATTAATAAATAAAACTGTGAGTCTAAAGCAAGTGGAAAATTCTGAAATTAAGACAATCAAGAAATATTGATGGGGAATTCCACCCTCTTGAAAGAAATGTGACTTAGTCATTACAATCTCCAGGGAGCTAAAGGACTCCTATGCAAAATGTTATTTAAGGACAGGGAAGTTCAAAACCTGGTGTTACTTACCAAGTGTGAAAGGTACGCAGAAAAGAGACTTTAGAAGAGAAGCATTGCAAGACCCAGAGCAGAATGCCAGATGGGATGACTAAGCTTTAAACAAATCAACGGCTAGCCTTCTTCTTTTCAGGGCTTCCTTCAGACACAGAAAGTAATTGGAAGAAAGCCTGAAAGCTAGAATTCCTGAAAGATCAATAAGCATATGGTAGAGAAAAGTATCAGTGGACCTAGTGGAGTAGGCAGTGTTATATAGCTGTGTGGTGGGTCTGGCTGAGCCAGAATTTGTTTCCCCATAGGAGCCCTCACAGTGCTGTGCTCTACATTGGTGTCGATAACACACCCATGTTTTGGCTACCACTGAGCGCAGCACTCACTGTTCAGTCAAGGGCAAGATCCTGGGAGGGGACACAAATAGGCCAGCTGACCCACACTGACCAAGGGGATATTCCATACCGTATGGTGTCAACCCAGACATAAAAGCTGGGGCAAGAAGCAGGAAGGGCAGGCACTCATTGTCTCCGATGGCTGCCTGCCAACATCTGACACACGCGTAGGGGCCCTGCTTCCCTGAGACGTGGCTGACCATCGCTGCACATGGGAAGTAGAGATGAATTGCTGCTTCTGCTTTGCGTGCACACACCCTGCTTTTGCTTTTGCTATTTGTATAAATATAAACTGCCTTATCGCAACCCACGATTTGTGCTGGTTCTTTTGTTTCCACTCTTATTCTCTCCCCTGTCCAGCTGGGAAGGGGAGTGATAGAGCGGTGGGGTGGGCACCTTGGCATTCAGCCAAGGTGAACCCACCACAACCTGATGAAAGAAGAAGGGGTTTAAGAAACCATGGGAGCTGGAGAAGTCCCTCAGACTCCAAGTTACTGGAACATTTTCTCTTGAGGGTAGTGGTGAGGAAGAAAGTGAGTGGACCACTTCAGGGGAATAGCTAGAAACAAGAGTGGGCACTGCTGCAACCAACCTGGGTCATGTTTTGGGGCATAGGTACCACAAAGATGGTTGTGGCTGAGACAAGGATTTAGAATAAGTTACACTGGGACTCAGTGTTTAGCAAGATTGCATCAGGACACATTAAGCTCCCTCTTCTGGAGAGCAGGAAGTTTGGCTTTAAACCTTTATGGAAATGTTAACCTTTACTCTTATTGCCAGGACCTTCACTGCTGCTTCACTAGCAATAGGTTGAACTTGGCTTATCTGGTCTGTGGCGGGCACCCAGTGAATTTTTTCTCTGTGTTATAGCTTTGCTGCCTGTTTCCTCCTCTTTGGTTAATGTCTTCTCAAATGGTACCGTTGACTGTCCTCTCACTGCCTGAAGTGCTCATCTCTTTTTTTCACTCATGTGCTTTTTGTTGCATTTTACTTTCCAACTCTGCTCCAAATTCTTAAAAACTAAGCCAGTGCATTTTGCCTAATTTTTTATTTGTTGCTTGCATCCACTCCTTCACTGAAATGTTTTGAATGAGCTGCCCATTAGCTGTCTGATTCCTTTATCATACATAGGGTCAAACATTCACAGAAGTGGATCACCTGGTCCAACCTCCCTGCTCAAGCAGGGTCATCCTACAGCACATGGTACAGGATTGTGTCCAGATGGTTCTTGAATATCTCCAGTGAGGGAGACTCCACAACCTCTCTGGGCAGTCTGTTCAGTGTGTGGTCAATGCCACATTCCAATGGAACTTTCCTCATATTCAGGTGGAACTTCCTGTGCATCAGTTTCTGTCCACACAGAACCTCCACTTTGATTTGTACACAAGAGATTTTCTGCATTTCTGAGTTAGAGTGGACAAAAAACAAGCAGCTCCTTTGAAGAAGATGCTAGCATCAATGGCACAGTTCCTAGGAGGCGAGAAGTGAAAACAGTCATTCAGATGACTTATGACTTGGTATACAGCCAAAAGACTTTTCTAGGACATCCATATAAACACTTTAGTATGATGATAGTTGAAAATACTTTCTTTCTCCTGCCAAACTCCTTTTCTACTGTACAAGATCATTAACAGAAGTCCCTTTGGTACTGAAGAGACAACCTAATTCAAGTTAAACCTGAACCACAACCATGACAAGAAGCTTATTGCTGTCCTGAAGTAACATTTTCCAGAAATATAATTGAAAACTATACACTACAGGGGGATAAAGAAACAAAATTAGGTAGCATAGCAATTTATTGGTTTTTCCTAAGTCATTTTACTGAAGAAAATAATGAACAATTCACACAAATGAAACCTTGGCAGTTCTCCTTGGACAAATAAATTTCTTGATGAGACAAAATACAACTGAAGAGATGCATCAGAATTTTATGAAAGAAGGAGACATGATATTTTCATTTGGCCTTCCTTTTAAGTGAAATCTATTAATAATATTGCACTAATGCTTTAAAAATAAGCCTTGCCTTGAGGGAAGAACCACAACCTACAAAGTGCTTCACAACTGTTCAAGCATTAAAAATACACAGGCTTCCTGACGAATGGCTTCTTGGAAAAACAATCTCATTCTGTGCTAACTCCAAAGTTTTCTTCTGCCTACCGGTGCATGCTTTCTCTGTTTCTGTATCTGTACTGCAATTCTCTAAAACATTGCCCTCAAACTCCCCAGCCTCACAACACATTTATCATCACACAAGAGTACTAGCTTGAAAACAGAAAGTATTTTACAAGGCAAGAGCTGGTTTTTTTAACAAAGCATAGAACAAGTAGACTACAATTAAACAAAAAATATCACTAATAAGTCAAATCAGACCCAAAGTAAACAAAATCTTCTGAAAGATTAATAAATAGGGTATGAAATATATTTTAAGTCAATAATTATTTGAATGCCTTTATGCCAAATCTCTGTGCTGTTATGGGGGTCTCTTTTCTACAATCCCTTCTGCATCTGCAGGAAGAAATCATCTGCAGTACCTTCCCAACTGCAACAAACATGGACTGTTTACTTGTCGCATATTTAGAAAATATTCACTTTACACATAGAAAACCAGGTTCTCAATCTAAATAATAATAAGCAGAATAAAGGTATGGCCACATTCAACATAATGACCCTTTCAGCAAAACATCCGGTTGAATTTCCATCTTTGAGTAGCTAACTGTATGTAAAATTCTGGGCATATCACTCTCAGTCTACCTTGGTTTGCTCAGTTACAGAAAATGCAAGACATAAATGATACCTCATCAAAAGAGGCAGAGACCATGAGCTAGTCAGAATTTCTGTCTTCTACCTAAGAACCATATCCATTTAGTATTAAAGACTAGAGAGGAAGGAGCAGAAGCCTAGCTGTTCCCATTATGAATAATCTACTTGTTAGGCTTCAGGTTAGACTGGTGTTTCATTGTTTGTATCTCAATTCTTACAATTTTCATCTTGGTTGAAGAGCAACACAACCCCAAATATGCATTTCAACATGCAGGAAGGTAATTCCCCTACACTCCTACTCTGCAGCCTCTGTCCACGGAAGAACTCACACAGGACAGGAGGAGCAAATTTTCTACACCTGCACTGCTCCCTGCTTAGGACAAGCCCCTGGGGATGATCAGAATTTCGACAGAGTACAGGTGTTTTAGATTCCTAGGGAAAAAAGGTTAGATACCTTTTAGATCCATGCAGCATAACAGTATTTATTGTTTACTTCAGCTGTGATATTTTAGGACATATTCTGATATCATTGAAATGTCTACTCAGAAAAAAATTGCAATATTCCTTCTGTATTTCATATAATGCCTAAATGTTCCTAAAGAAACAGTGTGGACTTATGGGGCCAGGAGTCCCATCTTGTTCATCCTGAAAGTCTAGATGTGATGTGTGACAGACGGAGAAATAAGCAAATGGACAGGAAGGAGGGAAGGAAGAAGGAGGAAAAAGAGAACAGGTCACAATTGGAAAGATGATCTTGAGGGATATTAAAAAAATATCTCCCCATGGGGAAAAGAATCATGTTACTCTACTGGAAATCAGCACAGAGCAAAGAGAATCATCTCTGCAGAACATCTCTGCTCAGATGAGAAATCAGACCAGAAGAAAGCCTTGTTAATAAAAGCAAGAAGGAGAGAGTGTTCCAGAAAAAGGTTCATCTACTCCTCCTAAAGGTCCAAGCACCATTTACTAATAACTTTAATGCAGAACAGTGTTTTCAAACAAAAAATATTGTAGTTGGAGTTTTATTTAACTGAGAATAATTTTGATGTTGACAACATGATTGTTATGGGGAAGCCAGGGCACAGCACTAATATTCAAAGTCCTCTCATACCTTGATGCCATGACAGGATGTCCTTGTGCATGTCAGTTGTTTTTCCACATCTGATAGCTTAAAATTATAGATCTGCAGGAAGACAGTGACTTTTGTCATTCAGTGAAGGCTTTATATTGAGGTTCTTGCTAAAAATAATGCAAGGAAATGATGAGAAGTGAGAGGATTCAAACTCAGCACTTCCTCACAAGAATTTCTCTTGAATCTCTTTTGTCACAGCATTGTGATATATGTCTTTCAGTTTTCCATCTTTGCCTCCCTTTCATTCCTCTATCTTGTGTTTTATTATATGGTTATATGTACCTAGGAAGATTAAATAGGAGAAAACTGTAGAGTGTCTGTATTGTTTGTTCCCTCATCCCTGTTTCTTTGCATGTTTGCAGTTGCCTTTCAGAAGTGCTACACAAAACATAGCTCTGTAAACATTTCCTGATTTATGCTATAAGATATTAATTATAATATTTATTTAAATGAAACCATTTGTACGCACGCAGGGGACTTTCAAATCCATTTTGTTCACAAAATTGCTGCTACCATTAATTACTACATGAATATTAATAGTTTTAATTAAATTGTAGTAATTTCAATGTTACAAACCATAAGGAATAATACACAATGCATTCATCAGTAAATTGCAGGGGGGAGATGGAGGGGAGCATCAAGACTGCTATAGCCAGTGGGAAGGCAGTTATTCATTATGTCAAAGTCTATGTTTACCTGTCAGATATGTGAACATCTCATGTCTTCAACAGACCCCTTACGTTTGGGTTCAACTTGACAAACAAAATGCAGAAGTGAATACTATAATATTAACATTTTAATGATTTAAAAGATATAAAACAGAATTTCCAAACAAGCAGTGTCAGAGAGCATGCAAAAGCAGAACAACAGGAAAAAATGTCCCCATTCTAAGCAGGCCATGGCTCTCTGATGACAAAATGCCTGAAAGCAGGGCAGGCAGGCAGCTCCTGACTGGGTTCAAAGCTCCCTGAAATTCCTCGGGAGCAGTATTTTAAGCCTTGACATTTCAAACCGATGAGTCGTTCCCTCCTCAGCCCATCCTCCTTTTCCCTGGTGTTCTCATATCTTTTTTTTTTAAATACTCATTATTTGGATGCTGTGGTCACACAGCATCGATTTCAAAGCTTTGCTTCCGTGCGTAGAACTAGGCAGCCATAGGAGCAGAGCTTTGAGGGAACAGAAGAGACAAGCAGCTGATTTCAAACAGCTTGAAACACTGAGCCGCGAAAAAGGACAAGTGAAGGGGAAACTCAAGTCTGACATCAGAACAAGCATTACTGACACTCACACACTATACGACACCTAATTTTCTTCAGGGAGTAAGATATGGCTCTTGGTGCAGTCCTGGGATGCTTGGTCCAGCTGCGCTTAAATTTTGCACATGGCTTCTATTCAGAGAGGGGGGAAGGGCCAGGCAACCCCTGTAAGAGGTAGGATGCTTAGCCAGAGGCAGGTATCTTTAGCTCTCCTGCAGTGTACCACTGTGGGGGGTTTTCTCCTCCACAGGTTTCAAAAGTGAGTTACTGATAGACCACTTGTTTCATAACTAATGTGACAGAATTGATCAGTTCACTGAAGTTGAGTGCTGCAAAGTGAAATCACCCCAGTCCCCTTCATTCCAGTATCAATTTCACAGAATAACAGAATTACACAGAATATGCCGAGTTGGAAGGGACCCACAAGGATCAGCAGATCACACCGTGTGCGTGAATACCATGCTTCTTGAACTCTGTCAAACTCGGTGCTGTGACCACTTTTCTGGGAAGCCTGTTCCAGTGCCCAACCACCCTGTGGGTAGAATCATTTTCTAATATTCAGCCTAAACTTCCCTGACAAAAATTCAGACCTGTCACTAGTGATTTCAGAGAAGAGATCAGTTCCTGACTCTCTTCTTCCCCTCTCAAGGAAGTTGTAGATTGCAATGAGCTCTTCCCTCAGCCTCCTCTTCTCCAGGCTGAAAACACCAAGTGACCTCAGCTGCTCCTCATACGGCTTCCCCTCAAGGCCTTCACCATCTTCGTTGTCTTCCTTTGGACACTCTCTAAGAGCTTAATATCTTTCTTATATTGTGGTACCCCAAATGGCACACAGTATCCAAGGTGAGGCCGCCCCAGTGCATAGCTGAGCGGGACAATCTCCTCCCTGGACCAGCTGGCGATGCTTTGCCTGATGCCCCCCAGGACACGGTTGGCCCTCCTGGCTGCCAGGGCACTGCTGACTCAGATTCAACTTGCCATTGACCAGGACCCCCAGGTCCCTTTCCATGGCACTGCTTTCCAGCATCTCATTCCCCAGTCTGTATGAACACCCAGGGTTGCCCCGTCCCAGATGCAGAATCCAGCACTTTCCCTTGCTGAAGTTCATATGGTTGGTGATTAACCAGAACTATGATTTGTCAAGGTCTCTCTGCAGGACCTCCCTGCCTTTGAGGGAGTTGACAGCTCCTCCCAGATTGGTATAAAATGCAAACGTGTTCATTATCCCTTCCAGTCCTGTGTCCAAGTCATTTAAGATGTTGAAGAGCACAGGGCCCAGGAAGGAGCCCTGTGGAACCCCACCAGTGACAGGTCACCACTTTGGTGTCACCCATTCACTGTTACCCTCTGTGCTTGACCTGTGAGTCAATTGCTCACCCACCACACGGTGTGTTTATCCAGCTAGGCTGGACATTTTGTCCAGAAGGATCCCGTGAGAGACAGTATGGAAAGCTCTGCTGAAATCCAAAGAGATGCCATCAGCCGGCTTCCCTTGATCAGCTGGGTGGGTTACCTTGTCATAGAAGGAAATCAGGTTTGATAAGCAGGACTTCCCTTTACTGAAGCCATAGTGGCTGCGACTGATGACAGTTTTTGTCTTTTAGATGTTTTTCAATACCTCCCAGAATAATCTGCTCCATAACTTTACCAGGCATCAAACTGAGACTGGCAGGCGTGTAGTATCTGGGGTCCTCCTTCTTACCTTTCTTGAAAACTGGACAACAATCACCAGCTTCCAGTCATCTGGGACCTCCCCGAATTCCCAAGACTGCTAAGTAATTGAGAGAGGCTTTGTGATGACATCAGCCAGATCTTTCAGGATTCTGGAATAAATTCCATCAGGCCTCATAGGTTTCTAGGGATCCAGATGGAGCAGCAGATCCTCCATAATTTCAGGGTTTATTATGACTTGGTCATTCTCACTGTCATGGTCCTCCAGCTCAGGGCACTTGAGATCCCCTTGATCTATAACCTGTGTTGAAGACAGAAGCAAAGAAAGTGTTAAAAAACCTCTGCCTTGTCTCTGTCCCTGTTTGTGAGGTGACCGTCCTCATCCTGTGACAAGCTAATGGTATTTCTATACTGCCTATTGCTGCTAATATATTCGACTTATGCTGATGATGTCAAGTCCCTGGTACTGGGCCAAAGATTCAAGCTCCTCGTTTGTTCCTCATGCTGCCTGTGTTAGTGTAGAAACATTTTGGATGTGGTGCACTGTAGCCAATACCTCCTGAAGCAGATTGAGGGATCCCATTATTGCTCATTTCTTCAAGATTTGGCAAACCTCCCTATCACTCATCACTGCCTAGCCTGATTTTGTCCCTTTCTCCCTGTCAGCCTAGTTTAAAGCTCTGTCAATGAGCCTCACTAGCTCCTATGCTAGAACACTTTTGGCCCTCTGAGATAGGTGCATCCTCTCAGGTGTCAGTCAACCAGGCGTTGAGCAGATCACCCATGTTCAAAAAAACTCCTAATTTTTCTGATTACACCAACCTGTGAGCCACTCATTGACCTGATGAATCAGCCTATTCCTATCAGTATTATTCCTCATTACTGGAAGAATTCCTTATTACTGTGCTCCTGATCCCTCTAACAATTATCCCGGGGCTCTGAAGTTTCTTTTGATTGCCCTTGGACTTCTCTTTGTTGTAATCAGAATGCCTTGTTAGACTGGAGAGTTTTCCAGTAATGTCCCTTTCCCAAGCCTCTGGAAGACAGAAGACTTCCCTATGAGGTGGGTCCAGTCTGCATATAGGGTGCCCCATTTCCCCTTAGAAGGGAGTCTCCTATTACAACTACCCTTCTTTTCCTGTTAATAATTGGCACTCAGGCATTTCAGTATTTTAAAATACTATTCAATAGCAAGTTCCTAAGCAATCATGATCACACAGTCTGTGGTTCTTATAATACCTCATTGTTTGTTCTTATAATAACTCATTGTTCAGAAGTAAAGCAATTTTAATCAATTTTTTTTTTTATCTGATCACCAGGGCTACCAAGATGTCTGGGGACTGGACCGGCTGAAGGAAGGAGTCTTGCTCATTTTGAAGAAAAGGTGGCTTCAGGTGGACCTGATAATTTCCCCCTGGTACCTAAGAGGTGATTACCAGGAAGATGAAACCAAACTCTTTACAGAGGTGCATAAGGACAGAATATAGTGGTCATAAAAAGGAGTTTCTGTCTTGAAATACAGGAAAATAAAAATTTCAACAGGGAAAACTAAGCATGGGAATAAGTGGCTCAGGGCTGTGGAAAAAGCCTGCTCTGAATTCAGTGCTGACCTTGTTTCACCCAGGAAGTTTTTCCAGGAGACCTCCAGGGTAATTTTCAGCCCAAATAAGTTTGTGACTCTGTGTGGATCTTCTTACCAGAGCTACGCCAAGGGATGCCTCAGGATGTGTGCACTAATGCAAATCTCAGTCTAGCTCTGGAAAAGCCCTGGAGTCCTAAGAGTGAATTTATAACTTTTCATAGCACTGTGAAATAATATGAGCAAGATAAACTCAAGCCGTGTCTGTTCTGTATTCTGTATGCGCTATTCTGGATAAGAACTTAGAAAGATAAAGGCCTATCTATCCCCTAGTCAGTAACTGTGCTATGGCAACATTTATTATTTCAGAGTTACTGTGAGTACTTGTTAAGAAATTTAGTTTTGCAAGCATAGCTATAGCCTTCTAACTCAGCTTTACTTTTGTAAAATTCAGAATGAGTATTTCATAGCATATACAGTTCTCTGAGATGCCATGATTCTGTGGATATGTGACCCAGTTTGAACAGAGCCACAAATGAATTTTATTCATATTTAGAATGACCTATAATCCAGAAATATTTAGACACTTACCTTCAGTCAACCATGTCAGAATAGTCCTCCAATAACCTAACTTTCATCTTAAGGTCTATACTATACCATACTGGGATTTAAAGGGGACTGAACATTTCGTATTATTGACACCTCATGTGATGCACTGCATAGACCACATAAGGATTTTCTCATTAGTGTTTGTTGACTAAAATGGAGCCACAACTTCTGTTCGCATTTATCAGGAGGTTTATTATTATTATAATTTATTATTATATTGGTCTTATTTATTTGTTTTTGTTTCTACACATAATAACACTATAATGTAAGAAACCAAATCCTAAAAGCTCATGAAAATCTAACCACATAAGGAGTTAATTTCACTTTGTGATATATAGAACAAAAGCCTATTTGGGAACAGAGTGGATCTGGAGATTTTAAGTAAGTTCTGCCACGTGGACCCAGTGTGGCACTGGTTACCCTGTGAAATGCACTGATATGCCTTCCCTGTTGTTCAGAACAGCTGAATTCAAAAGAAAAGAAATGCAGAAAAGAGTCACCAGGCACCAGGTCAATCAAGAAACAGCAGGCTCCAGAAACTAGGAGTTCAGCTCTCAACATGTAGGTTGAGAGAAGATATGATTTTTCTCTCTAAGTACATTAGAGGGTGACAGAGGGAAGAGAGAAGGCCTCTCAAAGCTGAAGAACAGCACTAACGCAAGAACAAATGGGTATGTAGTATGACTCAGTTAACGCTGGAAGTTAGGAATATTTACAGGAATGGCCTTTCAATATGAGTAATGAAGAGGCAAACAACTTGCATAGCATTAAGATTAAGCTCTATTAGCTGTATGGCACAATTTCTTGCGATGGTATGTATCCAGGAATTCCCTTCAGTCTTATGAAATGTGTTAACAAGGTACATCTACTCAGGCAATATTCCTCCTCCATGATAGCTATCTGAGGATAAATTTGGGATGTGGAAACATTCTCTTTTATGTGTCTAGTAGAGAAATCTTGCATCTTAGATACAGAGAGACATTACATAATTTGTTCATGCCTCCTTTGCCCAGAACAGAACATCCTTTTACTTTAAAATCTTGGCTCTCCACAAGATTGTAGGACTTTTGTAACTAATCACAACAAAAGGCAACTGTATTTTTATATACTGCCATCAATATATTATATTGCTAATGATACGGCTATTCAACATTAAATAAAAGCAAACACTGGGAAGGTCAAACTGCTGAAATCCCAGGTTGCTAAAAAGTAAAAAAGGAACAAGGAGTAACAAGGAGTAGAGTGGTTTTCATTGTTTTTTTCTCTAGGAAGAGTCACAAAGTGACCGTGAGGGGAACCATGCCAGGCACTGGCCTGTCCCCAGAACAGGTCGGATAAAACTGTGCCAACATATCTATCTATCTATCTATCTATCTATCTATCTATCTATCTATCTATCTATCTATCTATCTATCTATCTATCTATCTATCTATCTATCTATCTATCTATCTATCTATCTCTATGACTATATATCTATATCTATCTATATGTCTCTATATCTATATAGAAATCAGTCAGCAGTGCTTGGAGTAAAGGATGTTTCACTCAAGGGAACAGCATCTAGATACTTATAATTCTAAGATAATACACACTAAATAAAATTATATTCCGGACACAAAACAACAAGCTACTTAGAAGAAGAATTGAATTTGCTATTGTGAAAGAAATGTGGCCAAACACCCAGACTTCCCATAAAAGCAGATTATAAACCTGCATGAAATCAGATTAATAAAAACTTCACAGTGAAATGAAAGACAAACAAATCCTTACAGAAAAAAAAAATCACATACATAAATGAGGTTTAAAAGACCATGAAAAGCAGGACAAATTAAAAAAATTATAAGTACAGCTTGTGAAATAGCCTGAGACATTATATTGCATCTGCTAAGGCTGCAGCTGTATAAAACCGCTTTGCACTCTCAAGATAATATTTTCAAATTATGGATTTGCAACCCTAAGATTTCCTGTTGCCATGACAGCATGAAGCAGTTGTTGCCCATCATTAAGGATCATGTGTTTTAAAAATGTGATTATATTGCTGTAGTATTTAGGTTACTTGGAAAACACCCTGCTGTTTTTCAATGTATTTCATTTTTAGGGAGATGGGACTTATTAATTCTTTCAAAAATCACTCTTATGAAGGGTGAAATATCAGAAATATAGTAGGTTTTGCTCCCAACAAAATCACCCTTTCTGTAAATATAAACATTCTACTGGATATTTAAATAGCATAAAAAATAATGTTATAAAACTCTGTAAATCTACAGCAGAGAAAAGACTCTCTTAATCTGAATGTTGGTTCTGCAACTAATGGGAGTATATATTTTCAGCTTGTATAACCCTTTCTATTCCTGAATATTATAGTACTAATTAATAAGTGTACCACATTTGGTATACGATGCTTATTTAAGACAGAGGTTATACTGGAGAAGGGATGGGCTTATTTATAGTTGTGTCAGGATTACCCCAGGCTGTGAAAGTTTCTGGTTTAGTTTGTTTTTGCGTGGGGATTTTTTATTTCCTAACTTCTATGGTATGGCAAAGGGAAAGGAGTTGTGGGTCATGTTGAGTTTCGCTGGCTGGAAAGATTCAGCCCTCTAAGCTTCAGGTACAGTAAATCAGAAGTGACAACACCTCTGGCAACCAGATGGACACTATTTGAGCCACTTCACACTTCTGACTGAGCTCTTAAAACATATTTATATATATTAAAAGCATAGGTGGTTTGTTCTTGAACAATACAAGCAAATATATCCTCTGTTTTGCAGAGGATTACCATTAGCAGCGCTCACATCCAGGCAGAAGCACAACGAAGGTCCCTGCAAGGCCTCCAAGGGCAGGAGGCTACTCGAGCACTGATGGGAACAAAGAAACCAGGTAGCTCTGACATGGGCAGGTCTGCTCTCCTGTTGCCTCCTATAGAAAAAATAGTATTTTTTCTTTCTTGTTCCTCCATCCCATACAGCATATCAAATCATACCACCATTTTGAGTGGCATCACAACAATGTAGCCTGTATCTCCTAAAACAAATTTCTGTGATTAGCCATTTGCCAAACAGGAAAATGAATACAAGATTTTCCATCAGGGTACCATCAGTGGGATCATTAACTTGGGCAATTACATCACAATCTGGTGACACAGCATCAGCTATCAGGATTAACTGGCTGATTTTATCCTCTTTGGTCTTAGCTCAAATTTCTACATGTGACAGTAAATAGCTTAGTGATGTTTTAAGTAGAGAGAAAAAGGTATATTTGTGTGCAATACGGCTCAATCTCTTTATCATATAGGGGATGGACAAATGTTTTTCAGGCATACTGAAGAGGAGTAGTGGAGACGAAAACACAAGCAACATTTGTTGCACAAATTTTACTATCATTAAGCATGGCTTGTAACTAAAAAGTTAATAAACATGGTACTGAGTTTGGAAAATTCAAGAAATTATCTCTAAATTCGAGGTGAATT
Source organism: Grallaria varia (assembly GCA_013396735.1). Taxonomy (NCBI): domain Eukaryota; kingdom Metazoa; phylum Chordata; class Aves; order Passeriformes; family Formicariidae; genus Grallaria; species Grallaria varia. Next base: position 89,325 of record VWZG01007027.1, read on the forward strand.
GCTGTATTAGCATGAAGAACTGAGCAGTATATTCATATACTATATGGCATCCAACTGCCGCTACAAAAAAACCTGTGAAATACATTTATGATGTGTGAACACCAAAGTTAAGCCTCACATTAAAAGCAGATGAAGGTATACCAGCAAATCAAAGCATTCAACAACACGCAGTAAAGTGGTTGTTTACATTAATAAACTGTTATAGTGCTTCCTTGCACTATTTTGGCCTGTAACAATTAGCATTATCCCCCACAATTCCCAAGCCTCTCTTAGATGCTGCACGGTCCAGGAAACATTCCCACAGGCATTAGGCTCACAGACACTTAATTTCCCAGGTCTGGGCACAGGGTGTGCTGTGCCTCCAGGGCCGCAAATGTTCCCGTGCTCATCTAATTGTCCTCTATATGGCACCTACAGCATCTGAGATAGGCAGAGTAAAACAGGGATTATAAATAATGATGTCATTGTGAGAGCAAACTAGAAGCTTGCCTCAAAAGCATTTTCTGACCTATGTCTAGGGCTGAGTCCTAGTAATAGTTGATAGAATTTGGATGATTTAAAGATGACTATATTCTTAAATATCTTTGCCTATGTTTTTGCAGTTTATTATATATACATTTTTATAGTTTATTATATCTGCTCCATTTAAAGGGACCTTTATTTTACTACCAACTGCTGTATGATTGCATCATGCGTTCTTGTGAACACACCCAGTGACACAATCACAATCCAGTGATCTAAAAGACACCAAGCAGTGGTAATAGCCAATTCCTTCAATGGTTTTAAGCAGTATTAGCAACATTAGACTGTTCCACTGCCTCAGTTTCACCTTACAACAGTTGCCGGGATGTATTCACATCAGTGCGTGTCCACATTGGCGTGTAGGCGAAACACCTTTTATGTTTTGTTCGGCCATCACAATTCAAATGTCAGTGAGCATTCTGTCAATCACTGGAAGCCATATCTCAAAGCCAGATGCAACACTAACCCCACCTCCATAGGTATTTTGGCTTTCCTACCCCACTTTCTTGAGAATTGGTACATATCTGGAAGTTTACAAGCATGCAAATATGATTAAAAGCAAGGAGGGATTTTTTTGAGGGATGGGGATTGGTAAGAGATTTTTATGCCTTGTTAAGCCAGATTGTGCTTTATTTCAGCATGTTCCTTCCCTTTCCTTAACACAGAGAACTGTGAATAACCACGTGAAGCAGAGTAGCAAGTATTACAGAAGGACGTAGGGAGCCTCTGCAGATACGTGAAGAGCACAAGGCTTGGTCACAAATGATTAGGACAAACTATAAATGCTGCTGACCATAGACTGGGTCAACACTGTTGTCTAGATTGAGGGAAAATGAGTCAATCCTACTGAAGCTGCTTTGCCAGGCTTCCCTGTGGCCTGGCATCAGAAGCCTATCTTCTCTGAAAAACTCAATTATCTCCTGGTGGTCCACCAGAAAGCATCCCGGAAAGCTTGTTTTTCAGAGCTTAAGATCTAGCAAATCACTGTTTTGTCTGATCTGAGCCTGAACTGAATACCTAGGGTTGGACGGAAAACTGCTGACATAGATGAGTACGTAACTGCCTGAGAACTGTAGCCCCCTTCCTCACAAGCTGACTACAAACACTACCTACACCTCCTACCTTTCATTAAACTTGTCAACTTGCTAGTGTTCAGAAAGCTGTATTTTCTCCTCCTCCGTCACCTATTTCATTTCAGGGTGCTAACACAACTACAATCCTGTGGTCCAGTTTTGCATACTGTTGTAGCATGAGATTTTCTTTACCTTAACAAGTCTCTCTGCATTATGCTTGAAGCAAATACATTTCTTATCTTTCTCTGAATCCTTAAGAGGTCTTAATATAAACATGAGGGGACTTGCTGAGAGAAAAAAGATATTCAGAGTGCATGCTCAGAGCAAGTGCATGCAGCAAAACATCTAGTACATCCAAAAGGAATTATATCACAGAGGGCACCTCAGCATGCTTATCCTTTCATGGAGTGCTAGTAATTTGTTTTTTCTTACTTCAGTAGTCTAACAGTCATTTGCAAGTGTGCAAAGACAAACCAACTTCTATTACGTGGCATATACAGTTATTATAAAATATATAAAAAAGAAATATTAGACATAGCCTTTCTTAAGATCCTTCATTTCAATCATTTTCCAGAGCCTGTGTGTGGGTCCACCAGAGAAAGGGATTTCCTTACACACATACAAAGTAGCATTTATAGCTTACTTTCAGTATAAAAGGCAGGCCAGTCATGCTTATTCTACCACAAACCTATTTTTTGTTTTCGTGACTGGAGCAAGCTAATGAAGGAACTTTTCCATACCTTCTTAGCAATTGCCCTGGACAGCCGTGTTAGTATGTGTCAGAACAAGATGTCTCCAAGGATATAGTGGAATTCAGCCACAGCTGAAAGGAAGCATGTCAGCACAATCCTGGCTCTCCCAAGCGATGGTGCTGGCAGGAAAAGATGTCTACAAGTCACTTTGAGGTTATGAAGACCAAGGAGGTCTATGAACAAGAGGACTTCACCCCCACCTCCCAAAGAACCAAGCCTTAGGCAGACCCCAAAGTGCTCATCAATCAGAACATCTGAAGCAAGGCAGGAGAGATGAGGATTTGGCCCAAAATTTGGTGGAGTTATTCTCATAGCTCAAAGATGCCTCTAAACCTCACACTATTTGGAATGAAAACCAAATGAAAATACCAATCAATCAGAAGATTCTGTACATTTTCCAAGAGATCCAAACTATTGAGGTTTTGTCTCTTCAAAATCATCAATGTCTGTATAAAATGTAGGAATTAAGGTTTTCCAGTCTTTCATTGTAGTCTTATGATTTTGCTTTTTTTCCTGTCTAGAGTCTTGTAAATTTATCTACGCAATGATCTCCCCAAACTCATCCTATTTATTACAATATATACAAATCAGAAAACCACCATTACAACACTTTCTTTTGATAGGTACCAACCATGTCACTCGTATCTGTCTACTAGCAAACAAGGATGCAAACCATGCAGTTTGTGGTGGAGCCCCAGTGTTTTATGCAGAATTTTAAAGAAACGTTTTCCCACCCCATTCCAGAATTTTTGCCAGTCCTACACTTAAAGAAACAGGTCAGCAAGAGCTGCATTGCCTGGGTTCCGTATTATTCTTCTGCTGCAGTGAAACAGAGGCTATCTTCAAAAGACAAAAAAGAAGGCAGAAAATTCCCAAGGCCTTCCTGCCTGCCTGCCTGTCTGCCTGCCTGCCTGCCTGTCTGCCTGCCTGCCTTCCATAGCACTGGCATAAATTCAGGAGTTAGTTGCCAGGCAGAGAGGCTGCTGGTGTCACAAATATATGACAGTAAGACATGAGGTAAAATGTTCTTAGCAGGGTCTCAGGCATGAAAGAGGTGGGTAAGGGGTAATTCTGCTGGGGCAGTGTCCTGAGCACAAGGAGGAAATGGAAGAAGAGTTGTTACCACTACTGGGAGCAGAGAGAGAAAGCCAAAAACAAGCAGTTTGCTACCTTCTAACTGGTCCAGCAATGAGCCTGTAGGGTGTTAAACAAGGAGCATGACATTATGACATTGAGAGGAGTCAACTCCAAGGGCTTGTAAAGCTGATAAGGCTTCTGGAGCAAAAACACATTCTGCCTATTCAAAATCTACACTACAGCATAAATTGCAGAGGTATAAAGTTAAGGCTGAGAAAGCAAATTTAAATTCCAGATTGCCCTAGTCTCAAGGTCCAGAATAATTGTAATAGATTTTAATTTCTACTTTATCGTACCTTTGCCTCCTTTAGGCACTAAATTAATGAATTCTTGTCAATGTTGAGTTGAACTAGGTGACAGGCCACTTCTCACATTTACTTCACTGGCAGGGCCATTGATGGATGGAGTTTATGAAGTCAGATATCTCTTTGTTCAGCTACTACATTTACAGGCTCTTACTCCTAACTGTACCCCAGAAAAGGACAACAGAACGACCCAGAAAACAAACAAACAAATAAACAAGAAAACAAGTTATAGACATTCTTGTAAAGGCTAGGGAGAAAAAAAAAAGAGAAAAACCAAACCACAAAAAACACCAAAGAGGCTTTCCCATAGAGATAAGCTTCAGGTACCTATACAAAACCCCCATGTGGTTTGGTTCCACAGTTTCAGGTTTCTTCTGAATGTAGAAAAGGAGCAAGCTTATTTCTCAGCTCTTATGTGAGCTAAACTTGCAATTGGACTTCAAAACTCACAGTACAAAGATACAAACAAGGAGAATTCTATGTCTAAGTGGTTCAGGCAGTTCTCCACTCAGATTCAGGGGAGTCCCATCTGTGTTTTCCCACTGTTCGCTTGGCTTTTGAAGAGTCTTGAAAACAGAGTGTTGAGGCTCTCAGCAATACTCCCCAGAACCCAGTTCTGTGGGGGGTATGGAAACAGGGATTTCTTGGAAAGACGACATTTCTGTCTCTCATGTGAAACATCTAGTAGAACAATGCTTCCAATGATTTACAATAACAATGTCACTGCTTTTTCAGAGCATGACATCTACCATTATCTCTTCGCAAAGCACGACAATCTCAGGGTAACAGAAAGAAGACTTGGCTGTCGATTAAAACAAACTCGATTAATTAAAAAAAACTGCTGACATTTTCACTGATCTATGGTATTCTTTTCCTTCAAATTAAACAAGGTAGTCATTTAAAGCTCCTAAGGTCACTGTTCTATGAATGTGCTGTGTTCAGGGTAAATGCCATTTAACCATTCCTTGGCCTAAAGTAAAAAAAAAAAAAAGGCAACACTCCTCCCCCCCCAAAAAAAGAAAATAGAATAAAGGGAAGAGGAAGAAAATATGGCCTGTGTGCCATGGCTTGCATTGCTTCCCCTGCTCCAGAGCTGATCTTCCCTCAGAGGAGGAGAAAAAGATTTACTGGTTAGACACATGCAGGTACTCATCATGCAGACTCCCTCATTAAGCAAAGTAATAGCAAGGCTTCACATTTAGTACTACTTGTTTATTCATCCCTGATGTCACTTTTAAACTGTCATTACAGAGGAGGGTCCAGTGCAGCCAGCACAGAAAGCACAGCCAGCACCCGCACACTTCGGAACAAAACCTTAAGGCCAAACTCCTGTGAGTCCAACTCTTGGACACCGTCAGCATCCTTATCTACCAGCAGTTCAGCTCTCCAGCAGCATGTGACTGCACCATGTTTCCTGCTGAAAGTAAGATTTTTATGATTTAATGGTACAGATCCAACAATTTCAGTACACAGCATGAAACTTTTTAATTCACTGTTTGTTTTACAATTAAAGGAGGAGAATATACTTCTAGAGAATTTCCCATATCCAGTAGGGTTACTGCCTGAGGAAAAGCTAGTAACAGCCCACATGTGGCAACCTTTGCCATTACCATTACTCACACTCTAAAATGCCAAGGCTGTATCAATTGTTTGACTTCACTTCTAATGGAGTGATGGTAATCTCTCCGCAGAGGAAGACAAATACCTCCATTAGGCAGAGGTCCTGGAGAGTGAGAGAAGCCCGTCTCTCACTGGGGAAGCTGCCTTACAGCTCGCAAGTCTTCTCTCAGTAAGGGCTGAAAGGCAGGTATATACTTGTAACTACCTAGCGGAAACATATTCTCCGGAATCTTTAGCTCTGGAAAAATCAACAGTTAAGGATTCAGTTGTCTGTAGAAGAAATTTATTTTTTTATCAGCCCAAAAGTTCTCACCTTTTTTTTTTTTTTTTGAACAGGTTTGTTGGTTTTTTTTTTTTTTTTTTTTCATATAAGCGTCAATGTTTGTATCGCTGAGACAACAAGGGTTTAATCACAACATATATCCCTGTTTTTGTGTTGGAGTTTGTCCCTGAGCCTTCATTTGACTTCTTGAGGACAACTGGATATTGTAAATCCTTTTTGAAGGTCAGGGAAAAGTTATTGAAATCCCCTGCTTTTTCATTTTTCTGTATATTGACTCATGTAAATCTCCTGAACACTGAGACAAAATGCTCTCAAAGAGGCCCTAACTAGGTGAGAATGAAGTAAGTCCTGTCTTGATCATTCACCAAACTAAAGGCCAGGTTCTAATTTCCTCTTAAGTCTTTGCTAAATAATGAAGCTTGAAAGACCAGGAGCATTGCTTTTACACTGTGATGGGCTGATAAAAAGGCTAAAATCATGAAGAAAAGAGAAAATCTAAGCAAGATGGAATTTGTTCTGGTGACAGCAAATGATATTTTGTCTTCTGATAAGTGTATGTGACCTTCATCTGCTTGTTGATCAGACCCTCCTGAGCTCCACTGTGTGTTTTTGAAGCAGAACCAGTCATTCGATTTTAAAAATGCAACTCAGGATGTTTCTGAGAACGGATATGGCCTATCTCACAAATATCAGATGAATTGGTACTGTGAAAACTCCTGTGAGCAACTTCAGAATTTGTAGTACCTATATAGTAGGAGGGTTGCTGCACATAAAATGTATTAGACAATTGGGTGTACCTTTCCATACAGAAAACTTACTTTGAAACAGTCATCCAGGAGTTGGTACCTGAGGAGCACATCAACACTGAAGTAGCACCAGAACTTAGGAGAGGATGATTTTTGTAATCATTATTACCAGAATGTTAGAGAGGTTATTTTTTTGTTATTATTGTTATTAAAATCATCCACTAACTATTCTACCCCATCCCTGGTTCTTCCAATAATAAATTCTGCTCTAACATCACTTATCAGTGACTTTTTATTATAATCTCATTGTTACAGCCTGTTAATACCATGCTTACCATCTGAGCATGAATTGAAAGCATTTATGTCCACACAGAGTTGATAATACTGATGCTGTACATTTGAATGATCTGGAAAATAAATAAATGTAAAATTAGCTATCCTTGTGAATTACTTCTGAAATAAAGATTTGATCCTCCTGGAGCATTTCAGACTGTCTGCAAGAATACAAGAAATACAAAAGTTTTGCCCAACTGCATTATATTTGAAGTTGGGAATGGAATTTGAATTACTTTTGAAATCTGAGAGTACTGAGTAATTCTTTATCCAGGGGAACTGCAAGACTTTTCTTAGCATGTTTCACCAAATCTGTTTCTATCCAGTCTTCCTTCCTCTTTTCAGCAGATTAGGACCTGCTGCTGTAAGGTACCACAGCTAGATCAAATCTGAAGTTAAAGCATACCACATTTCCCAGAACTAAGGCAAGATTTTTTTCCTTCCTTTAAGATGAAAAACTTACCCAGTCTAAGGAAATTCAAGATCTTGGCATTTGATTTTAGATTTGTAGGGAGTGGTATTTTGTATTATCTCTTTCCTATGGTATGACATTGCAAAACACATTCATTTTGTAAGTATTTGATGGTATTTCTAGAAATATTCTTAGAGATTAAAGATACTACAGTTCAGAAGTATGTATGACCTTCGCAGAAATACCTTAGAAGGAAACAAACCTTATGCAGAGTTCAGGAAAGAAATCAGTTCAGTTTCTGAAGCTCTTGCAAGCTGGAAATATGTGACTACTGGATTCTGCAGTATCAGACAAAATAAATATGGATTTATAGACAAAGAAAAAAAGCTAATAAAAATTTGGTCTTGCAGAAATTGCAGTTATGAAGGTATCTGTTTGGATGATTCAGCTATTTATGCATAAACAGTATTCTTCCTTCACTTTCTTGCTGTCATACGTCTCCAGCTGTGTCAAAACTGCAAATTAAGATGCTTGCTCTTTAGCCAAGAAATCTGCCTTTTCTCTTGAGCACTAACATCCATTGATGTCATACCCTGGTAAATACGAATTTCATAAAGAACTGTCTGCTACCAAAGATATTGATGAGAGGCACAGGAATTGTTAAAAAAAGAACAACTTGTTGTCACTATGTTGTTCACTGAAACACTGCTCAGTGTTTAATGTGTTGGTGTAAGAAGGTAATCTGTCTGCCAACTGGACTAGGGTGACATTATAAGGAAGGCCAGTTTGAAAATGTCACAGAGTGCAGCACAAGTTTGGACAGATCATGTTGGCTGTGACTGCTAGCTGAAATGCAAAACCATGGAGCTGCAGTTAGTTCAGTTGGTTCACTTCTTCTTTGCCACCTTGAAACTACTTTGGCCTTAGTGTTCTCATATACTAGGTACCACGTTTCCTTTGTGATTTTCTGGTTCATCAAATCGATAATAGCAAGTATGTTTTGCAATGCTAATTCTTATACTTGCTTGGTATTTCTTTCAGAAAATTTCTGGACTAGATACTAACTTCTTAAGGCCAGGACCTTAATAATTTTGCTACTAGAAACATGTAGAGTATAAGTTTGTGAGGTTAATGATGAGGAAAATGAGTAGCAGGATGGATGACTATATGAATTATGTTGGTTATTGAAGTAAATAATGGAAATAACTGGTAGCATCAGTGAAAACGAGATGAGCTTCTGGACAAATCTTCCTGAATGTTAAACTGAAGTTTTGTGCAGTCTCCCAGTAAGATTTAAGACATTACACAATCTAACAAATGTAGCATCCTATCAATTTCTTCATTATTACACTGTTTTTAAAGGCACACTATTTGCATTCTTTAAAACCATGGAGCACTGTGTATCTCCTGTCAGAAGGAGCAGCTGTATTTTAGTGACATACTAGTCATGGAAGGTGCCTTTGAGGTTATGAAGGCCTTGGACTGGCTGCTGTCAATCCACTGGTGCCTGTCAGAAGGGCAAAGGATCAGCTTGCGCACCATAATGGTGGGAGGAGAGGTCTTGCTCTGCAGGTTCAACCCAAGCAATTGGTCTTGGCTTCCTTAATGCTGTGAAAGAGGCTGATCTTTTAAGTCATGTTTGTGCCAGCCAAACAATCACATATATCCCAAAGCTTTAATTAACACAAAGTCTGTGATAAAGCATTCAAAAACCAGGCGAAAAAGGCAAGTGAGTAATACAAACACAATTAGTATGCACTGCTCTGAAATTTAAATTCTGCTCAGGCTAGCCTTAATGGAAGAGCAAATAACAGAGGTGCTATCATTGCTACTGATTGGCTTAATACACCCAGGAATTGTGCAGATAGAAATTAGAGTCTGTTTTTCATGCCCATCTAGACCTTTTCATGTCCTCCCTGTTCTTTTGTTTCCCTCAGTTGTGCTTCTTATCTCTATAGCTTTAGGTCCTCTGCTTGCAGGGTCCCTCTTTTATGGCATCTCCATCCAGTACAGTGGGGCCCTGACCTAGTTAAGCTTGTAAGAGCTAATGCAGTGCAAATAAGCAATGAGTGACTGTTTATCATTAATAGCAAATATTAAAACTATGTCACGCATAAGACAATTTCCCGTTTTTTAACATCTTCCAGTAAGAAGCAAAATTAATGCTAATGAAGAAGGAAACAAGATAAAAAACCCCAACAAACAAAACACAAACTAGTGGACCAGGGAATAACGGTCAAAGCAAAGGCTGAAAATTGTAAAAAGGTTGCTCCCAGTACAGTAAGTGATTTATTGCACCTTAAAGCCAATCTTCAGCACAGCAGGATCCATTTACAGTGAACTCTGAAGATTCAGGGGGACCTCACAGACCTAACCCTCAGATTTTTTGAGTTTGTGAAGCTCAGTGGTGGTCAGTGGAATTACATCAATTTACACACCAGAAGGATCTTGTTCTCTTATGATTATTATCTGTTAGGAGACAGCCTCAATTAAAGCTAAATACAACTATTGTCCATGCAATTTCTCCCAGGACTTGCACAGAACACTTCTACTAATGTGTTACATGGAACATAAGACCTTTTCTCTCTCATTCATCACTTTTCCCCTTGCTGTTCTAGGGGAAAAATGCTGCACTCCAGTTTATTCTAAATATGGAAGGCTGGTAGGGGTGACAGATACATTAAGTCAAGGAATATCAATTAGAATACTGTTAGTCATTCAGGGTATGAGAAGAGATTACTTTAAAAAGAGAGATGACCTTGCAGAAGATGTTCCCAGAGTTTGTGCCATGAATGTGCAAAACTCCTGACCCATGTGTTATGGACATTCCTGTAGGCACTGTGACCTTGCAAGTGATATTGCAAACAGGTTTCACTACCTAAAAATCTTCCAGAGAAGCTGTTATAGTAAAAAAGAAACATCTGTCCCTGAGTGGCTTGCTTAAATAGTCCCTGCTCTGAAAAAACCCTGCCTACAGCAGTTTCTGTTGCCTCTCTGATGAACAGACTTGGCTTCTCCCTGGTTCAGAGCAGGCTCTGCCAAATTTCCCAGGCAGCCACTTCCATCTGCAGAAGCAGGAAGATAGTATAATTCCCTTTGACAGAAAAATAGGATACAAAACCCAAAGTCAGACAAGGAATAAAAGAAGCCAGGAGCATGACTGGCAATGCCAAGACATTGCCTAGGACAGTCCATAGTACTCAACCCCTTAGATCCTCCTCTGTGCAATCACAGCTCCTTGAGACTCTTCAGCATGGGATGAACTGGGAGGTCATACAGTTGAGCAATAGACACCTACAGGGTCCTTTTCTGCAAGGGATCGAGAGAAAAAGAAACCTAATTAAGGAAGAACAAGGGAGAGAGCAAAACCAAGAACTGTTAGACAGGAAAGGAAGGAATCATCTGAAAATGTAGAGAGAAAAAATACAGGCATCATAAAGCCAGGGACACAAGGACTTAGTTTGAAGGGGTCATTGGCACATCAAACAATAGCAAAAAAATATAAAATTAGTTATATATTCACTGAGCATTTACACTGGTGACATCTGTCTTCTAATAATGTCCAGCACATTTCTTCCTATGGAGCTTCTCAGTATTCCTGTCCCAAGTGAGATTTGTCTCCCCCCCCTACTTAGACGTTTCACTTTCAGTTACCAACGTTACTCATCTCAAGCTCCCTTTGTAGTCAAGAAACAAAAATAGATGCCTCAAAAGAGCAATGCATTTGACCTACATTAGACGTCTTTCTGTGGATGAGATCAATCCTCCCCAGAAAAACCTGTTTTTATAAAAGGAGCCAATGGTAGCTAGCTAAACGTTAGATGTCAGAACTTTATTGACCTGTCCTTGGAAGAAACTTACTGCTGCTGGTTTTCTACATTAAGATAAAGAAAATGTCCTCCATGTTCAGAAAAATATACTCAAAGATGAAGGTGAGATTCTTTGCTCTACCAAATCCGTAACTCTTTAGTTTACAAACCATATCAAGAAGCCACTGTCTATGTTCTAGCACAGGTCACTCTTTAAAAAGTGTTCTCAGGCAACCTTTTGTGACCAGATAAGGGAAAATCACGCTGACATGCATTATGACAACTCAGGATTTGGCCTTGAATAAAGACAAAAATCTCAGGTATACCCTGCTCAGCTGAATCCATAGTGTGGTTCCAGGGCTTTGCTACAGTGAAGGAAATACTGCCCTAACACACTTTCAGGGATGGATCAGATGCTTAATAGAACTTTCTGTTAGGGTACAAAGCTACTCTATCATACTTTGACACTTTGTCATAACTGCAAAAAGTGACAAATCTGCCTCACCCTGTGGTCTTCTAAATTGTTGTGCTGAGCAAACTAAGCATTGCTGGCATTTAAACAAGCTTGCAGGCAAATTGATAGAAATTTACTTTGGTATTTGGGCCAGCTGATTAAAATAGTCTTATAAGAGATACTGGACTGCCTCTCTCCACTGTGTTGTGGAGTTATTAGGAGGCTGTTTCAAAGAGCTGCGACTTGTTTTGCACCTTAATTTCATGTCTCAATGTGGCGAACGCACCGTATGGCTTGTCCTCCTCCATGCTACACGCTGCCTATAAAACCACTCAGAAAGTCTTGGGAAAGAAGGTAGACTGTACTCCTCCATCACAGCTATAAGTAGCATCAGACCAGTGAAAAGGAGGAAAAACACTAGTTCATTACTTGCTTTCATAGTCCCCTAGTCTAGAAGAAAATTACTTCCCTGCATTTTCCCTTCCCTGCATTCATAATAGAGAAATCCCATCTTAATAACTAGGTTAAATCAATGATCCCTTCCCTTCCAGAAGAAAATAAATACCTCTCTAGCGTAACTGCTTGTGCTATATACTAGAAAACTCATCTTGCCAGCAAACTGATTTCTAAGTCCCAAAAGCATGCACAGCAGAAAAGACAGGATGCTAGAAGATTCCTATTATTTTGTCTGTAACCCTTTTAAAATGGACAACCTCCCTGCTCTGATAAGGACCAGACAATCTCCAGAAGGTATTTAGCAGTATCACTTGGCCGGAACACAGCAATTACCTCACAAAGTGGCAGCCAACACAGGAGAAAAGAAAAACTTCTTGAAAAGTTCTTATTTGCTGTGGGAGTAGGGAGCTTCAACCTTTAAAGACTTCCAGCTTTTTTTTTTTTTTTTTTTTTTTTACTTCTATGGACATTAAGTCTTTCTTTACTACCTTCTGCACATATATTTATATCTACTGGAGGTGGATGTTAGCAGCAGCCTTGCAGTGCTGCCAATGGCAATCACAGTCTTAGCCACATGTCTGGGTTCTCATTTAGCCCCAGAGTCCATGCCTGAAGCTCCGTGCCTCCAGGTCTGTAATGTCTGCTGAGCTCCAGCACCTACAGATGACCTGAGCCATGTGGGACTTGGATATAAGCAGTAGTTTTACAGGGATCTGGGAAGAGCAGGAGCAGCACAAATAGTGGCCTCAGCACCAGGGATCCAGCATCCTGCTCTGGGTGGCACATGCCAGCCTGGCCCCCAGGCACGGGTGTATAGAGAACACCCTGACTTCAAGGTCCAAATACCAATCAGAACAGCAAAGCAGGCTCTGATTCCCCAGATTCCTACCGTTTTTATCTTTGTTCTAATATTTGGAGCCCCCTTTGATCAGTTGCACTTTCTATAGGCCTAGACTGAAAAGCAGAGATATTTGAGAATAGAAACTAATAAATACATTTGGCTGAACCATGTATTCCACAAGCTCCTCATATAGAGTTTAAGAGTAGCGCACCTTATTCAATCTTTTTCGCTTCCCTAACAAGAAATTAATCTTCTAAAAATAGAAGTTCTCACATGACCTAAGAAACACTATTATTTCAAATGATTTTGTAAAACACTTTCTGTTTAAATTGCAGAATAATATTCTCTTATAACTAAGAATCAGAAGACTGCAATTTTAGGCAAACTGAAGGTTAGAATCTGTCACAAATACTGCAGTCTGCCTGCAGAAAACAGGTCTTTTGTAATAACTTTTAATACGGAGCTGCACTGTGCACAGACTACAGTTCCCGACATTCAACTTGACATCTTGCAAGCCCTCTTCTGCCCTGCAGGACTGTGAAGCATTGCAGAGTGGGACTTGAAGCCTAGAAATGGCACAAAATGAGAGTAATTGTTGTTGGATCACTTTTTCAAGATGAATATTGGCACCATTTGTAGCAGAGGCAGTACTCAACTTTCTTCTACTCCAAATTTTATGGTAGATAATATTCGCTCAGCTAGAAACCTGCCTAAATCTTTTTCTGCTCAGTGCAGCTGCTCAGCAGTTTCTAGTATTTGTTTTTCTAATTGGAGAGAAGCCTAGTGAAAAAGACAAAGTCTTTGTTGCAAACATTGTTTGCTGATACACCTGCCCTTTAATACAAGATGCTCTCTGTGTGGAAAAGATCATCAACAGTTTGATTTGAAACATGTTTAAAAATATCCCAAATCCTAGTTACTTAGTTTTTATTGGAATCTGAATCCACATTCAGTGATTCCAGCTTAAAACTATTTGTGTTGCATATGACTTCTTTTCTTCAGGTAAGACCTTAAGCCATAAACTTGAAATGGGAAAGTTTGAAGAGACTCTTTCATAAACCTTGATTTTAGTGCCATGAGCTGGCATTAATCACGGCAGGAAAAACAGCCGGGGTGCTGAGCTGTCTTAGCTTTAAAAAAAGTCATGAAAAGATGAAATTCAGAACCAGCCCACTCTGGCAAACCGGTATCTTTTTTTCTTTAACAAAGATGAATGGCTGTCATTAGTACTAGTTCCTCATCTAAGACTAGAACACTATAAAGACGCCATATGAGACAGTCATTGCTTGAATTTGGCTGCTTTTATAACAAGGCAAATACAGTTCTGAACTGCGTGATTTCTAGAGGCTGTTTTCCAGCTGGGTCTGTTATCACACATGCACCTTTTTGTCCCCACCCTCCTTCCTCTGTGCACAAGCCAAGGTAGTTTCAGAGCAGTGTCCTCTCCCGTCTCAGGGAGAATCTTCAGTCCACCTTTTCTTTCCCCTTCCTGAAAAACTGATGAATAAACTAATTTAATTACAGAAGAGCAAAACTTATGGGCTATAAAGCATAATGAGCCACTCCCCATGCATAGCAAGACCTAATTCCTGCTACAGTTATCTTTTTGTAGTTATCAGAAAATTTATTCCCCAGCTACTTGTAAAGCCAGCAGTAAGGCTTCTAGTTTGGAGTCTGGATTATTTAAAGGTGATCCTTATGACTGTATCTAAAAGAAGAAAATTCCTTCCCTGCTCAAGGAGTACTGCTGAGTCTTTGCCAGCTCAATATGACTCTCCAAGCCATGGCACAACACCAAGTAGCCTTACTTCATCATTTCAAGGAGCTTCCTAATGGGCGTCCGTACTTTCTGACCTGAAAGCCTTTCTTCTTTCTCAGTTTAAGGAAGGACCATGGCCTCACTAAGAGAGGATCCTTGCCATCATCTGCTGACTTTTCTAAGGATGCTTTTCTAAGACACTGGCCTCAGTCATTCTAAGGAGTGGTCCCCTTTCTTAGTACAGCAAAACAAAGAGCAGCCTGAGTCATCACCAAGCCTTTCCAGTCCCCACTGAGGATTGCCTCTGCAGGGGTCTGGGAGTCTGGGAAGGGTCCACCCTGTCAGCAGCTCTTCTTGTTCTTCATTGCCCACTTTGAGCTCCACCTTGTTCTCGCCTCCCAAGTCAGGAGAAGACCAGCCTGCCATCCTCAAGGTAGCTGTGAGCCAAGGCCTGGCCACAAGCTCCAAGGCATTACCTTTGACTAAAGCCAGGTCCATAGAGGACCAGAGCTACCTAATCACTGATGGTGCCACCATATGGAGCTTGGCTGTGAAGTGCTCCCCAGGGCCAGTGGTTTCCAAACATTTGTAGGAACATTCCCAACAACACATGAACTCAGTTTGGAGCTCTGCAGCTCACTCTACAGGCAAAGGCTCCCAGAAGCATGAGCCAGCAGCTTTGTTCCACTAAATGCTTCAGTATTAGCCTAGGAATCCATAAATGGAGACTGAGATGCACCAGAGTAGACCACTGACTTTTTCATAAATTCTTGACAAAACCAGCTGCTTTCACAAAATGCTCAGAAAAGACCATATCCTTCAACAAATAAAAATCTTCTTAATTTCCAGGTTTATCTCCTTTAATTGGGAAAAGCCTGGTAGTCATTTCATGGAGATCTTAGTACCTATTTCTCTTATGAGGTATTTTTCACCCATTTAAAAAGCAAGAATGCTTTCAGTTTTTGTAAGAGGGATTGAACAGATGGGTGGGCAGACGGTGAGTATAAAATAGTGCTGCAGGAAACAGCCAGGGAAGCAGCTTGCTCCCATCCATTCCTGCTTGTTTGTTAGAGGGAAGATGCTATTTGAGGTGTGGACTATAACGGGACAGTGTCTCAAAAGCATAAGGCCGAAACTCATCATGGTAGCTTTGCTCAATAGCACCCACTGACTTCAGTGGGAACAGGGCCACATTCAATGAACAGCACCATTTAAATGCTGCCTGATATAAAAAGGGTATTTTGTGCAATGTTCTGCCTTCCATGGCACCTGGCACACTGTAGGAGTCTGAATAGGAAAAAAAAAAGCGCTTTTTATATAATGGAGAACAGCACATATATTTCCAGGATGAGGGACAGAAAGAGAGAGGAAGACACGCTTAGAAAGGCAATGAATTGATACCAAACCCAAGAGTTTACATTTGGCCAACCATTTCTAGCACCACCGGTGCAGACTTGATGTCTACCGACAGACTCCTCATTAAGTTGCAAGCCCCCTGCTCAGACTCAGTTCAGACACCAGCTTCGTTCCTCCTTTCTCTTACACCCTCTCCGCTGTCAGGCTGCTTCTTGGTGGGGACCAGGTTCTCCCCTGGAATTTGATTGTATCTTCAGTGAAGACCTGTCCTTTATCAACTGCTTTGTCCTTCTCAATTTCCTCACCAGTGTCCCTGCTTCTTTATAACTTCCAGTCTTCCAGTTCTTCTCCTCTGTCATCTTCTTCAACATTGACTCCTGTATGACCTCGACATGGCCAAGGGCTTTCCTTCTCACTCAAAAATCAGCTTTTCCTCATCACTGTCCTCACTGCTACAACTGTTTTTCTATTCTCTTACTTCTGAAGCTGTGCAGATGCATGTACCATAAAGGATGGAGCTAAAATTTTACCCTAAAGAGCTATGAAAAAAAAAAAAAACATAATGAAGAGTAAGGCTAAAAAATTATCCTAAGGAGTTTCTGGTTTCAAGAGGATAACTCCTTCAAGTACAATTTATATGGAATACATATGAATAATTGAAGAAGAGGCTGGTTTAGAGTATTAAAATAGGAATTTGGCTTTAATAGCAACACCCTTGTACTTCAAAGGGAGTCCTGGCAGGAATCAGGTTTTGTGAAGAGTGTCATAAACCAAAACCCAACAACCTCCCCTCCTCCTGTTAATTTATATTGAAAGCCGAAATTTTAACAGTGTTGCCTGATTAATTCTGGAGTGAACATGTGTATTTTCTTCAAGCTTATCTTAGTCCAGATGCCATTCTGCATTTTTAGCCTTTATTCCACAAAGACAGTTTGTAATTTTACAGCCAGGCTCTTTATCTCTGAAAAGCTGCGTGCTATAAAGGTTATTAAAATTTTATGAGTGGTGGATCCTCAGAGCTAGTAAGCCTGGGCAGTCATGTTCCACATCAGTGCTATCATGCTTTTGCAATATGAAGAAGTGCAACAGGGAGTTTAAATCCTGGTTATTTACTTACCTCACCCTACTCTTCCTGTAATTCTACTGATTTGAATGTTTAACTATATTGCATTCTTTCATAAGGATCCTTATAATGTTTTTTCTTGTATTCAAGTATTTATTCTTATTTCATCAACTATATGCTTATTAAGAAGTCTTTTTTCATCTGATTATTAATTTTAAGTTTCAATATAACAACAAACTTATGCAAACTGGGACTCATGTAAAACCATTTATGACAACATAAAAATAGCTGATGACAGGTATCCAGCTGTCTATATCATTAGAATGTTTTCCATAGTTACCATTATGTGTTCTTGCTGTAAATAGGGAGACTGAGAAACCAGCAGTTATAATACATGTTTGCTCTTCATCTCATTTGGAAACTACTTCAAAATATTTTGGGGTATAATGACTTGCCAAGGTTACGGTATTTCACACAGAGCTTGAAAATTTCCTTACATTCCAATTCAATGATACTATCTAACCCAGTATTTCTTCCTCTACAAATGGCCACTGGCTGATTTTGGATATTGCATCTGATGAATTATTAAAACCGAAAACCTAAAAGAGGAGATCCTTCATAACACTGGGTAGGTCTTTGTTTTATATGCAAAAACATGCAGATTTATTGTATCTTTTCAAATATTTACTTTGAAAATGTGGTTAGCAGTGAGATTCACCAGGGAGTTCAGAAATCATAAACGACAGTAATTATTTCCGATAATGGATGAGCTGTGGGGTTTTTCCTACTCCAACCCAGAAGAAACATCCTGTATATAAAACACAAAACGATGAGTGTTTCAGAAGAGTGATAAATTAGACCAAGAAGTAGAGATGAGAAATAGTTTAAGATAAGACAACGTTTCAAAGGAGAAAGAGCTAGACACTGAGGAATGAGTGGTAGATTTGTGACTCATAGCCAATGGAAATTAGAAGATCAGGACCAGGACAGGGACATAGAAGAGAATGGTGGCACTCTAGCCTAAAGAGACGAAAACAGAAAAATGTCGCCTGTTAGATAATTAGGTCATAGGCATAAGTGCAGCTGATACTGTAGATGGCAGCTGGCCAAGCAGGAAGGAAAGTTACTGTAAAGAAATAGGAAAGTAGACGCAGCTGCGCAATTCTTAGCTATCAGAAAACTAAGTACATTTCTAAAAGGGACTCCATCTATCCAAACAAGTCACACAGCTTTGTCCAAAAGAGTCCGGCCTGTTTTGAACTTAGCCATGATAAAAAGTTTATGATTTGAGTTTGGATATTTTTGCTGTTGCTGTGCTTTTGTTTTTTATAAGTTTCAAGGCAAAAATCAATCAGGATTCAAGAAACAATAGTCAGTTTGTCAGAGTTTGGTTAAAATAAAGATTAAAAATAAAAGTTTAGTAATAGTTTGGTGTGATGCCTTCTCCCCCAAATGGAATTGAGAGAACATCCTGTAAAGGACAACGAGACAGCAGATGGTGTGCTATCTCCCCGAGGCAGAGGCACAAGGTGTCACACTCCAAGTACAGTTACTGGCAGGTCTGCAGTGAAGTATTGCAATATCAGAACTGTTTTTCAGAGCTGATACAGGGGGGACAAAAAAAAAAGAAAAACAAGAATAAAAAGAAGGTCAGGCTTTGGATCTTGCCAGCAGGAAAGCAAGCAGCAAAGAAGTCAAAACAAGTTAATTGTCCCTCTTTCTTCAGTAAATTACACTTGTAGGGCTATGGCCATTGCAGACTGTAATAGCAAGTGTGTTCATTTAAGGTTGGCTGTGTACACTACAGAGTAGCCTCTAGAGTACCTGGAGATTCAATTGCCTTGTGAAATCAGTAATGAGGATACAGTGAAGGTGGTGGGCTAATGGTGCTGCACAATAACATCCTCGTGGTCTATATATTGTTTTAGAGAAACTCAGAAATGAACTTAAGGGAGAACATAGGAAGATCATTTTTCTGGAATTCATTTTTCTTTCACTATCACCGGAAGAGAGAGACTGAGTTTTTTTGGCTGCTTTGTTTTTGCAAGTTAGTTGTTATAAGACTGATGTTTTCTCTTCTGCCAGAACAAGTTAACAACTTATATGATTTTGCTGGAATCTGTGTCAATGTAATGAAAACTTCGAGAGGACAGGCCAGACAAGCAAATCAGAAGGTATTTAACAAAAAAGCAAAAAGATGAATAGAGGAACTGAGTGCCAAAATAAAGTGTGACAACAAAATTAATCTAGATATGAAAACATATTGGGAGCAAAAAAAAAAAAAAAAAGTCTAATTGTCTATAAAGCAATATCAGGGACCTGAATAATTAAGAAAAGTCATCTGAATTGCACATTAAAGGGCATAAATATCACCTAAAAATTATTACTGACATGTGGTGGGAACACTGGCATGACCAGCATGCTAAGGCTGTTGGGTAGATACAATTTTAGGCAAGGTAAGTGGGCTGAAGGGCAGAAGTTTGATAGGCTCAGAAATTACGGGTCTCATATCTGGGTACCATAGTGTCTTGGATTGGGAGGTATTACCTGTTCCAAGACTTAAAGCTGTAATTGGTACAAATTCTGATCATAAAACCCCAGAGCAGATAATAGGGTATGCACCATCTTACACTCTACTAACTGACAGTCATAAAGGAATCCTGTATTATCATGAAAGCTTTTGTTCTGCATGACACTGCCGATACTAATCTGTATTTGTATATAAATATCTGAAATCAGGTGTGTTCAGATAGCACAAAGGAACTTTGTATTCAGCCTCATCTTGACAGAAAGTTAGGGTTTGGATCAGAGCGCCAGAAACTAGCAATAACGTGATATGTTGGCATCACAGCAAGGACCTCAGTATGATCTTTGTGGTCATGCAGATGTGATCACATAGAACAGATGTAATTGTGACTTTTTACATTGGCTTTTTGCAAACAGAATGAGGAATAAAATTATTACTGATAATGAGGCATTCTTCAAACTGAAAACAACGTAGAGGAAATGAATCATTTGGGGAAAGTAAATCAACAGAACTATGGGCATGTGACCAGAAATTTAAGAACAGAGAAAACTGTGATTCCTCTACTTAGATGAAAACAACAATAAATGGCAGGACAAATCTGGTTGAGGTAAAAAAAAAAGAAAATAAAATAATACATTTAAAGATATTATTTGTCTATGTGTATGCACACATATGTCTACATTTGTATATATTTGAAATATGTGTCTTCTGGTATATTCACAAGATAAGGGCTTTCTGATATTTTGAATGCTATGAATCAGAAGCAAGGAACAGAAGAACACCAAGAAGGAAGGCAAAAGGAGAAGCAGCCTGTTGCAGGAAAGTATGAATTAATTATAAGTTCATAAAAGAGAGTCTGAAGAAAATTCTAAGAATTAACAGAAAGCATAGAATTGCCAATAATCACAGACATAAGGCAGAACACAGAATTACATTAATCTGCAGTAAGGAAAGCTGGCAAAAGTATAATTATGTGATACAATGATAAAATACTTTCTCTCCTAGAGTAATTTGGGATTGTGTTAAACAGCAGAGATTCAATAGAAGCAATCTCAAAAAAATTCAGAATTCTTGTAATACAAGATTTTTTTGAAAGAGTTGTGTGAAAACTAATCATAGAAACTTTTCAGCAAACTTAGACTACTGAGCAATTCTGTTAACTTTAAAAGGAATAAATGGGCAAACTGAACAACTCCAGACCCTTCCATAGGACCTCAGCCTCAGACAAACAGTGAGATGAATGATACTAGACATATTCAAAAACATATGAACGACAATAGGACATACAAGATAATAGACCAGGTAAATTATACGGATTTAGAAAGTGATACAGACACCATTGCCTGGAACAGATTGTCCAGTTCCAAAGCTCAGACTTTAAAATGGAGGCCTGCAAACCAGAACTGGGTCAGGGAAGAACCATGTGATGCTTTAACAGGGTAAAAAAAGATGGCTCTTGAACAAGATTCTAAGAATTTATTTGATGAGCAAGGTAAGAGGTGACACAGTCATGGCTTATGAGTACATGCTTGAGAAAGAGATTTCTGAGAAATGAAAACTCGTCTGCAGAGTTGGCAGAATGCTTAAATAGGGCCAATAACTGATAGTTGTTCTTTAAAATCATGTTCTTTTAAATAAATTTTATTGCTATTTTAGTGAATTTGTGAATTTTTAACAACGCAGAGTCAGCATACTCTCAGTTCTGCTTGCAGCCCATTTGCATGTCCCCACTAAACAAACTGGTAGACCAAAATCTCAATCACTTAGCATGGGCACCAGACTTTTAGCTAATTGTTCTATCCAGAAGGACATCAGGGAATCCAGAGTTAGTTTCTGTGTCTAATTAAGGTGAACTGCTGTACTAGTCACAGCAAATCAGATTTTCTGTGGTCACTGCTAAACAAAGTTGAAGGCTGTAGCTAAAACCACCTGTTGTGTCAAGGAATACGCATTTCTGCTGCCAAAGTCTACCCAGTCGACCACTACACAAAAGCACCAGGGGAAAACAGGTGGTGTGAGTCCTGGCTGCCTGCATGTTTTCAATACCACACTCATTCCCTCCCCTCCCCCCGCTTTAAATAAACCATGGCAAAAAAGCAAAAATCTCGTGTCACAGCAAGGGGAAGGAGGCTTGATCATCTTTAGCTATCTATCTTCTGGACACATGCAGAGTTTGCCTTCCTTGCTGTGCCAGACAACATCCCAGGGCTGTACAAAAACTGTGCTTTGCTGTACTCACAAAGCTTTCCAGAGTAACTGTGAAACCAGTAAAAGGAGATAGAGACCAATACTCCCCTAAATGTGTAGTCTTGACGTTCATGATGTGGGGACCGTGACCATTGTGTTTCAGCAGTTCATAACTGTTTGTGGACCTAATGCAATTGGGAACATCTTTTTTTTAGGCACATTGTTGATTCTTTTTCCTGACCCTTGGACTCTTGTGGCTGAAATCCTTTGCCCAGCTGTGTTTGTGTAATACATCCTGCAATCAACAGTGCCAGGCTATTAACTCATAATTTAGTTCACTAGTTGTCCTTCTCTTTCCCCACTTGTAGTACAGAAATTAAAAGAATTATATTTTTTATTCCCTATTATTGTTCATGGCTTATGATACTTTTGCTGAAGTTTTCTTCCCCAAGAACTCCCTGGCTATTCACCTCCACTTACCTGCTGTTAATAATTTTCTTCTTCTGCTATCATTTTTGAATGGGGATCATCACCATGCCAGCTGAATGTATTTATTAATATAATATTAATTTATTTAGTCATATAATACCCCCAGTGTTATTTTCAATTTTGTTCCTCAGATCACCCAGCAATCCATATGCCTTTTGAATCACTACCGAGAAGTATGCAGAGGTTTTTCACAGATGGCCAAGTGTTTACCATGAATTGAGAATCTAGCAAGTACATGAATAATTCCACGTGCTTATTAAAAGCTGAAATACTTACAGTTGCTAAGGAATTTTCTTTTGCTATTATGTGCCTTTTAAAAAAAAAAACAAAACTAAAGAAATAAAATAATCCTCTGGAAATTCCATCACCTCCATAATGTGAAGGCAACCACCTCTGGATGTTACCATCCAAGTAATGTTATTACCTGTGACTGTTGTCATCTCAAAGTTCAACCTGTTTCCAAGTAATGCATAATCAAAATAAACAGCAACAGTCCTAGATGCTGCCCCTCCCAGATGCAGAGTGTTACAAGAGCACATGAGTCGGTAAAGCTGCCTGGCTCTTTTCTATCACACTCACTAAATTTAACTGTAAAGTCTTCATGTTGAACATTTCCATTAGAGTTCACTCATCCATCTCGCACACCATTAAATAATCAAGGAGTATCAATAGCTCTGACCTTGGGGAACAATCAGGATGTCTTGCAATAAAGCTGAAAATTTGGTAAAGGAGGGTGCCTGAGATGCAGATGGTGGATTACAGTTAAGAGAAGGAAAAGTGTTTTTTTCAGAAGATGGGAATATTATCTGAGAGTTCTTCCTGCTGGACTGTAGTGAAGAGATATTGAAATGCAACGTACAGAGGAATTGTTGCTGCCCTCACTTGTTCTCTCTAGAGCAGAATTTCAGTCAGCTGCAGCTAGCTGCAGTGTTTCATTTTAGTGAATTAATGTCACTTCTAATGGAAACAGACTTTGTTTCTTTTCTCATCCTTCTTTACTAGAATGACAGAATAACTAAGGTTAGAATTGCAGGTTACATTGTCTGACTCCTTGCTCAGAGCATGTCTAACTTAACATTTGGAAGAGGCTGCCCCTATTAATTTCCTTTCAGGTTTTGAACATCTGCGCAAGCTCTTCCAGTGTTTTACCATCCTTATTTTATCCCTACTCAGCTTCCTCATTCAATTTACCACTTTAGGGGGGAAGAAGGTACATTTTGTCCTCTTGTTCAGTTTTTACTTTTAAAGACAGAAAAAAATGTAACATGTCCTGACGACTGAGAGCAGTTCTGTAATAGCAAGTTCTCAAAATCCTTCCTCTACTACTGCTATTCTCTGTTTTCAGCTGCAGTGAGAGAACTAGATCCAGAGAGGATCCAGCTGTGCCACCTGAGAGCAACAAAGCAGAGACCACTCACACCTCCCCATCATTAACCCTTTGAAATCAGAAGGGTGTGATTCTAAAGACAGTACAGAAACTCTCTCTAGTTTTTAGATAAAGGCTGTTGCTCCCATGCACTATTTCTGCTTCTGTAGGCTCTCCTGTTTCTTCTGGTGCACAGATAATTGCTATCACAGTCATGGTTATGGCCTTCTAAAATCATAGTTTTCATATAAATAACTGTCACATAAATGTCATGGTGTTTAGCTCTTGACATGCCTGTTCTAAACAGAGATAAAATATATAATTTTAAAAAACATATTAACTTTATAGCCTCAAAAGTCACCAACCTTGTCCTTCCTAGTAGTTGTCTTTTTCTGAGTATTGGGAAGAAAAGAAGGCCTTCACTGAAGAAACTTACTTTTCTTCCTTATTCATCTACTTGGCATCCAAAGGGCATGAGTAAATAGCTCAGAAACTGTTAATTTTTCCACAATGAAGCAAATGTGGCTTATCTGCAGCTCCTTAACCTACCCTTTCCACCTTCTGTAAACATCAGGCAGAAAGAGGGCTGTGTGGCCACCACTTGGAATGTGTCAGGCTCTTTGGATGGGTTAGGGGAAACAATGACAACAATTTGTGTTAAACATCTAACCCCCGGTGATGCACTCAAGCAGCTCCAAGGGTCATTCAGTGCTTGGGTGCTGATCAGACACTCAGGCACTACCAAAGCTCAGGGCAACCTACAGCCTATTCAAGCCAGGAGAAATGGATGGAGAGATTGACTATGGATCTGAGACAAGTTATCAGCTTTGTGTAGGAAAACTTTTTCCCCTAGATGGGATTCCTAGATGAATGAAATAGGAAAAACCCCACAGCATTATTGTATTTTCTGTTAATTTTTTCTTTGTTTGTGGGGTATTTGTGTGGTTGGTTGTTTTTTTCTTTTTGTTTGTTTTTTTTAGCAACCATTAAATTAATGATCAGAGAATATTTTATTTTTTTTTTCCTAACCAAGAATAATAAGCTGATGGTCTAGACCCATCTGCAGCCATATGTTAATAATTCATACAGCTCACCTTTTCTCATAGATCAATGTATTGTTTCTACCAACACCGTCTCTCACACTTGGATGTGATCAAAGCACTGTTGAAAAGTGGCAGGTTGAAATGGAAAAGAGAGTATGACTGGCGAACAGTGGAGGGTAAAGGCAGGGTATTGGTTACTCTTGTTTTTGTCACCTGCCAGGTGGATTAAGGCCCTGTGATATATCTAAGCATGAAGTCCACAGGCCAAGAAAACTCCAGGTAACATGGAATTCTGTAATGACCTTTATCTGCAAGTCAGGATGAAGCATATGCAGCAAATCTCTCTCTGAGCCACATACAAGCTTTCGATAGCATTTAGAAGAGAACTGAACACATTGGTATAATCAAAATGCTAGTGAAGTTGTGCCCAAGATACATTAAAAAAACTCACTCTGTACCTCTGAGAGGAGTTCTCTACATCTCTGTGCATCTGGTGCAAAGGACCTCTGTGAGCACAGTGGATCCTGCCCATGCACGCTCCGTTAGAAGCCTCTCACTGAGAGGGAGCTCCTCACCTGCTGCTGCCAGAGAACCACCTCTGAACTCCTCAGTCTCACGGCAGCGCATGCATTTAAAGAAAAACAAATGACAATGTCTTCAGAAAAAAAAGTGTTCTGTCCTTGCTCTTCCCTATGGGGGAAGGATTATGGTACAAACAAGACATGAAAGATGTCTGTCATTGTACATAAATGTTCAGGTGCCTCTCAATACAGGATCAGAAAAAAACCCATATTAATTAATATATAAAATAGCCTTTTCTACTGCTTGCCTGCTTCTGCCATTTTATTGCCCACCTGCTCTTTTGTCCCTCGCCTCCCCTGCACCTCCCATGGCAAAATAAAATCCTGCTCACCACCAAGAACAAGCACCGTCTGCCGGCTCTCACAGCTCTTTATCAGCTCTCTGCTCTGTCTACACGGGGGATGTTTGTAGGCAAATTGGGAACAGTGACATGCAATGGTGCCACCCTGCCATGGCACTGCTTAAAGTGCCTTTGTTCAGTTGACTCAAAAAGTGAAACACTTGTTTTGAGATACATGTGAAATGTTCAAGTAAGGCTTAGCTAACTCTCACATTTCTTTACCTGCCCCCCTTCAACCATCACACTCATTGCACAGAATAGGCACAGGTCTGTACTTCTTAGTGTAACACTCTACACAGCTGCAGGGAGGATTTTTCAGGGGGATGGAGCTATTTCCCACCTAACTATTGCTTTGCACCTCACACCCCTCAAAGTAAAGGGAAATTATTGCAGCCAATTCAGGAATGCTACTGCTGCCATCTCCTGAGAAAAGCCAGGCTGAACATGTTTAATGGAGTTACAGAAGCTGCTGCTGCTGCCAGAATGTCTGCCTAACAGTGTCCTAACAAAATGGAGTCTTTTGGCTGGACTAGACAAGTCTGTAAATGAATTATATCTACAATTACTGTTATCAAACTAAAAATATGTGATCCAAAACCATATGCCTAGCAGTTGCCTGGAAATCTCATTTGTAGACCTAACATTAGATCACAGTATATGATGTGAATCGTTTTCTCTGCTTCCCAAAGGCACACCGGAAATCCCTGCTCTGCCATGGAGGCCTCAAAGTCCGGCTGGGAGAGCTGAAATTTCAAATTCAAAGACATAAATGCCGCTGGGACTCCAAGCTGAAATGCTTACCCTTCTCACATTTAATCATAAGCATACAAATGTTGAGTAAAACTGTCACAAACTACCGTAAATTTAAAGAGTGTCAAGGGTTAATGCAGAGGCTTCTCAAGTAGTCTTGAGTCACCAGCGAAAATAAAATTCAGGCTCCTTCACCAATTAAGTAACATCAACAGCCCTGTGAAGTTCCCTTTTATAAAATCCCCAAATCCAATGATTCCTTTTTCTTTCTCTGCATGTGGACATGTGACTGCGTATGTTCTTCGCAGACAGCAAAAGGTTTTGTATTTTCTGGGAACAACTATGTGGGTCTAAAAGGCTTCCCCAGAATCTTAATTTTCAGTTATTCAAAGAAGTATCTTACATTATAAATTATCTAAAGCTACATATTATGTACAACACCCTCACAAATAAAGGGTGATCGACAGTAGGAACGCCAATCAGTTCCAGGGCTTTCTTCATTAGCAGCATCTTGAGACACACATCCTCGCATGAAGCTGTGCCATATTGTCATCAACACTTTGCTGGTCTTAATGAGATTTCTTTCCCATTTGCTCCTTAACAATAATGCTTATTCTGACCTTTGTAAAGTGCTTCAAGATGATGCTTCAAAAGCACTAATAAAGTACTAAATAATATTATCTGATTATTATATCTCCAGTGACAACCATGGAAAAATGTTTTCTGTGTTTGCTCAGAGCCAACAACTACTTAACAACTATCACTATAGTAACACAACTCTTTCTAATTTTCTTTTTAAATTGCCAATGCTTCACTTTGCTTCACTTTGAAGATGAGATGTTTCTGCTCGTAATTTCTGAAACTGAATTGAAATTCAGCCATTTTTTACAGTGAAAATTCACCGTTCTTGATTACAGAAGTGGCAGTGCATATATCCTTCTTTTTTCTTAGCACATCATAAAGAAAGAGAATAAAACTCCTTTGAAAAGACTTAGTCTGAGAGCACGTTTTGGAGCATCTCCTGCTTCTACCCTGTATCCTAGATAACTGCATTTCTCACATCTTGCATCCCACAGGGTCTCCCTCTAGACTACAAAATACAAGCTAGTTTTAGCAGAGTACTAAAATCAGCGAAAGGCCGTTTTTTAGCTTAATATTCCTCAGTCAGCAGAGATGGTGGCACAGAGAAATGGACAGGAACACTAAGGGGCCATGACCTCACAAGTCATTCCGTTTACTCACTGCAGATATTGCCATGGGTAAGGTACAAGGCTTCTCCGAGCCTGCTGACCTCTCCTGCTGCTGCAATGGGTCTTACCACGGCACTGGCTGAACAGCCGGCACTTGGGAAGCAACTGGGAGGGAATGCTGCTGGCTGGATTGTGATCACTGCACACTGCTCAGCTGTGACAGCATATGCTCTGCATTCAGAGCCAGGAAAGGACATGGTACTGTCCTTGCACACTCTGAGCAGCCAGAAGCCTTCTGGGGAGCGAGGAAATGGACAAGTAAAATGTGTCAGGAAGAGAAGGGGAGCCAAACTGAGTGTCAACAGGAACCGCAGTGAGAAGAAGAGCATGACCGAGAAAGCAAAAGAGGACGAAGGAATGTGCTGCTAAATGGCAGAAGGGCGGAGAAAGGAGTGAACAGAATGCTGAGGGAGGGAAAAGACCAGTGACAGGAAACATTTTCTTATCTAAAAAAGGATCCAAGAGGGAAAAAAAAGACTAAAACCCAAGGGCTTGGAGTTCTCTGAGGAAATTCCTTTCTTGCTTTGAGAATGGCAGTTCCTGGAGTAAGCTGCAAAGTCTGCCTCAACAAAGCTAGCATTGCCACTGCAGTCTAAATAGGCTGTTAAGAACTTTGTGTTAACACAAAAAAAATCTAGATTCATACAGAAATTACCTTTACAGTAAGGTTCTCTGTGTGTCTCTGCATGTGTTTGAAATAATTTCAGTATAAGCTTATCTAAAAAATTCCACTAGAGAGAAACTCTCCATGCTCCTCTTCTAGAAAGAATAGGTGGTTTTGCTCATATTGCAGGTAACAGATCAGAGCCTTTCCTGCTTTGTCCCCTCCTCCTCCCACATATCCTAACAGTTTTTATACCACCTTCAACCTTAGGGCATGTTTGTCCAGGGAGTTGAGGGCAGCATGGGTATTTCTTCAGCATCAGAGGGATGCCGGGATACCCTACACACTATGGCCGCAGCAGGAGCATCCAGGGCTGCCTGAAGCATCCAGAGGAGCAAGAAGCTAAATTCCTGAAACAAGCACCTTTGGCTCTGCAGCAAGAAGTTGCACGCTGTGAGTCCAGAGCAAAACTTCAGCAGAGCTGCAGATCTCTGAAATTCTGGTCCTGAAGCAGCTGTCTGGTGAGTGGTAGGAAACAAGGAAAAAATATTCTCTGCCTGTGGTATGTCCAAAGTTTATTTACTATGACATTTGGTGCACCATTACGGCTTCAAAAGACAGCTTTGTTAGTTGGAAAATTCCTGGCCTTCCTGGTTTGATCTTCAGCAGATTTGCTAACAAAAATAAGGGGAGGGAATCAGCAGCAAGGGGTATTTTTTTGTGAACTCAAATAGGCAAATGAACCTGTTTTGCTCTTTATCCTACTTCCCCAGAGGAAGGACAAGAACAGGATTCAGCATTATCGAGCATGGAGTATTATTGAGTATGGAGCTTTCTGTGGATATAGGTATAATTTCTGGTTATCATAGTATGTCCCTGATGATCAGGCAGAGAGTTTCAATATGACACAGCCCTTAAAGCATGGATATTTGTCCTAAAATTCATATTAAGTTTCAGCCTTACATTTTACATTTTGATTAGAGCATGGTTCAGAAAAATCCCAAACATCTTGACACCTGGTAAAATAAAATTATTATTAATTAAAAACGTTACCTGACTGATACTGAGCAAGGGATGGTAACAGCTGAATGATAGTGATATTTTTTCAGTAAGAACCATTTCTTCCAGCATGCCCTGTAACATATGCTACAACTTGCCTGTCTTCTAAGTCGAGGAACCTCGTTATTGCCCTGGAGCTACAAATTGGCAGTTAGGTTTTATTGCCAGCAGCTGCCATGCTCCAGAAAAGGAGGAGGCTTCTCTCCATTCTAGTTAGCAACATGGTCTAAGGGTTTTATTCAGCTTCAGAGAACACCATAACTGGAAATATGGTAAACTACTGAATGCTGTGCCCAAGCATGCAATTACATGATAGTTTTTAAGTGTAATACTCCGCACAGTTGCTACAAACAATGTTCAGCGTAATCTTGCAGCACTTAGTTTGCCATCTTATCCTCTGAACATGGTGGTTTATGGAGGAATAAAGGCCAGGCACTGAAGTTGAAATTTGGAAGTTTAACCTTATATTCAGGACAGAAATTAAAGAAAATAACTTACTCATAATACATAGTATGACTAAACGTTATTTAATCTCAAAGACCCTTAAGCTAGAGAACAAATTTACTGTGTGTGGACATAATTTGTCAAATAGGCTCGTGGCCTGATACAAGGTATTAACTAGCTCACAAACAAGCAGTATATTATATTTTGGAAGAATTTTTTTGTTAACAGGAAAGTATTTATAAAGTATTTGAGATGCATTGGCACTACCAAAATACAAAGACATTAATAATGAGACTTATCACAGGAATTACTAATAAGACAATAAGGTTTTTTATATAGCTTTTACGTTTCTTTTTCCCTCTATATTCAAAACACATTTGCTCTGTAATATTAGATCCGTTAAGATGCAAGATTTTGCCTCCAGTGTGACTTTTGCCAGCCAAAATCAAGAGTCTGTACCCTGAATCCAATACAGTGCCACTAGCTTGAGCTGGATAAGCAAGGACAGAGTACACTAAAGATCATGGCAGTTACATGAACAGTGTGGTAACGATGGAGTTAAATTATTCATTCTGCCACCCAATTATATCTGGTAGCTCAGGGACTGCTGTACAGAAGCAGTATCTCTTTATTGTATGTAGCCTACATGAGTGGAACAGCTTATCTCCACTGAAGACTCTGTTTTCAGAGTGCATGTCTTTACACTGCACTTGCTGAGTGCAGCTGGACACATTTAAGGTGTATTGAACTAGCAGTGCTAAAATACAGTTCATTAATTTGAATTACTGTTTAGTTCACTAAGTCTTTGGGCTTTGCTCATATGGATACTATGTATTGGGGCTGCTTCTTTGTTCTCTCAGAGCCATCCATTTCTGGCATAATAAAATCATTAGTGCTGGTTATGTGTCACCATGTAAATGCTTAATTTTGTTACCATGTGCCTTTTCTTCTAGCTTTGGCATTTAATTGTCAAGATGCATTTTAGTTTCCTAAATTACATATTCTGAATTAATGAAGACTTGCAAAACAAGTGAATACACTGACAAAAGCAAAACATTATTTCATCTATGAAATTTGTTACTAAAGGCAGGACTTTACTTCCTTCAGTGTGCCTACTCATTGTTATTTATCAGCATTTGTTTAGGGTTGCAATTGAATAAAGAACAGTAAATGCAGCTTACTGTAGAAAAGCAAGGTCACATGGCCCATGCCTTAGTTAATTTATCTTTTGTGAGAGATTCTATTTTCTGCTACTTGTATTATTACCAGCATTACATTTCTCCCATGACAGTGCATCTGGAGCTCTTGCATTGCCAGACATAGTGGTAGCATTTAATTTGTGTGACATTATTCAGTTATCAAGAAGCAGCTCACGCTGAGAAACACTGTGGCTAGCTAATGATAGCATAAAAAATGAGTTCTTGTAAGCAAGAGCAATGTCTCAAGTACTTTGCTGAAACCACTCTTCTTTCTGAGGTTGCACTATGCCATTCCTGTTACAGGAATCTGGGCATTCACCAAGCAGGTCTCCAGATGTCGGTTAACAGGTAGATATGCTGAGACAGCAGACACAGAATGAGCTGGACTATTAAATTTCATTTATTTTCCATTAAGTAATGGCAGCTGGACAATGTGCAAAGACTGCAGCACCGAATTATAGGAAAGCCAAATAGAGATCGCTCTAGTCTATTCCTCTTTCTGTGTAAGATCGTCTCTTCATATGTAATTTTCAACAGAATCTAATCTAATCCATCCTTGCAGACATACAGTGATGGAGAAGCCGTGTAGCTCATCACGTCTCCTGTAATAATTTACACATGGTTTTGTATGAGATTCTGATATTCATACCTATGTTAACAGGAATAAAAATAGACCCATGGCATGAGTAGCCGTAAACAATGCAGATGTAGACCAGAAGTCTTCATGGACGGTCCTACCAGGATTCAACAGTGGTCTGCCCTTGGCAAAAAATAACTTGCTACCTTTATGTACAAACTGAAAGACAAAGTAAAATGAGAATTAGCATACTTTTGGAAGTTGTGGAATCTGGTGGAGTTGCAAATTAGACAGATGACGACTGTACAGAATGAATCATTTGGTAAGGTGGGCTGATTTGGATGTCCTGTCTTACTACAGATAAATTTGCACTCATACATTTGAGGAAGAGAAGGACATAGTTTATACAGATAGGATTGGACTAAGTATTTCAAAATGATACAACTGAAAAGAAGTCAGAGTCTTGGTAGATAATTAACTGAACATGGACTTGCCGTGGGATGATGCAATTAGAGAGTGAATGTCAGCCCTGAAGCCTAAGCAGGGAAAATATGAAGTGGGAGTAGGAAGGTGATATTAGCTCTGTTTACAGCAAATGTAAAACCATCACGGGAATTCTGTGTGCAACTCTCATACCCACATTTCAGAATCGATTCTGATAAATCACAAATTAGTCAGAAAGTCTTGCAAAAAAAACATGTTGAGGTCTGCAAGGCATGCCCTATTGTGAAAAGCTAAGAATGAGCAAGCTACTTGTTTTATTAAAAAGACAAGCAAGGAAGAGTATTGTAAAAGTTGGTTTTGATTATGATTGGCTTTTTAGTATAAGAGGAAAAGGTATAACAAAGGACAGTATGGGATGTTTTTCTCATTAAAAGGTGATACGTAAGCTCTAAGTTCAGATGAAGCCCTTAAAAAAACCAAAACAAACCTCCCAGTAAATAATTACTCATATTGTCAGCAAGATGCTGCATCTTCTACTCCATATTGATATGTCTAAAGGTCTTCCCAGGGAGATGGCACTTTCAGGAGAAATTACAGGCCTGCTGCTGAGACTTATAGCTGAGGTGCTGCAACTTGCAGGAGCCCAATGATCTCTTCCAACCTCAGTCAGTGATTAGGTGACTAACACAATTCTACTTCCTTTCTTTGATTTCTATAAAATAATATTGATGTTTACCTGCTGAAGAAGTAGCTCTAAGGCTTCTGAGTTTGAAAATAAGGCATAATATTGCATCAGTTTTGGACAGATTTATCATCACCAAAATCAATAGACTTGTATTTTAAAATAATCTTGAGAATGGGGAGAATGTAAACTTGTTTATGAACAGCACAAACCATTCCCACAAAGGAAATAACCATTCAAAAATCATGCTGAATCACTGGAACTGGAAACAGTACTTAATTTTGCTGCTGCAGAGATTAGTTCTGCTGAATACAGAGAAATCACATCATTCAGTTTGTCATTTTGTTTATATGTTCTTATATTTGAAATAATATCTAACTGGTCCTGACTGCAAAAACACCAGACTGTGTTTTCAATAAATAATTCCACTTTAATGGCAAAGTAATAATTTAGACAGATACAGTGTGCACACCTGCAAAAAAAATATACGCAAGCTGGTTTACAAGCTAGATAAACAATAAACCAATAGAAAATACATCATCCAGTTAAGTCCGATGACACCAAATACTTATTATTAGGGTTTTACAAAGACTACAAAATTTTTCAGATGATTTATTTCACTGTTTCTGTCTATTTACATGATATGTTACATCAAAAATGTACAAAATATAAAATGTGTACAGACAAATGCTTCACAAACAATTTCTGAGCTGTAAACTAGGTGGACTCACTGAGATGTATTGCAAGAAGTTTTGTAGATGTAATATTGTGTGTTTGTGAGCTAAATATGGCAGGAATAGATCTGCAGGTTTACTCAGAGCACAGGTACAAGAAAGAGCAGCTTTGTTTTAGTTCTTTGAGTCAGTCAAGGTGCATGAGCTAACATTTTGCATCAGAAGTAGATCCAGATTTGGGGGGCATGAGTTGGTCTGACTGAAACCTACATGCATAAATTCAGAGTTTTATTAGGGCAATAGCACCGTGTAGGAACCTCTAGATTTAGCAATGCAGCTGAGTGCCATTTGGAAACTGCATGGATTTCTTTGAGTTACAGCAAGTGACCACCGGGCAGTCACAAGGAGTTAATAGCACCAGATACACATCCTGAAGGTAACATCCATGGAGGTGTACAGTACATGTCTACACAATGCCAAAGCCCTTAGGTACCTTCTTGTTCATGTGCACCTATTTTAGCCTCACGCCTCTTGTGGTAAAAGAGCATTTCTGATTACTCTGAGCAGTCTGAATGCAATCTGGTTATAGCCTGCCATGACATATGAACTTAAAACATTTTCAGACTTTTCCCCCCAAAATGTATTGGCTTCATATAGATATTGAAACGTGCTGACTGTAGCATTGATAGCTCCTGCATAGTAATAATAACTGTAAGTACAGGACAAACACACCAGGTAATAGCAACTTTTAAGGTTTGCATTCTGTATTTGTTTGCAACATACAGGAAATCTCAGCAAGTGAAACATCTCTTAACACCAACAGAATAAAATACATTTTCTTGTTTATTTGTTTTTGATTTGTGCAAGGCTTTTTTTTCTTTTTTTTTTCTTTTTTTTCTTT
>VWZG01007028.1:1355-23277 GCA_013396735.1 Grallaria varia
TGGTCCACTCTGGCCTCCAATCGGGAGGCATGGAGACACACCATCCATAACGCTGCTGATTCCTTTGAGAACACACACAGAATCAGTCTGGAGGAGAAAAGACAATGCAGAAAGAACTGTACCTCGCCAATACCACCTATGGAGACTTTCTGCTGCGCCTTTTGCAACAGGACTTGCCTATCTCGCATCGGCCTCTTTAGCCATCAGCGCGCTTGCAGCAAGCGTGGGTAGAGCCCTTCCCAAATCTTCGTTCGCGAAGCCGAGCCATGATTGGATTACAAATAGTGAAATTTGCAGATAGGTTTAACTGATCACAGCTAATGGTTTATTAATTTTCTTATTTGTTTTGCCTAGCAACTACATAGAATTTCCAAACATCTAAATAACTGTAAGATAATGTATTTCTGTACATATTTACCAATGCTCTAAAAATATATTGCTCATAATGAGCAAATATGTTAGAATTCTAACCAATAGTTACTGTTTCAAAAATCTTTAAAGTGGACATTGAGCCAGATATCTTTTATTTTATCTTGATCAGGGGTACTGAAGGCTTGCATGCTTGAATGGAGATGTGCTGAAGTGAGCCATGGGACAGTGGTCCTGTGCTGGGGATTGAAGATGCTCTCGGGTGGCATGGCTGAGTTGCTGAGGAGTTTCTGATGTCTCAGTGAGAGTGGTGTGAAATGTCAGGACCAAGAAGAGAAAGAGGGACCCTGATGACTTAAGTGCAGGATTTCCTTTTTTGGAGCACGAGTCCAAGTAGGACAGAGACAAGCTGCATTTTGGGGCAATGCTTAATGAAGTTCCTGACGGCAGGCTTTGGTGGGGGGAGGCTGCCTGTGGGTGCCTGCTCCTGTCTCTGCTGAAGGAAGTGGAACAGATGTCACTTTTAAGGACAGATTATGCAAAGAAAACATCAACTTTTAGCTTAGAATATTGATCCAGCTGGGAAGCTGAACTACAAAGCCCTGAAACTAGCAAAAGGCTGAGGCAAGAGGAGAAGTGGTGTCTGCGTTGTTCCCCATGTCCCCTTCCAAACCAGAGGAGCTGAAGTGAGTGGTGTGCCCACCCTGTGAGCCAGCTGCACTGGCACGGCCAGCCCTGGGCTGCAGGACTGCGGGGCTTGTAAGTTTGCTTTAACAGAGCAGGAGAAAGTAGTTATGGGGGTTTTTCCATAGGTAAGTACTTCTCACCCTACAGATGTTTTTCATGGTTACTGCAAATCCAGCTGGAGGGCTATAGGATGAATATTGTTGTCTTTTGAATGCATTTGGGGCTAGGGAATGTGTATTGATAAATATGTAAAGTTTAATGAATATTTTAAGTCAAAAGTGGTGGAAGAGAAGCCACAGAAGGACTTTTACAAAGCTGTGTAGTTTAATGGCAAGGGGGAATGGCTTCAAACTGAAAGAGGGCAGATTTAGATTGGTATTAGGAAGAAATTCTTCACTGTGAGGGTGGTGAGGTACTGGAACAGGTTGCCCAGAGAAGTTGGATGCCCCATCTGTGAAAGTGCTCAAGGCCAGATTGGATAGGGCTTTGAGCAACCTGGTGGAAGGTGTCCCTGCCCATGGCGGAGTGATTGGAACTGGGTGATATTCAGAGTCCCTTCTAATACAAACCATTCTGTGATTGTGTGATTCTATGACATTTTCTGTTTTCAGAGAGTCTTGAATAAATGCTTTTATCCCTGTAACTATCTAAATACAAGTAAATGTACATATAATGCTGGTTATTAAATGTCAGAAGATTTTGTTTAAAGTTACGAATTTTTAGCTAATCAACATTCTTAACAGTAGCCCAGTTGAGTGAAGAGTTTACGAAAATGGCGTTACAGAAATTTAAATAAAATTATTTGTAAAATTAGTCCACTTTGGGTAGATGTTCAAAATCAAATATTCTTTATATTTGAATCAAATTTATTGCTGTTAGGACAGAAATAGTTTTGCTTGCTCTCTCATTTTTCAGGCATTGAGATTCAGTATTCAGTCATCTGATTGTACTGTAAGTTCAAAGAAGATTTAAAGTATAAAGACAAATAGTCTTTCCTTACTTCCTGTAATGTCTTCTCACTGCTATTCATAAAAATAAAAGTACACCTTTGACAAGAGAAGACTAAGGAGTTTCTGTTTTACTTGATGGAATTTTGTTTCGGTATGGACTAGATGTTTGTTTTTTTCAACTGCATAAAGGTTCTTTGGGTTTTCGATGGTTAATGTTACTGTTTCAGTGTGTGTGAGCCGTTCTTTTTTTTTTTTATATATATTTGTGCAGTGTCAGAATTCATACATGCTATATATAATTTTGTTAAAAATATTGGTTGATAAAAGGCTGAGGTTTTCATGTATATTCATAAGGCTGCTCTGCATACCATCGTGACACAATCTGTGTGATCAAAGGTGCATTTTTAAAGGGTGCCTTTATTCTGTCGACATCCGCGCAGACCTGTGTGTGCTGAGGACGTAGTTTGAAGGACAGCTCACGGGGCTGTGCGGTGTGTGATTGTAGGGAAGGGAGCTGGCACCGCTCCGTGGTGGTGAGCGGTATTGGTTTACTCAGAAAGCCACGTGGAAAATTTCCGTGTAAGGGAGACTGTTGGGGAGAGATTGGCAGATATGTCTTTACCTCGAAATGCTTTTCTAGCAGCTGGGATGATTAAAAAGGAATCACCAACCTGTATTGATCTGAAGTTGTGCTACCTGACAGAGAGATTGTAACTAAATTTTATAAACCCCATTTTTACTTACAAACTTTTTTACAAAACACTAGATACTCGGGTCTGGTTCCGAGTCTGATCTAAAAGTTATATTTTCTCAAGTAGTGAATTATAGAAATACAGGGAGATAATTCAGCTTTCAAATGGTTTGTGCTGAAGAACTGAATGCAGAATGAAATGACACAGGACAAATGTGTCTTTTGCCTTGATAGTTTTTTTTCCTAGTAGAGAGTGCATGGCATCTATAGGCAAATTATGTGCATATACATGGAGGCACATATTAGTATTAACGACTTTTTCAATTAAAAAAAATTTAAATATCTTAAAAATCTGCTTGCTATAGACCTACTGATTGTTGATATTTTTCTACATACACGGTAATAACCCCGTGGCATCCACTGAGGATGCTTTAGTTTGTTGCTTTTTATTCCCTGATACAGAGTTTAGTCTGAGAGCTCATTAAACTGGAGGGGGAAACCGCAGCTGACATTACAGCTGTTTTAGCTCAGATGTGTTCAGGGACCTTGTCTCCTTCAGTGTCATTTCTACATTTCCTTCCAGTGCCTCATAAAAGAGGGTAATGAAATTTAACAGGTCTGCAGTGTTTGAGAATTCAGCCTCTCTGTGCAGTGGAAGTGGCAGCATCGTTCACACCTCCCGCGCCGCAGCCTGTCCATACTGTGCAGGTCAGCAATGCAACGCCCAGCAAACCACTGCAGGGCTGGTTTTCATTCGTCTCGAGTGAGACAATGCTCTTTTGAAAAGAGTGGACTCTTTTGTTGTGTAATGTTGGAAGTCCTGTTAAGTCATACCAGTTAGCTGGAGGCTTTCTCTTTGCTTCCTTTGTATGAGATATTCCACCTAAGAGAAACTGCTGCTATCACATTTCTATTGTGTATTGTTACCCAGGCAAATAAGCTTTATAAGATGAGGAAGAAGTCTGCTGAGTTGCAGAGTACTGTGTAACACAATTTAAAATAACACCAATTCCAAATTATGTATTTGTTTAATATTCAAAATCAGTAATTTTTTTTTCATTGAGAAGTGAATACTAGCATGAAGGTATTTTAGAATAGCAGAATAGAAATTTCTATTGAAGGGCTTTGGTTCAGTGCTATAAAGGGAAGTTTTATTTAACTTTCTGGCAAATGATGCATGGGATTTGTCCCAAATTAAAAATAGACAGCCTAGAAAGCTTGTTACCTCTGTTCTGTGTTGGTAAGCGTGACAGTGCAAATATTGGTGGAGACAGAGACATAGCTGCTCAAACAGACCTGATGGCAAAAATGGGTTTCATGTCTTCAAGTGCTAGGGTACCCCTTGGATAATTCTATTCACACCAGTAACCCAGAAGTTTTAAAAAATTGAGTTTTTTCTTCTAGTACTGATAACGAATCCTTTACTGGAGAGCAACACAAAAAGCTTTTGGGCTTGCCAGTAGGAATTGTTAAATTAAAAGGTTATTTCCAGAACACTTGTATCTCACCATCTGAGCACCAGAAGCAATTAAATTTTTACCACTGTCCTGGAGAGGACTGCCTGGAATGGAAAAGATGAGAAATTTTTCAAGATGTAGAAAGGATCGTGATTCTTGGAAAAGACACATTTAAGAATAGTTTATGACCATTGTAGTTATAAACCCACTGCCGTAAAAGGAATGTGCTGTATGTTGGCAGGCTACCAAGTGAGGGAAAATGAAAGTGCAGCTCAGCGCTATTTTCGAACATTGGATCTGAGAGGAGCAGGAATGGGGGGTGGGAATCCCAATTGTCTTATATTTACTTTCCTTTGGGAGGTATTACCAGTCACAACTATTGAGAAACAATCTGCAAATGACCGGTGTGTGAGCGCTTGCACAGCTGAGATAGTCGCTGGTTTCTGCCCTTAGCCAAGAATCCTCTTTCGTCCCAGACTTGGGGACTCCTTACTTGTCTAGTCTGTTCCTTCCTTGGGTCTTGGCTTTCTCGTGTCTCTTTGCAGTTTCACTTTTCCCATTTCATCTGTTGCCCACAAAGCTTGCAGTGTCTTGTCTCTACACTAACGAAATCTCCTTCCACTTTACACTCCTCCCTAAGGACCAAGTTAGAGTTCTTTGAGCAAGGACCCTCTTAACTTTTGTATTGCTTAAAGGGGAATTAATTGCCTCCCTCTTTCCCTTGTACTCTGTGTAGCATGAATGTCCTCTCCGCCTCCACAGGCCATGTCCTCTGGCTGCTCAGAGGGGACTAGGTCCACGGCCCTGCTAAGTACGAATTTTAGATAGTAAAATAAGAAGAAATCAGCCTTTCAGTTTTCTATCCACTGGAGCAGTTGCAGAACAGGGAGGCATTTAAAGTACCTTTCCCTTTGTTGCTTCTCAGGAGTGTACAGCCTTCAGAAACCCCTTTGTTCTCTCTCTCACTTCTGAGGCTTTCTTAATTTGGCCCGTGGATACACCCCTGGGCTTTAATTACACCAGCTCATCAGCCTCTTTGTTGTCAAGCTGGGTTTTCACTAGCTGGAAAGGGGAACAAGGCAGTGGCCAGTTCAGCATACAAAAAGAGTTATTCCTGTAAGGGATTGTGAGCTTCCCATTTTAGGCATCTGATGCTAGAGAGAATGTTAGCTCCATTTGGTAATTAGATGAAAATTAAATATAGCTTTTTGTTCTCTGCTCAGATGTCGTGTTTTTCTTCTAGAAGTATAAATTTTTATTCTGAATAACCATTCTAATATACATGGAAACACAGACATACGGAACCTGATTACTTAGTATATTTTTTGTCAACACTTAAAATCAGTGAAATTATGCTGAATTATGTGCAGAGGTTTATTTTCCAAGATTTTTAATAATTGTTTTATTGGAAAGATAGTTGTTTTAGCCTGAATGAATCTAAAACCTGCTATGGGAATCTCTTCTCTCTTAGATGGAGGACCAAAGTCTGGGTAAAAATGCTCAGACTAAAGTCTGAACTCCTAAATATCTGAGATATAGAAGGTGATTAATCCATAAAGCTGTGCTTGTCAACTGTGTATCACAGAGTGGGACTCGGGGTGAGCAGGTGAGCATTCCTGCTCATCCTCTTTTCCTGCTTTCCTGGTTTGTTTTTTTTTGTCTGATCTCAACTTTTAGACTATTCTTCTTCCTCCCCTGCTTCAGCCATTGAGGTGGTGAATATAGAAGGCATTCCTATTGAAGCTTCCCAGCTAGAACACAAAGAAGATACCTCAGTAACATCAATGGACTGGGCTGTTTAACCCCATTTCACAGCAGAGAGGTCTGGCCTTGTGGGCACCGTGAGGAAGCTGTGGGACTGGGGAGGGGCCTCCTGCACCCCTCCAGCTTGAGCAGCCGAGGTGCATGTCATGCTTGTGTGCCCAGGTAGGTGTCTGCCCACCACCATCCCTGCTTGCTCAGCAGGTGCAGGGACAACTGCTATGGTTCCTGCTATGAAGCACTGATTAGACTCTCCAGTTAAGCACTTCTCTGGTTCCCTTGAAAATGATCATTCCTGTAAGTAAGGGCCATTAAAGTACTTGTAGCTGGTTCTCTCTGTATCCTAAAGCATATGTGAGCCAAACCAATACTTGAAAATATTTATGTGCTAGACTGTGCATTTTGCAGGCAGGTTTTTTGGGTTTGAGTTTCAGTTGCTATGGGAAGGGTTTAAGAACAAAATGCAGCATAAGAGAATATGTAAAATTCAAGAAAGCAAAAATGTTTTGAGATTCACTGCTTAGGCTCTTTTCTAATGGTAGACTTCAAGAACTTCAAGTTTAAAGGTTGACGTTTCCTGGTCTTCCACTCAAACATTACCAGGTATGGCAGTAATTACCTCTTTTACTGGGGCACAATGTAAACTTCCTAAAAGTAGACTGGATTGCCATTCAGTTTGCACATTCCAGCAAAAACAGCTAAGGAGAGCATGTTTTAATTGAGAGTCTTGAAAGTGAAGTTGGAATTCAGGTCTAATACTTCGGATTTCTGTGGCTGTAACGGAGAAGCTAATATTGTATGGAGGGTACTGTATGCAGACAAGCATGCAAGTTAAATGCTACAGTACGTCTGTAGAGCTGAAAGGTTAATTAATTTCATTTAGAATGGTTTATGCCTCTTCAATAAGTCTTCAAGAAGCTTAAATCTATAATTATCTTCATCATTATCTTAGCTAACTTACTTGTCTTAGTATTTTACTCTGGTCAGGCAGTGAGCTTTTTTGCAAGGTATTTTATTAGAAAATCATGAACTTTTGAAGACATCTGGTTTGCATTATCAGTGGATGTACAAGTACATGAAAATCCAGAGCCAAAAATCTCTCTGTAAAGGTAAATTTCATAGAATCACAGAATGGTTTAGGTTGAAAGGGACCTTAAAGATCTATTTCCAAAGCCTCTGCCATAGGCAGGGACACCTTGAACTAGATAGACCAAGTCCCATCCAGCCTGGCCTTGAGCACTTCCAGGGATGGGTCATCCATGACTTCTCTGGGCAACCTATTCCAGTGTCCCATCACTGTCACAGTGAAGAATTTCTTTCTAATATCTAATATAAATCTACCCTTTCCCAAGGTTTTATCAATAACCTTTACTATTTTGTGCCAAATGCTTCAAATGCCATACAGTGCATTGAAGCATGCAGTTGTCTAAAAAAATATAAAGCACAAATGCATATTCACAGGATGTGTGGTCTTTTTGAGGATTGAGGGCTACTTCTTCATTGTTTTGTAAGGCTGTTGGGAGGCCAGGACAGAAGAGCTGGTTAGCCAGGACAGAGTAGTTGGTTAGTGCAGGTAGCCAGGTATGTAAGTGTGCTCTGCAAAGGCTGCTCGTTTCAGGATCAGAGATCTTGAATTGGAAGTGGGAGCTGGAACTCTTCCATTCTTTCTCTGATAAATAACCAACAGTCATTATCCCCCTGCTGAAAAGTTTTCCTGTGCTCCAGTCTCCTGGCAGCTTGGCGATGGTTTATTAAACATCTCCTTGCAAGCTATTCAATGCTGCCTTTGCCCCCACTGTAGCATACACCATGACAAACCTGAGACATTAACTGCAAGCATTAAAATCCCTAAAAACCACCAAGTGCAGTGCAGGGAGCAGGAAAGACCAAGGGCTTTGGCATTAGCACAGAATGTGTTCAGGGAAAATGACTAGGGAGTAAATAACTGTTTAGACACAGAAAGACATGTTCTACTGAAAACTTGCTCATGTGGTTCTCTCTCTAGGCTGCAGTTTATGTTCCTGCAGTGCCTGGAGGTTGATTTGTCCTGTCTGCTGAGTCTGATTTGCAGCAGCTTTAGGTGAGCAAAAAGCAAATTAAAAAAAATCCAAATGTTAAGGCTGGAATAAATGTATATACAAAATATTCCGCCAAGCTTCATCAGGGAAACATTTGGTTATAGTTTGCTTTATGTAAAAATAAATAAGTAAACCCTATGCAAAACAATTGTTTGAACTTATTGCTAGACTGAAAAAACCTTAACAAAACAAATATTGATAAAATTAAACTGTTAGCAATTGAGTATAGTAGACTCAGAGGCCTTTACTGCCTTCTAACTTCTGGTTGTTTGTCTTTCTTCAGTGTGGCAATATTTTTGCTCTTTGCATTTTCCAGTGACAAAAGGATTCCTGACAAGAGCCTGGGAGCCTGGCTCTCTGGCTAGTGTGTACCTATCTCTTAATTGTTTCCTGCCCTCCAAATGAGCCCAGAGACTTGGGGGTAGGGAGAGGGAAATTGGAAAAAAAGTAGAAGCCTCACACTATTAAGGTCTCATTATTGGGGCAAGAAAAAAATATTCTGGTTCTTCCCTTAAGAACTTGTGGTTGTTTTTTTAATTTACTTGTAAAGAGCTAAAGCTTCACATTTTTTCTTGTAAGAGAGCCTCATGTAATTTTAGGAATTCTGGACCTGGAAAAATTTAAACAAGTAGTGTTATGAGCTTCCAAGACCCTTGATGTTTCCTTTACTGCTTAAAAAAAAAAAAAAAAGAAAAAAAGATATGGCAATATCAGAATTTAGTCTTCCCCTAAAAAAATTTCTCTAGTTGGAGACAGAAGTTGACAAAACATAACCTGAGTACGTAAAAAAGCTTTTAATTTCCGAAGGACAAATTTGACAGACTAACTGTGTTACTTTATAACTAATCATATATAACTAACTTTATACCTTAGAAGCTCTTGAAAGCAGGCAGGTCTTTAGAATATGCCAACATTAGGAGCTTAAAAGGAAGACTTTCCTGGAGTTGCAGTGTGTATCCCAGAAAGCTGCTTTTGAAGCCCACCAAATGACATAGTTACTTCTGTATTTGTATTATCAGTACTCACAAGATCTACAGATTATCACTGAGCATGGTGTCCGTCTTGGGAGAGCTGGGCAGATGGAAGATCCATGATATGCTAGCTTAAGGAGTGAAGTGTAGTAAAGGGGCTCCAAGGGGTCTGATGACACCTGGGGACAACTTTGGAGGAGCCAACAGTGTCCAGGGTGTTGCAGGCAGTGTAGTAAGCAGCGTGTGTTTAAAAAAAACTGCGCGACCCACCAAACAACAAAACCAAAAAGTGATGTGTAAAAGAATAATCTCCTTTCATGGATTGTGCGGTCTGCTTTGATCTCTTCATGGAGCATCTGTCCTTCCAGAAAAGTGGCATGTTGCAGTGCTGCCAAAGATGTGGGGGTTGGCAAGTCTGTATGGTGGAAATGCAGCACTGCAGTACTCAGCGTGGCTAAGGCATGTGACACTTGTGTTAGCTGGCTGTCCCCAGGCCACTCAGCCTTGACTCTGGCAAAGTGGGGTGCTGTGCCCGCACGACTGGGCTCCCCCAGGGCTCAGGCAGGTGCCTCTTGCACCACGATGGGGGCTTTGCTTAACCTGGAGAGGGCTGGCTGTGTGCAGCACAGGATTTTAAACCACCAGCAATACTATTCCCAGGATGGTGTTTTCAGAGAATAACAGAATCAATTAGGTTGGAAAAGACCTCTGAGACTGTTGAGTCCAACCTATAACCAAACACCACCATGTCAACTAGACAATGGCACTAAGTGCCGTGTTCAGTGTTTCCTTAAAGGAAACACCTCCAGAAACTGTGACTCTACCACCACCCTGAGCAGTCCATTCCAATGTCTAATCACCCTTTCTGTGAAGAAATTCTTCCTAATGCTCAACCTAAACCTCCCCTGATGCAGTTTAAGACTGTGTCCTCTTGGCATATTGCTGGTTGCCTGGAAGAAGGGACCAATTCCCAGCTGGCTACAACTTCCTTTCAGGTAGAGAGTAACGAGCTCACTCCTGAGCTTGCTCTTGTCCAGGTTAAACCACCCCAGCTCCCTCAGCTGCTCCTCATGGGGCTTGTGCTCCAGACCGTTCACCAACTTTCTTGCCCTTCTCAAGATTTCTTCCCATGTTTCTTCTCATGCTCTGGCTGTTCCATTAAATAAGTCTGAGCCATGAACATAGCCCTGGAGCCATAGCTGAAGACTGTGGCTGAGATGCATGCGCCACTATAAGAGCAGGTCGAAGATGTGAACCTGTTGAAATATTACTGTCATTCTCCCTCAGCCTCTTCCTTGTACCCATGGAATTGGCAGTCACGACTGAAGCACCTCCAAATCAAATGTGTTAATTGCTATGAGTCTGACTTTGTGTTACTCTTTACTGATCCTTCCCAAGCTGTTCTTGCTGGGGTCTGTGAGCTCCCCACAGCAGGGTTTGTGTGTGTGTGTACAGGAACTGGCACAGGGAGGTCCTTCCTCCTGGAATACTGGGCATTGCTGTAATGTACAGAGTAAATAGAAATAGCAATCAAAGCATCAGCAATAAAAGATAAAGTACTTTCATGAATGCTCAGTGATATTCTATTGGGTTTTCAGGACTTGTAGGTA
The DNA here is from genome assembly GCA_013396735.1 of Grallaria varia. Taxonomy (NCBI): domain Eukaryota; kingdom Metazoa; phylum Chordata; class Aves; order Passeriformes; family Formicariidae; genus Grallaria; species Grallaria varia. The sequence continues at coordinate 11,930 of VWZG01007028.1, forward strand.
CTCCAAGTCTTTATGAGTACTTGAGAGTAAATAACAACATTTTGGTAAACACTGAAATACTTGACATTTTCAAGAGGCCAGGACCTATTTTATAATCCTCGGGAATTTCAGGTCATTTCACCCAAGCTGTTTATGCTGGAGGGAGGAGGAGGAATAGGAGAAGGGCCGGCCAGAGGCCGCCAGAGGGCGCCGCGTCTCTCGGGCCGGGGCGGTGCGGTGCGGACTGGGGCGGTGCGGGTCCGCCCGCCGGCGGGGGGCGCTCGGGGCGCCACCTCGTTGTGCGGCCGGGGCGGCGGCGGCGCTGTGCCGGCGCGGACACAGCGCGGATCTGTGTTGTCCTGCCGGTCCGCTCAGGAGGGGCTGCGCTGGCCTCGCAGCAGCTCCGCTGATGCTCGAGACGGGCGTGTGTTTGCGTGTGTCTGTGTGAGCGTGTGTTTGTGTCTGTGTGTACGTTCTGTGTCTGTGTGTGTGTGTTCTGTGTCTGTGTGCGAGTGTGAAGGCACTCGCGGGTTGCACGTCCCGCTCTGCCCGCCCCGCCCCGCTGCGCCGCCCCGGGCGGCACGGAGGTGTCGAGGGGCTCGCGGCCTGTTTGGTTTGGGTACGCCCGAGTTGAGACGTGTTGGTGCGGGCGAGTTTCTGCCCAATAGCTACGATCCAGACCGGTTTGGTAATGGGCACGGCTGGGTGCTTGTTACAGTTACAGAATTATCGTAGGACGGTTTGTCTTGGAAAGGAGCTTTAAATGTGTTCTAGTCCAACCCCCTGCAATGAGCAGGGACAACTTCAACTAGATCAAGTTGGGCAGAGCCAGCCTGACCTTGAATGTTTCCAGAGACGGGGCATCACCACCACTCTGGGTGGTCTACAGGTGTCCTCTCTGAGTCTTACTCTTCAGGATGAGACCGTGGGCAGTTTATCCACCGCGGGTGAAACGTTTGGGACAGCCCGGTGCTGTGGGCCATGGCTGGATGCTGCCTCCAGCGGCTCCTGAGCTGCCACAGACCAAAAAGGCCTGAGAGGAGGCTGGGAGACCTGTCCTGCAGCTCCTCAGCCCCTGGGGCCCCGGTCCTGCTTCCACAAGAACCTCTCAGAGTTTCTGTACCAGCTTCAGTGTGGTTGGCTCTGGTCCCCTGTCACATTATCTTCTGAAGTGAGCTGTGGCTGTACATGGCTGGGCTATAAGGCAGCTGTGTTTCCTCCTTCCCATCACGGGGTGAACAAAACAATTGGTATTTGTGCATTAAATCCTTCTGAAATAAAATCTTGCCACTGCCATCTCTCCATTTGCAATATTTTAACTGGCCGGAAGATTGTTTAACTGTATCTCATGGACAGTTTACAACACAAATTATTTCCTGTCCTTGAAAAGTCATGGTTTTAAGATATCTGGCAAGTTTATTACAATGAAATGTCACATTCCTCAAACAAGTCATCAAAAGAACAATTTTTAGCAATGACTGGTTTCCAGCGTTCACCATTCAGAAATGTTGCAGAGTCTGATTTTGTTTAAAATAAAATAAATGAAAAAAGTCTGCATGCTTGCTCTGCCCATCATTCCTGGGTGTTCCAGGAAGGATTCCTGCTATCTAGTTGAGGTCCCAAGGTTTCTTCCTCAATACCTCTGCACTTGTGACCACTTAGATTGCTACCCCAAGTTGCTCTTAGTTGTGTATCTAAAGCAGCTGTTGTGAATGCCCCTTATGAAAATGTGTCCTCCCTCTACTTTGTAGCATATAAAATAGTTTCACTGAGTTCTGTGTAATATATGTCAAAATGTTAGGGGGTGGGGTATCAGAAATCGACTAAACATACTAAGAAAAGTGCATTTAAAATTGTTCTCCCATGTGGTGGTCTTATACAGTTTTAAGTATTGTTTTTTCTGTGACTGTATCTTAACATTTTTGATGTTTTAATTTGTTCTCATCTTTTTTTTTCTTTTTTTTTTTTTCTTCCCTACTCAGCTCTTGCCCCTGTTCTTTGCCTCTGGTTTTGTTGGTGAGGATATCACAGTGATGTCTGCATTCAACCTGCTGCATTTGGTGACAAAGAGCCAGCCAGTGGCCCTGCGAGCCTGTGGGCTTCCCTCAGGTTGAATGGGTGCTGCTTGTTGTGTCATGCATAATGAAGGCCCTTGTAGGAATGGGTGTTTCTGCTGCAGGAAACTATGTGCTATGGGTTGCTGTGGTTTGTTTAAATTTTCCTTTGGACCAGAAGTTTATTTGCCTTTTTTTGTAAAAGTCACTAGCATGAGTGAGAGGTTTCATATCTGAGATTTTAAGAAGCGAGGAAATTGCTGACTTCCTTGTCAAAAATATTGTCTCTTAAATGTTGCATTTTGTTCCTCATTCTTGGCAAAAACAGTGAAAATAAACGAAAAATATTTTATTAAATGCCATTTCTACTTTTAAAAAAAGATACATAAAAAAATTGAGGATGTTGATTGTTATTAAACCATAGGACTTACAAACACTTCTCAAAAGCTTTAGCAATATACTGTAGTTACACTCCATGTGTTTCTTTTCACATTTTTATTAGAAAATAAATATGTTGCACTGAAAATTATGTACAAAAAGTGTGCAGAATTTAGAAGTTCATTCTTTTATTCCTCTGACAGCATATTCTTTAGTTATGTGGCACTTGTCTACATAACTAAATGGAAACGTTATTCAATGCCCAGATGCAGCTGCACTTTTTGTGTAAGGTCCAGGTTTGTCCATTAGGTCTGGCAAATGTGCCATAAGACCCCATCTCCATGAACATGAAAACCTTGAACGTAAGTATTTTGTGTTTCACTTAAACAGCAACAGTATCACTATAATGTCAGTGTAATAACATCAGTGTACATGGTTATGTGGGGGAAAATAAACTGAGCTAATTTTAAACATTACTAGGACTTTTCATGACACCCAGATAAAAATGATGCAGTCCTGGCTGGTCTGTGTTTGAAGCCTCAAAAAAGAACCAGCTTGGGTGTCATGCTACGCTCACAACCGGTTCATAAGGGTGCAGAATATTATGCCGAGTTTTTCCCGGAGCTGGACTGAGCAAGCATATGGAGGTGATGTTTTAAAGATTTTTTTTTTCAGTAATAAGACACCAGTTTTCAAGCTGATGGATTTTTCTAAAGCTGATTACACTTTATTTGAATTAAATCTGAGTCCAATTATTGCATCATTTGTGTTCCGTTTCCCCCACATGTGCACAAAACTCCCATTGACCTTGATAGGAGCTGCAAACACATATTGAGGAAGAGAGAGAATAACCCACATTGTGTCAGCTTGACCTTGTTTTCCTGTTATATTTGCTGCTGAGCCAGATTTAAAATACTAAAAATACAGGGTAAGCAAATTTCCCTAGTCCTCATTTTGTACCTTTTGATGTGTGCTCATATTTCTGTTGTCTACCTTAAAATGGGGGCACTCAATCTTATGGCTGTTTTGTTCCCACTCTAAAAGGAGATCCCAGAGTTGGTCAGCTAGAAACACACAACCCATGTGAAGTTTTGCTGGTGTGTACCCATTTGCAAAGCACTGCATGAGCTGTTTGGACAAATTGTTTTTCTGTCATAATCCAGTAGTCACATTTTGGAATTAAAAAGTTAACAATACTATTTATTCCCATCCTTTTGATCCCTAACTGTGCAACCATTAATAGATTGAGTTCCACTGCCTGACTACTTTATAAATATCTATATATAGTGAGATATTTATAGATAATAAACCCAAATTCATCTGCTACCAGTGGACTAATAGGCAATCGCATATCTCACATGTTTTAAGAGTAATCTAAATTTCCCCAATGCTTATAAATTAACATAGGCCTGCTTTGCCTTTGGTTTGGTTTTTTGTGTGTGGTGTATTTATGGGGTGCAAGTAAATGGTATAGAATGTACCAAATAAAACATGGGAATGAGTTGTAGAGCCAACATCTGCTTAAATGCCAAAATGCCCTACGACTTTGACTTCTGAATACACATGAAATACCCCAAGTTCTCATGAGTTTTTCATAACATAACACTTTGAGTTAGTATTTTTCCAGCCATCCAGGTCTGTGTGAATTGCAGTCCTTCAACCATACCACCATGCCACATGTCCACCTAGTCTGGGATGGAGTGGAGCTTGGCTGCCTTCTAATGCAGTGGCAAATTCCATATGGAATGAGACTTTTTAACCTTCTGGAACCTATACCTCAGTGTAAGCGAGGAAAGTGTCAGCAGAACAGTAAATTGGGCTTTCAAAGATTAATTTAAACTCTATTCAGTTAAATATTTGCAAGACAAGGACTTGAATGAAAGTATCAAATGAATTTTTGTGCTTAGAATGATAGTTCTGTCTTTCCTCTAAGAAACAAAGTAGCACAATACAAGATTTATATTTAATATAAAGTTATAGTTGTAGATCAGAAATAAATAACCTTGTTTCCCCCAAAAAATTAAATTAATGAAATATTGTTGGGAGGTATTTTAGAATAGAGATGACCTTTTTTCTCTTCTTTGTACCACTATTTTGTAAGCACATGTGAGTTACATGGGATCACTTGTGCGAGCGAGGTGTTTTTACTTGCTCTTTTTCTGTTTGTATATTAGCACCTGGAGTGCAGGTCTGTTCTTCCAAATTGTATTTTAAAAATACTTTTTTGTCTGAAGTTAGGACTAAACGTTTCAATGTGTGCAAACCTAGTGCACTGTTTGCTCATAACATTTTTATAGACAAGATGGCAAGTCCAAGCAGGAGCAGGCACTCCCAGTAGATGGCACTAGGCATTTGCTGTTGTGCGTGCCCAAGGCTATGTGAAATGCTTTCCGTTTAGGAGTCATTCATACAGAAAGTACACCCTGAGACCTTAATAATATTTACAAGTATTTTAAGAAAAGCGCGAGGATTGGAAAGTCATACCACTCTGTCCTCGTATGCAAACTGCCATCACATTGGTTCAATGTTTCTTCATTGCCAGGAATGATTACAGCTCCGTTGTGTCTGTTGTGTGATGTAGAAGTGTTGCTCCTTGAGCCCACTTTATTAGAGTTGAATGCTCTGAATTTCTTTGGAAATGTAGGATGCACTCAGCACTTGCCAGGATTTAATTCACAGAAATTAAGTCTTTAAAGAAACCACTTTAAATCCACAACAACCACCATCAAACTTTTAATGTAAAAACTACTTCAGTGCTCTAATGCATACCAAGAAGGAACTGATAGAAGTAACGATTGTTCAGATTCTATGTACATATGTTTTCTGAAGCAGACCACCAACCTTTAAAGTAAAAAGATAGCTTATTTTGCTTTGCTTTGTCTTTTAATTATTATGGGTTCTCATTTCTTAAAAAGTTCTTTTATTTCTTTAACACTTTGAATGTTGTGCTGCTTACATCACATTTTTTGCATGTGATAATTTGGCTTTTCCTCTCCTGTAGATCAAAGAAAATTATGGTGCTTGTAAAATTAAGTACAAGTAATGATGAAGGAACGACAGGGGTAGACTTAGGGTTGGTTTATTTTTTTTCTGTAATAAAGTCCTAGGTAAAGCTAAATTCTTGTGAAGTGTTTAATTACTAAATCACTACTAGTAGGAAACCATACTTTTCTAGGATTAGATTAAATTACAATGCATCTGTATGAAGATGGTGCTGGGCATATGGTGTAAGTCTTTAATATCTATAGTATATTTTCTCATAACTTGTTTTATTAAATCTTTGTTAATACTAAATTTCAGTATAATATCTTTTCATAAAATTGAAATGAATAGTGAGCAGAAAATTACTCGGCCTCAAAATTGGATTTTTATTAGTAATTTTTTATATAAAGGATTACTTTTAGGAGCAGATCTTGCAAACCATTGCATACATGAATAATTTGTGTTCATTTGTTTCTCTGAACTCTCAAACTGCTCATATCAGTGAAATTATCTGTGTGCATGGTGTTTTTGCCAGATATGGTTTTTAGAAAAAGTCTAGAAAAGACCTTAGTCTTGTGTGCTTAAAGTATGGTAGTTGCTGTCAAACTTAAGTGTGACTTAAGTATGTCTAAATGTTTCATATTGTGTGTTTCTATGTTCAGAGATATCATTTTCATAATGTATGTTGTAACTTCCCCATAGTTTTCAATAATGTGTATCACCAGAGATGTACTACTGCAGACGTCTGTTCACATGGTCCAAATGAAAATAAAAGTGAGACTGATATTGTATAGCATAAACCACCAATATGGCTATAGTTAAATACCTGTCAATGTTTTCATTACAAACCTCTGTTTTCTGGGGCTTATATCTTGAACAGAAACATTTGCTCATACAAGGTCTCAGATGAATGTGCTTATTCCTCAGAACTTATTGGGGGACAAAAATTTAAACTCATTTATATCAAACTAAATTAAAAAGAAAAAAAAAGGCAAATATCAATTTGGAGCAAAAATAGATTTTTAGATTTAAAATACAGTCTTACAAATACCTAGCTTACTACTTCCCAGCAGTTATAAGGAATTTGATAAATGCTTGAAAAGTCTTGAAAATATGCACTATGTGAGCACAAGTAAATAGCATGTGAAGCTGTTTATGTGCCATTATTATATGAATGCCTGTGTATATATCTGCCTTCTAGTCATATGGTAGTAGAACACTATATTATCATAAGAGAGAGTATTTTTGGAATGGCTTTAAAATGAACTTTAAAAATTGACTTCGCTTATAACTGTCTTAATGGGAGTATATTCAGTGTTGTACTGTATTTGCAAATGTTTCTTTTTTACAGTAATAGTCAGTCTAGAATGTCTTATTTAATGCAGTTTAGAATGAAATTTATGAAATTTATGAAATTGGGAGAAAGACTCTTAAGAGTGCCTGATACTTGTAAAATTTGGATCATAAAGAAGACTAGAAGCCTGCTGTACATACCCTAGAGTTTGTACCCTGTTTTTTTGCTCTTCTCAACATCTTGTTCTGGTGGAGTTTCACACCCGTTCCTCATCTGCTCAATAGACAGAAGGTGCTCATCTCTGCCTCAGCTAGGTGGAGGCTCTTGCTTCTTGCACTGAGAAGCACAGGGATGATGAGACATTACTTGTGCTCTCAGACCATGCACAGAGCCAGTTCCTGAATGTGTTCCCTCATGGATCTTTTAAGGTTGTTTGCATTCCCTTCCTGCTCCCATAAAGGATCCACCACAAACCATTTCCACCTTTCTTACAGGAATGTTTTAATTCTGGAAGCTCATAAATTTCCTGTGTTCCATTCCTGTGCCCTCTGCAGCTCAGGATTACTGTTTTCTTCTTAGTTTGGTGGAAAAGATGAAGTTTCACCTCTAATGGTGTTTCTGTGTTTTAAAGTTTCTCATGTAAAGTTACTTTTTTAGTTATTGAGGTATTTAACAGGAGGTCTGAGAATTCCTCTAAGGACTGTCTTCAATTTCCCCCTGCAATTAAAAGCAACCCCTGGCTTTGTCCTTTCTCTGAGGAGTATGTGATGAAGGTTTTAGAGAGGAATGTGGTATAAAGGACAGGTGACAGCACACAAAAAGGAAGGGCATTTTTTATGTTGCTAAGCTGAGGGAGTACATGCAAGAAAAGGTGCAAGAAGTGAATGTGTACCCTAAAGTCAGTACGACTGTTGGGAAGCAGTGGAGGAGATGATCAGATGGGTCACTTGGAATTTGATGGAACATGGAATGGGTCTAAAGTGTGGACTGGAAGTCAGGCACTAGAGACACGAACATTACCATAACTTAACTGCTAGATTAACCACAGGTTGCTACAGCACAGATCGTGATTTGGGGGGAAACAAATAGAGAGGATTTGTGTCCCAGAGAATGCTAAGAAGCAGAAAATACTTGTTCTTAGTTACAAGCTAAACAAGTGTCTCAGTTCATGATTTCTTTCAAAAGAAACTGTTGGGAAAGGATGCATGGCCAGGATGTGAAGGTGCCCACTGCTCTGGCTAGAGGAAAGGTTCTTGTGGGATGGGAGATGCTGGCAGCCCAGGTTCGGTGCTGGCAGCTTTATGCACCGAATGCAAGAACTCCCTGCTCAGGGCTCTGGCCCAGGTCAAGGAGTCCCGAGGTGAGCAGTGCAGGGAAGGGCTTGACTGAGTCCTCTTCAAGCCCCTTTACAGAGCTTGACCCAGTCTTCCTGACCCATAAGGCATGGCTGAATTTTAAAGAAACACAAAGAATTCCAGAAGGTCCATTAGGAAAAGAAGTTGGCAGTTACAAACCTTTTTTGCTGTTTCTCTACCTTTAGTCCTGAAGCCAGTTGAGAGGGCAGGGGGATACAGTGTTTTCTGTAGTAATTCTGGTCACAGCAGAGCAAAAACTGGAGCACAGAGTGTCCCAGCAGTTCCTGTCTTCATGCTGGATATGCCCCCTCGGTGCTTGGAGAAGTGGGATGAAAGGCCATAGAGCAGTCTATTCCTGCTTGTGTCTTTGCTAAAAGGGATTCCTTAACCTCCACAGTGTGAGACAGACTGAATTTTACAAGGGGTTAGATCTGGGCTGTTGTGGGGAATTGGAGGAGAAGAAAGACCTTCCCCCACTCCTGTCCTTTCCTCCACCCCCATCCCAAGTGCAGATTGCAGCACCTTGAGTCTTGAAATGCGGTGCTCATTTCACAGGCCACACATCACTATTGTGGAGGAAGCAGCAGGAGGATTTAGCAACAGCCTGAATGCCAAAATAAGCTACACACTGCTGCGGTAACTGCTGGCAAATGCTGACTTTGTAATTGTTTCTGCTGCAGGGCTAAACCTTTATTAAAGCAGTGTGAATAAACTTATTTTGATGGCTTACTGAAATATTTTAAATGCAAAAGGTAGCATAAAGCACTCCTATTAAAATTTATCTTAATTCTGCTGTTAATAAAATGTCTTTCCATACATTGTGCACCCTTTTATTGACTGACAGAAATCTACTGACAGATACAGAGTTCTTAGTGTCTTTGCCTTTCTTACTTTTTATTTAAACAAATGTAGTGCCTGTGAAAGGTGCTAGGATCATATCAGCAAAACAAAAGTCTCTTTATCTGTTAGAGGGGAGAGAAAGAGAAATTCATCATTATAAATGTTTCCCCCTCCACCGCTGTACCAATAGATCCTGATCTTGTCTTGCCTGGTTTGCATCCAAGAGTAAGGCAAATAGGTCAGCTGCCCTGTGTGCTCTGTCTTTGGCCATCTCAGCAGAAACGATAACAAATGTGGCAGTTTATAATGTAATGAGCTTTTACTCCACTTAATTGAAGGTTCTATTCACCAATCTCTGCCAAGCAGCCACATGCTGTCATTGCTGTGGTACTACTGAAGATGACAGCTCTAAAAGCTTCAGGGGAAGCTGCCTTCACCTCCATCAGCTAGCACAGGGTGGTGGTGGTGGACTCCTCAGTTGTTATAATTTGGAAAGGTTGTGAGACCAAGATTGTGGCTGGTAGTGACGTTTATTTCAGTAACATCAGATAAGGAAGTAAAGTAGACATTGCTGGAGAGGACAAAAGTAGCCGCTTTTCTTTCTCCCTTTCCCACTATGCAAAACACTTCAGTGTTTTGTTAAATGTTTTTTGCATTTGCAGGGTTCAGGTTTCTTTTCCAGAGAATGTCTCTTTGGCTTGCATGGCCATGTAACTTGCTGCAAACATGCTTGCAGACCTGTGGAAACAATAGGCAGCTTCTGTTCCCTTAGATACTCCTTGTACAGGACTGCTGGGGTTCCCATATCACTTCCTTTGGGAAGAAAACAAGTGCACAGTAGAGGTGCATACTTTTTTTGGGGGGAAAGGGGGTTGGTTTGGGTTTTGGGGTTTTTTTGTGCTTAAGAAATTTGATGTCTTATATGGAAGATTTCTGACAGTGACTCAGAATATATGTGTTTGTATTAAACATGAGCCATGCTGCTGACCAGGTGGAAAAAATAAATGTGACAGCTCTGTTACTTGATTGCATGGGAAGTTTGCAAATTTGCAAGAAAGGGCTTGCCCTTCCCTTATGGCCATCTGACCCTCCTGGGTGTTAAATAAATAATTTTTTTAAACACAGTTAATTTTTGGGTGGTGTACTTTTAAGAAAGAACCTGGCATGTGACCCAAAATTGTAACTGCTGTCCTGGTACCTGGCTTTAGGATTTTCAATGCACAATATAGTGGAAATGGTCTTCGCCCCATTACTCCTAATGCTTGCATGAAACTGCAAATGGTATTACAACAGCGGGTGGGAGTTAGCTACCTACAGCAAGAAAGCAAAGGAGCCATCTCTCAGAGGAGAAACACAGATTAGTTTTTCAATGTGTAAAACATTTACAGGGTTTTTTTAATGGTGAAATTTGGATTTTACTTAAACTTGACCTCCCAGCATTTCAGGGTTTCTTTTGCAACATCTTTCCTAGTCACTAGCAGGCTTTGGTAATTTAAAATGTCATATGAGCGGATTATAAAAAGAAATATCATGTCAAATACAGGTTTTATAACACTGTATTTTCCAATTTACGAGGCAATAGAACTGTTTGCATTGTTCTGCATTTTCAAGAGTTGTTCTTTTTTAAACTAGATGAGCAGTATCTGGCTTCTTTGCAGTGAGAGGACACTGTGGCATTCTCCCAAGGCTGCAGACTAGAGGCTGCAGAGATCAAACTAAACAAAAGTGAGAAAGTTGTGCATTTGCCTTTTTGTAATCAGAGAGAGAGGTAAAACTGTCAAAAAGAAGCATAAACTGTGTAAATGAAATTTGAAATAATAAAAACCAAGAGATTCCCATTTTAATAATACTGGGTGTTAGCAATAGCATATGTAAGGATATTTCTTTAAAGAAATGTATGCAAATATTTTTAACTTTGCAGGATTCCTCTTAATGTCAGTTTTTGATAATTTACCATTGATCTACCATGGTTTGGTTCACTGTGGGGTGACAGACTTTGGGAAGCAAAGTGATGTGTACTTAGAGCCAGATCCTGTAATCTGATGTGCATTCGTAGACCCTTGAGTAGCTGTGCATATTCCCAAGGGTCTGCCTACACAGGTCACATTGCAGAATTGGGGCTGGGATGGTAAAATAAATAATAAAATATGGTGGAAGGCCCCTAAAAAACTGCTTGGCCGTATTAAAAGAAGTAGTACTGAAAACTAGAAGCCCAATTTATTATATGGCTGTGCTCTGCTGGAACATTTAATCTTGCTGTATTTAATTCAGGAAGTCGAAGTGGTATGTGCTCGTTCCCTGACTGTAATGTCCACTAATGCTAGTGGAACATAAGCATACGTGTAAGGGGGAAAATGTATGCTGTGTCTTCCACACAGTTGAAATATTGAGCTAATTTCAGTGATAGGAAGCAAAAAAAAAAAAAAAAAAAAAAAAAAAAAAAAATGTAAAAATTTATAAAAAAAC
>VWZG01007028.1:23336-48319 GCA_013396735.1 Grallaria varia
AAAAAAGAGAAAACTGTTAGAATGATTCAAAAGACTGAAGTAGGAAAGTTGTCAGGCAAAATGCCACTATATTTCAGAGGATGTCACCACCCTCTGGCATGCTGGAACGGGTGAAGGGGCTTCGTGGTGAGGAGTAATGATCTGCTAACTTGTGTCCCTCTGTCTGAATATATCTTGTTGCTAGTTTTCTTCTGATTGCTTATAGAGAAGGAATGTTATGAACCACAGATTTGGAAAGGTCAGTTGGAATTTATATGTGAGGTGAGATGCTTAATGTCTTCATTATCAGGTCAACATCCAGAAAATACTTTCTGTTCACTTAATTCTTGCAGAGGATTCTGGAGCTGAACTCTGAAATGCCCATAGTCTCCAGCTGAATAGTAAATGGCAGCATGCATTGCCTTGTTTTTCAGGAAAAAAACATTCCTAACCACAGGAATACTGTGAGGGCTCCAGCAGGGTTTCCATTGGTGTTTATTTCACCCTTCTCAGCATTTCTTTTTTTTTTTTTAATGTTTGTGCATTGAGATTTGTGAGCTTGGTCTTTTCCTCTCAAGGCCTTCCATCCTGCTCCAGGATCATAACTGCTTTTGCCACTGCTGTAATGGTTGGCAGGAGGCTGAAGGCAAGTGCCTGTTGGTGCCTGCACTCTGCTCTTCTCATGAGTGCCAACCCCAGTGAAAGCACTGTGGTATGCCTATTAGAGAGATTTAATCTGGCCTTCGATCCTGCAGTGGAATGTAAAGGGAATTTTGCTTGCCCTTTCAGGCCAGTGTTCACCTCTTCTAACAGCCATGTCTAACTGGGGTTCAGAACATACTGTCCTGGGCTCTTCTGAAAGTCATTGGTGAGAAGATCACCTCCAACGAACAAGTGAGATCCATTCCAGAATTCTAATATAGATCCTATGAATCCAGACCCTGTTATTCTCACACTGTATTTAATTTAGTCTCACCTTTCATGTAATCATGCTGATGACCTGTGATTTGTAGAACTGATGACTTTTTTTCTCATCTGCCTCGAACTGTATAATTTGCCAATGAACTGTGAGCCTGCCTTTATGCTTGAGCTGCTGAAGAATTTTGTTGCCTGTATGGGAACCTTTTCCACAGCCCAAACCTCATCCTGTCTATGGAGAACCAGACTGAGGAAGGTGGTCAGCCTGCCCGTTTACTCTCTGGTTTAATAACAAGTTTGAGAATTACTAGCGACACTTTTTCTCATATTGGGCGTATCTTTGTGTAACTTTGTGTTGTCCCCTGGAACAGTTGCAAGACCAGAAGCAACCACTTTTTTACTAAAATCTGAGCATTTTTGTCCCTCGTGCATCTAATTTTTTTCCTAACCAAAGGACTGTATTCCTAGAATCTCATTCTGTGCTTTCTTGGGTTCCCTGCATTTTATAGAAGCTTGTAGACTAGCTCTGTTTCAGGTAATGTACCCTTACATCCTCTGCAGTCAGGGGTGAGTCTTGCTTTACTTCCTTGGCTCTTTGGAAATATGGAAATAGTGTGATCCATTTATTGACCTATTCTTTTTTGTTGCTAGCAGTTAAATAATAATTGCAATTAATAGAATAGGGCCATTCTTCAATGCTGAGGGCTGGACCAAGAGGTTTCCTTTATGAGTTGTAGTGCACCTTTTTGCTGATGCAAATTGCGAACCTGGAGAATACTTTGTTGGGGTCAGTGGCATTTTACCCCATTGCAGTTTGGCAAAATTCCCCTGTAGACAAAAATACTTATTTGAATTATAAAATATGCAATTAATTATTAAAAACAAGGGGGGGAAAGAATCTTTTTTTAACATGCTTTCTAATTCTGATCTATGTGGGATCTAGAAATTTTCTTGTGCATATAGTGAGCCCACTGATTAAAGAACATTAAATTTATAACAGTGATGAAAAATTACTTTAGGAGAGTAAAGAGAGAATACTGACCATTCCTTAAAACACTCAGTATTTTCTTCTTCTCCAAAGTGAAGCTATGCTTAGTTTGCTTTTTTTTTTTTTTTTTGGCAACAGCTAAAGAGCAAATAGTAGGCCTTTTTTAAATAATGAGTAGGTATTTTTAAAAGTGATATTAGTTTGTGAGATTCTCTGCTCTCTAGACTACTTTTTAAGTCTGAAATTGTAGATAAAAGACTGTCTCTCAGTTTCTTTCTGAGCTGCGTAATGCAAGATAACAATAGCTATTTATATAATGTATATGCTTCCTTTCCCTGTTAACTATACTTTGAAAGACTTATTAGTCCTAGAGTCCTGCACGTTTGGAGAATAAAAACCTCCAAAGTTTGACATCTTTAAATAAGCAACGAAATGTTATAAAGAACAAACCTCACTTACAGTTAGGAAACAATATTTACATTTAAGGTTGAAAAGCCAGGATGTAGGAAAATTTTGCTAATTTGGAAGGTGACCTTTAAGTGCACCAAAACCAAATAATTTGTAAGCTATGGCACAGGGCACATTCCTGCAAAATTTGTGTGAATACTGCTTTAGTGGTTCTTGAAAGACAAACAAAGAGACCTGGAATGAAATCTTTATCCCTCTCCCAAATAAGATTGAAGCTAACAAAGGCATACAGCAGCGCTCTTTCAAAGCTTGCCATTAAAACGAGGGCTCTGCAGCACAGCTAATGAGATGGCTTAGAGTGGAAAACAATCTGTTTTTAAGAATGTTTAGATGAAAAGTAATTTCTAATCTATGAAATAAAGTCGCTTTTCAATACCTTTCTTTCAGTAGTAAAGCTTTTTATGTTTGCACTATTTACTTCAATCAGATGTTTTCAATTTTACTTTTTTCTTCCTGAAAATACTTCCTAGGGTTAATGGTTAGTCGATAGTGACCAATAGCATTATTCTTTTTCTCTCTCTCCTATTCACCCACCCCCACACATTAAAAAATTGAGAAAAGAAGAGGGGGAGGAAGAAAGAAACATCTTTTCTTAAATGATTTGCAAGCATCTGTGCTTTAAGCTACTTTTTATGAACGCTCCTTAGTAATGACTCAAGGTAAAAAAGCAGAAAAGCATCCAATGTTAGGAAATTGCAATCCAATACCATGTAATTTAAACCTGCCATTGCCTCTCCTGTACTAAATGACATACAGATGGGTAGCTCTGTTGCCTCTACTTTGGGAACACAATTGGTCTTTTTATGAGTGTATATATGTTACTAGTGAAAAATATTTTTGTCGGCACTATTTATTTCTAATTGTACCATATTTTAATTACTGTCATAATTAGAGTGCTTTTTCCCTGCTATATTTTGTCAGCTAATTTTTGCCAATGATTATCAAAGTTACCTGAATATTTGGCAATTTCTGCTACTACTTTAGGAGTTTTCATTCCCAAAATCAACCTTATTGTTGGTTTTTTTTTTTCTTTCCTAATGTGAATTTTTGCACTATACTAATGTGGTTTTTACAGAAATCCTTACATATTCCTTGGTTTTTTCTGTGTGAACTAAGCAATGTGTAAGCTGAGATTTTCAAAGGAGGGTAATTTCAGTAACAACCTTAAATTTTACAGCAAGTTTATTGCTGAAACTTGTACAGCTTTGTGCATAAAGAAATTAGTTGCTCATCAGGACACCTAGTGCTTAAACAGTGAAAAAATAAAATGGCTGCTGTTATAAAAAATGAGAATGCAACTAGTTAAATCAACCTTATTGTAATTCTGAAGATTTAGAATTGTTTTTCAGCTACTTTTAAGGGTAATGAAACTGCTAGATGTTGTGGCTAAACATCATATGCCCATTACCGTAAGTCTCCAATATAGATGTCTTGTAAACAATGTTTCAGCTGCAGTTGGGTTTTTTGCAGATTTTTTTTTTTTTTTAATGGTCGGAAAAATGGTACTTTCTTGTGAATGATTGTGTGTGCAACAGTTTAGTGTCTAACACATTGAAGGGCTTTGGCTGTAACACATTGTCACTGCTCCAGTGGAATCACCTGGCTCTCTGTAAAAATTCTTTTTTAAACTTGGATTTGAAGAAATAATCAGCTGCGGTACAGCTGAGCTATTCTTTGTGCATTAGGGACCAGTCTGGTCATTGACAAGCGAATGCAGAAGCTATGCTGTGGCTGTCTGCCAAAGCAATTATTCAGGATTTAAGCTAAAAAGGCTCCTTCTCTCATATCCTCTCCCTTTGCAGGGTCATGTAGGGATAAAAAGGACTGTAAGGTGGTCTTTTCCCAAGAGGAGCTGAGGAAGCGGCTGACACCCTTGCAGTACCATGTCACTCAGGAAAAAGGGACTGAAAGGTAAGGCAGGACGAAAGAAACGGAGATCTCAAAAGGCAGGCATCTCTCTTTTCCACTCCTCCTCTTACTGGTGTTTCCTCACCTTCCCTACCAGGTTTTGTTGGGTTTTTTGGTTTGGGGTTTTTTTTTGGTTCTTTTGGGTTTTTTTTCAATCAGGATTTCTGCACTTGTTTACTAACCCCTACAAATTAACACGACTGCAAAGACAAGCATCTGCAACACGGGGGCCAGGGCCAAAGGTCTTGTGTGACTTTTTCTTTTAATGAACACTGCATGTCTTATAAAGTCACCAGGCTTATGTTTAGAGTCTGTTTTCAGTTTACTACAAAACGTGTGGAAGTAATAGTGGTTTAGGTACACTTTTTTTTGGAAGACATTGCAGTAAGCAGAACCATGAGGGAAATGGCCCCATGCCAGGAGGCCGGAGTTTTGAAGGTGGCCATTGTAAGTATAGACGTTTTGGCTGCAGAAAGAAGGTAGCATAATTTAGTTCTTTTCCACCCCACTCCAATTTCTTTTTGAAGCACATGTGGAGAAGGTATTTATTGGCTCATTTGTGGTTGGAATGTCAAAAATTTTCAATAACTGCCCTCACATGGCTTTAGTCGCTGGAAGCCAGCCTCAAGTCCTGGAGGGGAAAAAAGACTCGCTTCCAAGACTGTTTTTAGTGAATAAAGTCTCTCTCTCAGCTGATTCCAGCACGAAAGTAACTTGCCAAGGCCCAGCCATTTTTTGTTGTCTAATTTATACCACTGAGCTTGGCCTAAGGCCCTGGCTTTACCTCTGCTCCAAATGTACTAATGATGTAACTGCTTGTTTTCATTCACGAGCTGAAAGGGCTCCCTGCTGCACGTGCGGTCCTGGTTAATAGGCAGACCTCTTCCTGGCAGTGCCGAGCGTGGTGGCTGGATGTGGCGGGGAGGCTGGCAGGGGCGGCTGGCGGGGACAACCCCCGGTGCCGCCACGGCCCCGTGGGCAGGGCCAGTGGCCGCGCCGGGAGGCCTGGCTGTCCCCGGCCCTCCGCGCCTGTGTACGGCACCAACAACGTGATTTAATGCACACAAACAATCCGAGATTAGGTCATTCTTAAAAATCCTGTTTATAAAAAAAAATTGGACCTCATAAAAAGGGTGAAAGGATAATAAAAACAAGCTGCTGAGCACATAGGCTTTTTGTTGGGCTAGCACAGCTGATTCGTATTAGGTGAATGACCTCCTAGCCTTTTAGATTGTTAACTTAGAAAAATATTCCCTTAAAGCTGGAATATTGCTTTTCAACTGCAAATACAAGGCACACACAGCTTGAAATCATGCAACAATTATTTCATTTTCAGCTACAATGCCTCTGCCGCCCGGGCAGGCGGTGGCAGCCCGACCAGCGCCTCACACCTCGCTGCGCTGCGGCTGCCGAGCCCGCCGGGCACAGCCTGGCCACAGCCACGGCCACGGCCACGGCCACGGCCACGGCCACGGCCACGGCCACGCAGGTGTGTCAGGTTGAGCTGTGGGCTGAACAGCCCATGTTTGCAGAAGCTGGGCATTTCGCTTGCCAAACAGGGGAAGACTCCAGTTTTACGCCTTTGTGCTGGTGCTGCAATTCTGGCCTTTGAACTGTGGGGCAGTGGCTTCCTTTTGCATGACGCATAACACCTGAGGCACACTAACGAGGACATTCCCCTTTCCCTGAGCCTGCTTTATTTGCTGCCTTTAATAAAAGCCAACTGCAAACTTCAAAAATGTGAAGATTTTCTATAATGTTTTCCAAAGACTTAGCTACTTTGGTAATTAAAAAAAACCCAAATTGCTTTATTTAGTTTTAAAATGTTGTGTTGTTGTTTTCCCAGTGCCTTTGAGGGGGAGTATACACACCATAAAGCTCAAGGAATATACAAATGTGTTGTTTGTGGGACTCCTTTATTCAAGTGAGTATGCTAATATCTGTCTCTTAGGTTATGTGCAATCTTATGTATATTCTGTACATAATTGTATAAGGTCATTTCATAGGCTCACAGAATGGTGAAGTCATTCAACCTCTTAAGGGATATAAGAGAAGCAATGTAAATAGTAGTGCTACAGTAAAATTAATCTTACAGTAAAGATAAAAATTATGATAAATAAATAAGATAGTAAGATAACATTCAGGTAAAACAGGAAATAGGAATGAAAAAAAGTGGTAATTTTTAAAATATTTTTTTTCTACATGCGGCTATGCCAAGTAATTGCAACACAGTCTTTCACTGCATTGACAGACACTGAGGTTTGACTGTTAGCATTACTTACAGGTAGCTTTTAAGAGCTACAGGCTGGTGATGCTGGATCCATGTTACAGCATTTTACCTGATAATGGGAGAAAAAAGTAGATGCTTTTTTTAGAATTGAAGCCATTAAGGAAACAAAACCCAGGAAAATTGCCTTACTTACTGTATTTCCATCCATTCCAATTTATTCTAAATAGAGAGCTGGTTTAGGAATTGGAGCAAGGATTAAGAAAGAAATACTAATTTTTTGTCTTGCATGAAAAATACTCTTTAGAAGTACTGTGGGAATTGTGGCCCTCAATTTAATGCTAGAAGCAGTGCTGATTGAATTCTCTTGATCACAGCATTGTTCTACTCAGATTCAGTTGTTGTTTATGTGTTTTTTCTTATTTCTGGCTGCTTGTGTTCATTCTGATGAAGAATTTAATTTTTTTTCTTGCCTTTTTTCCCCGCCTCCATTCACACTGACTCAGTCCCTGTCACCTGAGGAGGTATCTTTACAAGAGCATGAAGTAGGATGGTCAGAATAGCGCTAATAATATAGAAAACTGGGCCAGTAATAGGTTACAAAGGAAAGTAAAGTTGATGTAGCTTTAGAATCACCTGATATGATAGTGACAGTTGATCTCAAGAGACTGTCTGTAAAATGAGAGAAGCGCTTCATCTCTGTAATGTTTGATTCCTCTGTTGGGAAGATTACTTGAAGAAACTTGAGTAATAATGTGACTGTTTGAGTCGAAAAACTGATGGTTACAAATGCAGCCAAGACACTGGTCTCATGTCATGCGTTACCATGGTGCTTAGCTTGGGGGTGCAAAGTGGGGATCCAAAGTCTTCATAACCTGGTTTTCTACTTTGCCATTTAGACATTCATCTGCTTAAAACAGCTAACTCTTTGTTTGGGAGATCCTGGCTGTGTTGAAGTCAATTCATATTTGGAAAATGAATACGATAGAGCCAGGATTTCACCGTCTGCCTTCAAGACAGACTTACTTTCTATCATCTGATAGAGAAAGAGTTTAGGTTTTTTCTGGGGTGAGATTTGGAGAGCAGTAGTTCACATAAATGAATATGAACTAGTTTCCAATTGCATTCACAATCCATCTAATATGGGGAAAAAACTGCAATGTGAGGCTTACCTGTGATTATCTCAAGTGCACAGTATGCTTTGGCATAGTCTTGAGTTAATGTGTTAGATTTCTCTATGTAAAATGAGCTATATGGAAATGTACCTGTTTTTGGATTATCTTTGAGACTCCTCATGGATTTTATGGGAGGAAAGAGGGAAGTTATTTTGTATTTTTAGTAAGTCCTAGGTCAGTGGACACCCGAAGAAGACACGCGACTGATTGTGTCCCAAGGGTGGACTGCCCTTAGCCCAATCTCCCTAAAGTCTTTGTGTTGCCATGGGAGCTCTTGCCACCTCTGGTCTACATCAAATTCAGCCAGTTGTTCTGAAGTGGCTGGCAAGAGTGGGAACAAATGGAGAAGCCAATAGGAATCCATCTTCTTTTGTTTACTGACCCCAAAATATCAGTATGTAGTGTCTTCCTCAACCTGGGAAGATAAATTCCTGTCCCTTGGTCACTGATTCAGCCCAGACAGCTGTAAAAAAGTGATAGGGAAACATACAAAAGAGAATGCAAAATGTATGCTATTTTCTACGTTGTCCCCTCAAAGTGTAAATCAGTGAAATATTTCCTAAGGAGTAATGTGGTAGTGCAATACAAAGAAAGTCCATTGCCCCTTTAAAATGCAAGTAGTTTTTGTGGTGGCATGGGGATTTTTGGTGGTTTTTTTTTAGTTTTGTAATTTCCAGATAGTCATCTGAGACTTGCATTAACATTTGTTTCTCACTGGATGTCCATTAATTTTTTTTCTTTATGTCGTTGTAATCTGTAAATATATATATATTTGGACTATGGACCTGTCAGTTTAACTAGGAAAGAGACTGGAGCTTCCGCAGTAATATTAACAAACCTCAACTTTTAACATTTCTGATTTACGTTGTTTCATTACCATGTGACACATAAGGTCAGGGAACACATGAATTTTACACTACAGATGAAAGACCTGTTTTTTGGTAAGCCTTTAAAACAGAACTCGTCTCTACCACAGGAAAGATAAAAGAAACAACTAGGAATTTGACATCTCTTCATCTACCTACTTGTACCAGTGTTATGAGAAACCTCCCAAGCTTCATGGAGGGCAGGCTTTAATTTTTTCCACAAACAAAGCTGCCTCACACATAAAATCCATAATCATGTCATTGAATCTAATTATTCCATCTCTGAACTTTCACGCCAGACAGCCTCCTACATTCAGTACAGCTGCCCTAAAGAAAGCAATACATGAGAGAGACAAAAAACCAATCTCAAGGACCTCCATTTCTGCAGGCCAGCCCTTACGTAGTTTTGTGTTACACTTACTTCAGTCTAGCTGTAGGCTTATGCTAAAAGAAGGAGCCCTGCTACCCCCACCTTTCTCTAGGGTGTTTTTTCATAGCTGCCTCTTCACTGGACCTAACCTGGTGTGGCTGAAGCATGTCTCAGTGCAGAACATTGATCTGATAGAAAACTAGTAAGACAAAGCCCTCATACTTACCGGCCATACCTGTTTGTGTTAATTTTTTGTGAGCCACATTTATCATGGCTGGACAGCCTCCACAGCAAGATTGTGTTTTTCTGTATCAGTTCACAGAGAGCCATCTATGCCCCCAAATCCTCAGTATTTTCTCAGGGCCAAGTGTATTTGCAAGATTGCACCTACTTGAATTTTTCAAGGCATTTTCTTATACATTATGCAAAGATACCATTCTATCCATAGCCACGGCAAGAGGAGGTTAGAATGGAACTGGGAGAAATCCATGACTCATGTTGTTGCCATAGGAGAGAAGCTATTCCGTATTTAACAAACCATGGTCATGTCCTTTACCATATGCAGAACTGTGAGAAAGATGTGGTATAGATGGGAACTGGGAAGCCTGGGCGAATTATTTCCTTTTAAAAAAAGAAATACTATTGTTCTGTCAGTTTTCAGTTTTTAGAGCCAAGGACTGAATTGCCAAGTCTTCATAAACCACCCACTGTTGCTTTTATTGCTTCCTGGAAGAAATTCTTGGTAATGGTGTTGACTCTTCTGAACATGCGCTAGGAGTCATAGCAATAGCCTTATCCATGTTATGTTTCCATTTGATTTTTGTTGAGCTGTGTCAGGTCTTCTCAATATCTCTCAGACATCCAATCATGAGAAAGTGAAAACGTGGATGGACAATATAATTGTACCATTAACATTGTACTATTCCTGTCTTCTAAACACAAGGGAGGATTTTAGTCACGAGGCTAGATATCTACAGGGAATTTCCTTGTCCCAGTGCTGAGTGTTTAATTAGTGGTCTTGAAGCTTTCTTAATGATCTTTATATCATTTGAGCATGCCCAAATGACAAGTCAGTACTGGCTGTCTGGGTAGGAGAGCCCATATGAAGTCATTGCTGCAGTGTTTCTAATCAGATCTAACAGAACTTCTTGAGCAACTTCATCTGTCCTGACTCATAGTTTCCTTAAAAAATTTTGTCAAAATCAGTAGTTTCTATTTCATAACACTTGTTTGAGTAAGTTAGTTCTCATCGGTTTAGGAATCATAGAATTGCGTAGGTTGGAAAAGACCTTTAGGATCATTGATTACCCCAGCCCTGCCAAGTGCACCAGTAAACCGTGTGTTTAAGTGCCCCGTCTACATGTCTTTTAAATATCTCCAGGGATGGTGACTCAGTCACTTCCCTGGGCAGTCTGCTCCAGTCCTTGACAACCCTTTCCATGAAGAAATTTTACTAATGTCCAATCTAAACCTCCCCTGGTGCAACCTGAAGCCATTTCATTCTGTCGCTTATTACCTGGGAGATGAGATCAACACCCACCTGGCTACACCCTTCATTCAGGTTGTTGTAGAGAGTGATAATGTCTCCCCTGAGCCTCCTTTTCTCCAGGTTCCCCAGCTCCCCATCAGACTTGTGCTCCAGATCCTTCACCAGCTTCATTTCCCTGCTCTGGACATGCTCCAGCACCTCGATGTCCTTCTTGCAGTGAGGGGCTCAAAACTGAACACAGGAGGTACACCCTCACCAGTGCCAAGTACAGGGGACAATCCCTTGTATAGATAATTTCCAGTGATTCTACTATGAACTATTTTCGGTGTAAAATTTCAATGGATTCTTTGTCAACTTTGAAGTCTGATATGTTATTTCCCTTTTTTGAAATTAACACTGCTTTGCAGTGACTGTTCATCAGTCACCCTGCTTGGAGGAACTGATTTTCAGCTGATCTTAACCTACCTTGTGCTTGACTATGTGTATATATGTACCTCAAGGAAAATCAGGTAGGGTGGATTGTTACAGATTTTGACTGCAGAAGCTTTCTATATTTATCTGTTTATAGCTCACACATTAAAATGCACTCTGGACGGAACTCATCCAGAAAGTACTCATCACCAGCCCTGGAGGTATTGAAAAGGCATGTAACACCGATTAGTGATGGATTTGGCAGCACTAGGTTAATGGTTGGACTTGATGATCTTCAAGGTGTTTTCCAACCTAAATAATTCTGTGCTATTAAAATGCTCTTTTTGCATATGGCTTTTCATTGATATGCAGAACAGAAGTTGTCACAGCATCCACCAACAGTGAATCAAACTTTTTTCTTTAACCAGGCTTCCTAAGGAAGTAAGACTTGCTTACTTATGCTGACTCTATGTCAGTCCTTTCCTAATAATAAAACTGTATCATTTAATCTACTTGCCAATTTCAGCCAAATTTGGCAGGAAAGTCATTATTAAACCTCAAAGATATTAAGTTCTTAAAATTATAAGAAAATCAGGAGAGAGATCACATTCAAGCCCTCTCTGAGGGGTGACCTGAACAAGAGTTCAACTGTATTATTAGATTATAGCAGATAATATTATTGTAGATAATATGTATTATTGCGTTATAACAGCAAATCCACTTGAGGGTGGAAGAGAGAGAGGCATTAGGAATGTCCAGCCCTGGGAAGTACCTGTTACTAGTTTTTTGGCCTGAGACACCACAGGATCTGTCCTCTGGCCACAACACAGCAGCGAGCCCAGCTTTGCTCCTTCCACTGCCCAAGGACCTATGTGGTTCTTAAAGCTTGGGGACTTCTCAAATTCCCTGATGGTGAGGGTCTCAGAAATTCCTAGATAGTTACATTAGGTATTAATTTTTACATCAGAATACTGCTGTTTTTTGGTTTGGGTTGTTTTTTTCCTGGAAGCTTGACTTGTTATTTGGAGCTTAGACTCATGAGTAAGATCAGTGACTGCTTCCAAGTAATGGTTTGTGTTTTCAGAAAGGTTGCGTCCATACTTGTAAATAAAATGGACAAAAGCCACTTCTCTGGCCCTCAAAGCAAGTGGCAAGACCTGGCTTGTGTTTTTAGTGTACACTGCTCTCCTCTGAAACAGAGCGGCCTGGTTCATCCTGCCTGTGAGAAATGGTCCCTGGCCTGAGCCTCCCATGTAGGTCCTGTCTAGGAAAAAACAGTTCTTGTAAGCATCATATGGGCCAACAGTGTCTAAGGACATGCTCACAACTGAGCATTTCTGTCCTGGCCTTCTTTAGCTTGCTAGCAATGCTGTAGCCAGGAATGCTGATACTCCAACTAGCTATTTTCTGTACCATGGAGGGCAAACACAAAAGAGAGAGGAATTATTGTATTCTGCTCACACACTGGTTAGCTTGGACTGCATCAGGAGCCTGCTAGATCATTGTCTCTTCAGCAAACTGCCCATGCCAATATGGAATATAATTCTTTGAAAATTAAGATTTACCAAAGCTGCATCTGTCATCTTTATGACTGTAACAGACCTTTAATCTGCCAAAGTCCTTTTCAGAGGGGAGTAGTATTTTGAATGTCTGCCCCTACCAATGTTGTGTTTAGCATCCTTAAAACAAAATTTTGCAATGGACCAACCTGGTTTAAAACTGCTAATGCAAAGGTGTAAGAAAGCCAAGAGACTCCTTCCATGTTAAAACAAAATAATTAGAACTGCGAGCACTTCCATGTTAAAATAATTAGAACTGCCGAGCACTTTTTGAGAAAACTGTGGGGCTTTCAAAGGCTGTTCCCCATGTTCCTTCAACAAAACCTATATAAACCTGTTAAGTACCTTATCAGGAAAGGTAAAAGAAAAGGCAGTTTTAATGCAACTCTGGACTTTCTGCAGTAAGTCCTTTTCATCTCTCCTTGCCAAAGGCCTGCTTCCCTGCAAATAGCAGCTCTAAGCTTCAGCTGCAGTGTGTCTGGTCATACTGTAGTGTGTGGCACTGAACAACTGCAGTTCAGTCATACTTATGAAGGCAGTAGTTTAAAATTTGCACTGTAGGAACACATGGTGATTATTGTTGCTCCATTTCTCTCTCAGTACCTGGCAGTCTGAGCAGCTGGTATAAGATGCCTTTTAAAAGCAACAGGTTGAAACCCTGCACCTCTTTGCAGTACAGATAAAATTATCATCATATATTTTATTGTTTGTGTTTGACTAAATTATTTCTGGAATGTTTAAAAGTATTGCAGCACCTTGTCCTGAGCTAAACCTTTCCAATAGCTCACTGTTTCCTTGCATATGGTGTGCTGGTAGTTGAGCCTACTTGGTATTTGTATTGCCATGTGTTGTGTGTAGTTGAGCCATATCACAGTTGGAAGTGGAAAGCACTCTATAAATACCCTCTTGCTCTCTTTATGCATATAGACTCATTTCCAAAGATATTTATGAATGATTACCTGCATTTCAGAGTACCCTTGTGAGGCAGAAGTAGAGAAAATACGCACAAAGCTATTCTCTGTTCATTGGAGGTTTTCTTTCCTCTTGTCATAGTAAATGATAAAAGACAGTTTGTACAGTCAGGACCTGGCAGTGAAAGGTGCATTTGGTCCGGCAGGATGCTTAGGTTGGATATCAGAGGCTGCACTGTGATAATAAACAACGATGAGTTTTTTTCCTTCTAGTTAATGTGGTTTTAAAAGTACAAAGGAGTCAGAGTGAATATTTTTGTGTGTAGCAGAACATCCCTTTGGAATGTACTTTCAGTCTTGATCCTATTTAGTGGCTATATTTTAGCTGCACATTTTTAAAACCTATGTGCAACTAAAGAAGATATAAATACTGGAAGATAAAGGGGAAAAGTGCTGCTGCCACTGAAATTGCTTGGAGCTTTGTCATTCCTTCAAGTAATCAAGATGACTTTGTGTTCTTGAAGAGTGCTTCTCTCACATCTGCTATTTGTTGCTTATTTGCAATGCCAAAGATGCTTCATTATTTTCCTCAATTTTTTCTTTGGCTTTCTAAGATCTCTAACAGTTTTGGTAATACTGTGTCCTAAATTTTGCAATGTTTTCCCAAGGGGAAACAGTGACCATAACATAGGCGACCCTCCTACTCTCAATGGCTCCTAGTACTACCTCCCATGTTGTGTTTTCTTTCGTAGCTATTCTGCTGTTGCCAGACAAAGTTCTATTCATTTATCACCCCCATATCAGTTTTCTGATTTGTTGTCCAGTAATTTATGACTGTTTGGAGCTTTGGTACTCATTACAGTGCCCAGTGACCTTTGTGACCCTCCCCCTCCCCATGCACTCTCTGCCACCTTGGCCTCTGGGCCAGTTTGTTGATGCCACAAATTGCAGTGCATACATCCACACCAAGCCATGCAGGCTGAGGAGCAAGAGCTTTGTTTGACCAGCTAATAGCAAATATCTAGAATTTAGGCAGAGAGAAGTTGATTGTGCAGATAAACAGAAGCTGAGGGTAATATTCATATGTTGTGTCTGGATATGAGGTGAGGTGTTGCTGATACAGGGATGAGCAAGAGAGAATAGTGTAGGCAGATACACAACAGCTTGAGGAGAATATTGTAAATTAAACACTGACTTAAGTGGCTTTACTTGGAACTCAGTGATATTCCCCCTGGTTACCACTTTTTGCAGGGTGGGGACTTCATCCTGCTGGGTGTAAATACCAACTGAATTACAGTGAGAAACTGAGCATGGGCTGGTGCCCTGGGCAGTTACTAGTGGTGGTATTTGTGAAGGCACAACACCAACATACTTTTTTGTTCTGTGCTTTTGCTGCTCCTTTATGAGTACCAATTAGGAAGATATATTGTGTTTTTCCCTTTCATCTCTTCTTCTCCTGAGAGTTGTATTTAAGACATAAAATACTGTGAGCACTGGAAGAAGCTGATGAATGAGCAGGATGGGAGAAGATAGTTGATTCCTTTCTGATGCCTTTAATAGTGTGCACTTGTTAATTTTTTTTAATTATGATTGATTTGATATTTGATATCTGATATTTGATATTTGTTTGCTGTAGCATAGATCTTGGTATGGAATTACAATGCCAATTTTATAAAATATATAGAGTACATGTAAAATACATCTACATGTACCTGCATGTACAAGCTTATAAAATAAAAGAAGAAAATAAATCTGCAATTAGTTTTTGAGCTTCAGTTATTTGTTTCTGAAGGATTGTAACTTCCCAAAATACATCCCCTCTGTGATTCAATGTAAAAGGATCCAATCTTGTACTTCCTCCTTAGAATTTCTGGGGAAATGCATTTTGCTGCCAACGTAACTTACTTTAGCAGGTCTCCTGCTGGGCAGACTTGTGTCCTGCTGTGACAGCCATGACCATGTGTACGACTGATTGTTACTGGGTGATATAAATCTGATTGGAACATGCCTGTTAATTGGTTTGAGAGCTCAATATAGACAATGCTGTCTTGTAGCAGATTGCGTAGATAGGCCTAGTCATAGGGTTAATTCTGCTTGACAGCACATCAGCAGCATCTTGAGTAATTACCCAACTTAAGTTTTCCCACAGTTGAATTGAGATCTTCAAAGGCTTCTACATTTACAAGTATTATTAACCGATATCTGAAACATGATGTTCCCACAAGGGCTAATTTTTTCTTCCTTTTATTAAATATACAGGTTATAGGGTTCATTTGCTAAGTGCTAAGCCCTTAGAAGAAAACAGTACTTGTTAGAGAGAGAAAAATCTGCAGTGCACGACCAAAGCTAATGGTGCATAATGCACACTTCATTGTCCTTTTGCAAAGACGTTAAAACAAGTTAAAATTTAGGTCTGGCTCCCTTCCTCTCTCCCTCTCTCCCACCCCCCACTTTCCACTTTTGAGAAAATCAAACCACTTACTCCTATGTGCAGAGTGAGTAAATTGAAGACACACACAAACAAAAACCTCCTAGGATGTTGTACAATTAAGTACAGATCATTGGATACAATACATATGACATTAATGAAACGGTATCTGCTTCAAAAATAGATTGGAAACATTCATGAATAAATTAAATCCTGTTAATGACTTTCCAAAAATGAAAATGAATGAAAACTATTTATTTCATCCAAACAACTGTATGCTATGATTCACAGTATATAATTTAATCCTCTTTTAAATTTATATTTTATTTTCTTAATTTTGTGATTTGACTTTGTAACTCTGCATTGTAGAAAACGGCAAAATATTAAAGTTAATAGTAATTATTTGGGTTCAAATGCTTTTGAATGCATTAAATGTTAATGTACCAAGTTAGTTACTAGTCTTGTTAAAAATTGTGTTTGCTGGGAGGATCAGCCTGACAAATGGCTTTTATGGCAGAAAGCAGTTCTTGTAACTTATGATCTTTTTATTTTCTTTTGCAGGTCAGAAACAAAGTTTGACTCCAATTCAGGTATGTTTAGATTTACAGTGTTTTACTGAATGTACACTATTCAGGTTAATCTCAAAAGAATAGTTTATCAGTTCAAATTTAGTTTAGTTTTAAACAAACTGGGGTAGGTCAGTCTTAAAAAGGATCTTCATTTCTCACCCTCTGAAAACAGCGTTATTACTGTGAAACATTTGCTTTCATCAGTTGCTATTTCTTTACATTTTCCCAAAAGATGATCAGGAAGATGTGTCTTACAACAGGCTTTAATTGATCCAGAAAAATTATAATACAAATAAATGATAATACAGAGTAAAGCAAATGAAGGATTGAAGTTTGAGAATGATCGCTGCTATAGAGGAGAATGTTTTTCTTCCTGGTGGACAAAGACATTTCATGGAAATTTGAAGACAGTGCAGTCTATCTGTCAGGAAACAGTTGATTTGTCATCAAATTTTCATGACAGATGCATGTACACAATGCATGCCAGACCAGTCTGTAGAGCTCAGCTGAGGAGGTTTACCAAAAGGCAGTCTCTCTCAAGTTGTCTTTTTAAAGGATTGTAAGTGTTGTAGGGATAGTGAGAGAAGTGAAGGTCAGTCTGATGTGTTAATGTGTATCTAGCATGACAAAAACCACAGGACACCAAACAGGAGAACAGTTGTGAGTCAAAAACAGAGATCCTAATACCAGACTGTTATTTATTCACTTAACTGTTCCTGGGTGTTTCTCCAAGTTAAACAATAATAAATTAAGAATAGGCTGTTGTCCTGAAACTAGCTGAAATGTTCATTGCCTGAAAATACCTTTTTTGTTAAGATAAGTCTGTTTTAAACAGGAAACCTGATATTATTATGGCAATTTTGTTTTTAGACCAATGTTATCTCCTATATGGTTTGCTTAATGCAGTGATTATAATTGCTTATAATGTTATGAATTTTACAATATATATTAATCAGACTGTTTATGGAATAGCATGTTTCCTTTTATCCTAGTTACACCAGGATTTGGGTTTGAAATGTGAGGCATTATGTTGGTTTTTCTTTCCACATTAGATTTTATCTTTGGAAATATATGGGAGTGAAATCTACATCAGGAAGCATTTAAATAGCCAATTCCTACATCTTGTATACTTGAGTCATCTTGCTTCTATTATGATTTCACTCTGTGAGTTTGAAGTTACTTGCTTTATATACTGCTTGAATGAACTCCGTGCTAAGATTGGTTCTTGGATCGTGACAAAACATGGAGGAATTACATGGAGGATAGCTTCATGCATTGTCTGTCATTATCCCCTTTATTTTAGTAAAGTCACCAAAAGTAGGGTGTAGAACAGAATGTCATGTCTCACTTTTCTGTTGAGTGGAAAATGTTCTCTGCAGAGCTTCAGTTTGCCTGGTGGATTAAACTGCTAATTTCTGACTGTCTTTTGAAGAAGTTCTCCTGTTAGGTGCATTATCCTGCCTGCTGCTCCCCTTGGCAGTGAAGGCAGGGGTATGGTATGTCCTAGGGAGCCCAAGGTAGTGATAAAGGTTTGGCACTATTGCAGCTCTGGTGAGTGCCTGCTCAGTACGTGTCATCAAGCCTCTCTGCCCTAGGGCTCCTCGTCCCATTTTATTCTTTGCCCTTAATACTGTACTTGGGACTGAGAATTATGGAGGTTTAATGCCTCAGTCTCAGTGCTGTGTCTTTTGGAACAGCTTTCAACTAACAGCCAAGGGTAGATGTTAAGAGATAGTAGAAAAAAACCAGATTAAGCACACAATTAAAATGGTATTTTAAGAAAAAAGAAATCACAGAAATTATGTGGCCTCAATAGGCATTTCATGGCCAGCAATACCAAAGTTGAAAAAACCCTTATCTTTGTGAGAAGTACAGCAGCCTTCCCTTTATAGGGACAGCGCTCGGTTCTTCCACTGAGAAGCTATTCATGATAGTCAGATGGTACAAATAGTTAGAATGTCTCTTTTTTTCCCAATATGTAAGAGCAGAGGAGAAGTGGAGATACTGAGGTCAACTCAACAAGTATCACCCAAATAAAATGTCACTGTTTTTGTTTCCCCACTGGAGAGTTTGCTGTCACTTCCCACAACTAGGCAATAAGCCCAGAGCTCCTGCTGCCTCAGTGAGGGTGCAGGCAGGCAGCGGAAGGATGCATCCTTGTAAAAAAATCTTTCTTTCACATGGTGGGGTGCAGTACCCTATGTAGCACCATGTTCTGCATTACACACGCCTTTGAAGAGTGTAAATGTAGGATTGGGTTTAAAACGGCTGCTGCCATTTGACACCAATGACTCTGTATTTATACAACCTTGAGTTCCTTGGAGACCTTAAGGTATTTTCACATCCCTCATTTCATTTTGTATTCCCTAGACTGTCATTCCTGAGTAAAGCAATGATCCCGCAAACTAGAACAAACATGCTTTGTTCTTGTTTATCGTATGTCACTCAAAATGGTTCAAGTGTTGAACATGAGAATGAGGTTATATTATTTTAGAATGCACATTTTTTTCCAAGGAGCTGTTCTACAACTGTTGTATGCTCTAAATTAACCCTAATCTTAATTCCAGTTAACTTGCAAGCCTAGATGTGCCCTTGTTAAGCAGTTATCCATGCTTATTATACTCATCTTTCCTAGAAATATTTGTGAAGCATTGAAGAATTAAAAGAAGTCTTTCTGAAGCAAGTACAAAGTCAGAAATACAGCTTTTAAAGTGCCCAGTAGGCTCACTGCAAATGTAACTCTGGAAATGTTGTTCAACACTGAAATATTAGGCAAACATTGTCAAAAGAAGATTAATTTGAACTTGAGCATTAACTTAGAAGACAGCAAAATTTCTACAGTGATGATCAGGATTTATCATATAAATAGCTATAACATCTGTAGGGGACACGCATTCTTCATATCATGACTAACAGTCCAATCTGAGAAACTTCTTTTTCCTCTGCTAATTCTTTCTAAGTCTATAGCTGGCAGAATTTCTGTCTCAGAGACCGTGAGGTTAGCTTCATGCTGTTAGAAGGTCTTATGAAATGAAACAATTTTGCTTTCCTGTCATTATATGATGAATTTCACTGGTACTTAAAATAGATTTTTTTCTAACAAAGTATTTGAAAGTGAAAAAGGTTGCAGGAAAAATATTGCGGTTTTTTTCCTTAAAATTTGTTAGGGAACAAAGTAAACCACAAAAAAAGCACAGATGAAAAAAATTTCTTCTAATTATTAGTATTTTGATAGTGTCTAAAATGCTTATTGTGCTACATGCTGAGTTAGGAAATTTTGGAATTTGAGAATATAAGAATTATATTGGAACAATTAATGGAATTAATTTGGTGAATAGTTTTGGGTTTGTTTTGTTTTTAGCTTTTTATTTAGAGTAAAATAGGTCTTCATGTTGCTGTTCCACTGTTAATCCCACTTTAGTAATAGCAAAAATAATTGTAGAAAATGCAGTCAACTGTCTCAACATGTCCCCTGGTCACCAGGGAATGGTAATGGTGAATTTCCTACTGCCTGTTGAGAGGGCTGGAGTTTTCTTGGAGCATCTCCTGTAATGTTTGCTGTATCCTGCATGTTGCTGTGGAGGTGAGATGTGATATTCAAGTGATAGTGTCAGCAGTGAAATCGTGAAGGGTAAAAAAATCAATTTTGTTCTGTATTAAAAAGAAAGGAAAAATTCACAGACAATATACAAGGACTCCAGTGGAGTCTTTTTTGTATGTGTGTCAACTCAGACCATGCAATGCAGGAAGTCAGAGAGTGCAGGGTGTGATGAAGGGACAATCAGGGATGCACCATGCTGTAGAAACACATCTGTACACTGAAGAAAGAGGAGCGCCCAAGGACACACAGTGTCTTCAGCCGTGTTCGTCATTTGCTCTGCCAGCTTCCTGCTTCTCTCACAAAAGGAGATGTATCTCCAAAATCTGTTCTTTTGTCTTTTTGCTTCTACATACCAGATGAAATGTAGCGATAATGCATGTGAATTTATATCACTGTTTGTGCCAATACTTTGGAAACATTCCAATTAGTATTGGGAATTAAGCTATAATAGCTGCCTGTGCAGCTAGAGGCTGTCTTGAGGGACAGCTACACACCAGCTTTTGTTGGATTCCTGCTGCCCCAGCAGTCAAATACAAAGCAAGTCAAGGAGCCCCCTACAGTTCCTGGAATTTCCTTCGCCTGCCTTGTCTGGACTCATAGTGTCAGCCAGTGACTCTGCAGGTCATTTCTCCTCTCTGCACATTGCATTTTCCACCAGAATGAGTGTATGTCTTCAGCACTGCACAATGCTGCCACCCCTCCATCCCCGTCAAAGTTCCCATCCTTTCCTTTCTCAATTCTTGTATTTACTGGTATCTTTCCTTTAGTGTGGCCCCTACAATGTACTGATTTGCAAGGCTACATGATTCAGCACAGGTGCTAGAGAGCAGCTGAAGAAAATTATAAGGTTGGGAGTGGTCAGATGTTTTCCTCTCACAAATTCCTCTTGGCTACACTTTCAGATGTTCAGCAACAAGCTTTCCTCTTTTAGGCCTGATTTTCCCTAGCTTGTCATCAGTCCCACTGTATGAAAGTCATCAGTACAAGCATAAGGAACTCTTCACTTGAGTAAAAGAGAAATGAAAACGAAAAGGCGTCTTGAAAGTGAGTATCTTTTACTGACCCTTGCTACTAGGGAAGCACAAAAGAAACTTCCCTTGCCTGAAACCTTACGTTGCTGAAGCAGCAAGGCACTTAGTAATATCATCCATTGATCTAAATCATCAAAGATCTAAGTACAGATTAAGAAATCAATTCCTGAATTTTATTGATATCAGCTTCTTCACCCAGGTTGTGATAGAGCAGTTCCTAATTTCTTCTCAGGAAGGCTAAGTAGTTTCAGGAACAGGGAAGAGAAGTGACATTTGGTGTTCTTAACAAAACTCAACAGTCATGCTACAATCAGAGTATTTGATTAAAAAATATTAAAAGATCACTTGCAGAATCTGAATGGGGAAAAGTGGCAAAATAAACTGAGGTACTGAAGAACAGGAATGCTCCAGAACTTTTTGGATGAGGCACATGACCTCTCCAGGTTCTCTTTCAACTATGAGGAATTATTTACTTCTCTCTGGCTACCACCAGCACATGGATTCTTAAAAAGGTGCATGAGCTGGCACAGAGAGATGGTGGGAGACAGTTACTGCAAAAACAGAACAGCAGCTCAGATTATCTTGTCATTATTTCTGAGTGCTATTTTGTTCTTGGCATTAGCAACTCTTCAAGTGGATTGTTTGGGATGCAATGGCTGAAGCACATGGCCTGTCATTTGTTCAGCAACAAGATGAGCATTTAGAGTCAGATGCAAGCTGAACCAGCTGTTTTCAGGGTCATACTGTGACATGACTTGCAGTATTAGTGGCTAGGACATCTCACTGGTACATCCCAGGGAACTATGTGCTGATCTGCAATAACTGATTAGTGCCCGCTCTTGTATCTCTTGTAAAGCATGGCAAAAGTTGGTCAAATTATTTCAAAATACAGGACAATGTTCTGCTTTGTGGAGGACTAATTAAAAATGTTGTAAGCATGCAGGCAAGCTTGCTTTTCTAGGATTTTTAAAGAAGGAAGTCAGGTGCCAGAGGACTCCAAATGTGGAACTTCCCAAATTCTAATACTGGCTTTACAGATGCAGATGTCTTTTCCTCCCACTTTCTCTGTTCCTCTTGTTTGTATCTAAGCTGTGCTATTTCTTGCTATTATTGGCAGGATTCCTCTAAGTTCTCAGAGTATTTCAATAGGAAGCCTGATCATTTCTGTGATCTAGATCTGTGAATCTACCAATGGAGAACAAAAGCCTTGACTGAACTCAACAGCCTTAAATATTTCTCTGTGAATAATTTGCATGATTTCTATTTTGTCTGGGTTTTTTGGAAAATACATTCCTTCCCCCTTTGTGTAGTCATTAATAGGGCAGCTACTTAAAGATGCTTTGCCCTTTTGTCATTTGTGCAGCGACTAAGACTGTGCTGGGAAATCAAATGCTGACTCAGTAGTTCCTAAACCCTTCTTTGGGTAGGTCACTACATCAGTTGTCCTATGAAAAGGCATCCCTTGTTTCTCATAGCACTTTTTTATTCTGCCTTCTTGAAAACAGAGAAGGTCAAAGGAGGAGGGAGCAGAGTGCAAAGAGGCAAGGTTAGTAGCCTCTGTGAAATACTAAAATCCAGTTCCTACTTGGCTTCTTGTGGAGGAGGAAAGTTGTTCTGTTCATGTGATATCCTATTAAATCAGAGGAAGATGATGAAAAAGGTGGCTTCTCAGCTGAGGAGTGGCCCCAGAGTCTAACAGCTACTTCATATTGACTTTCCAGTTTCACAGTAATGCCAAATCAAACCTAACCAAACTAAATCTAACCTAACCTAACCTACCACAACTCCCTGGGTTTGGCTGAGGGAAAAGAACTCCTTACAATGCTCTCCTTCAGCCAGCCCGGCTTCCCTTCCCATTCTGGGAGGAGTCCACAGCTTCAATAACAACAGCAACAACTTAAGGCAGGAATAGTGTCATTTCACCTGAGACTATCTGGAGGTGGTTGGCACTGCTGTGACCTGAATTGAGCTCAGAGAAAATCGAAAGCTGTGTGAAGTCATTGTCACAAGCACCACACTGCCAGCCTCATTAGCCTCTGGGACAGAGAAGGGGGTGAGACTGGCATTCAGTGGGTGCCCCACTGCAGCCCCCATACACTGTGTGTCACATGCCTCTTTGGACTTCAACAGCTAAGCTGCGGGACAGGGTGCAGCCACACACCAGGCAAAGAGGATGACTGAGATGTGCCTTGATGAATTTAACAGGACAGGTCAATTTAACATGTTGTGGTCAATGTGTCCACTCTTTTTCTCATTATTTTCTCACTAACGTAAAGTGCATTTTCCTGTTTCGGTTTCATGCAATGTCTCATTAAGCACAGTATTTATCTCTTGTGGCTGTGTGCATGTTGTCAAAAATTACACATCTTCTGGTTTGATTAGCATGATTTATAGAGTTATGAATTTGAATGAGAAAGAGGTGCAAGCTGGTTTTGTTTCTTCCCTTTGGATTTGTCAGAGAAAAAAACCTTAACATCTTGTTTGTACAAGATCATGAGAATGATATCATACAGTATTAGTTGAAACTGGAAGAAATTTATTATTTGTAAAAATTAGACTGTACAAACTAGCTAAGTGATAATTATTAATGACAGAAGATTAAATAATGATTAAAATATTTAATGTTTTTCTTTCATTTATGTAGTGCTGTAAATTTATGACCATTAAGAAACCATATGAAAGATCTGTCAGCTTTTATTAATTCACATTTTGGTCTCTTATCAAAACAGATTTCAGGTTTTGTAGTACTAAAAGTAAAGGGAAAAATGCAGGCTGCTTTTAATCAAACTGGAATGTTCAGTGATCACCATCACAATCTTTACAGTGTTGATCTGAGTATGAAGCAAAGAACATTAATTTGTCTTTTGTTGACTTAATTTAGTGTCAACCACAGCCTTTAAGATGTAATGATAGACAAGTTTGTGTCATACCACTGCAACTGCCACCGTACATGTGAGCAGCCATCTGCTTAGGATTAAGTCCTAAGTCAAAACACCAATGAGGTCTAATGCTGCCAGTTTAAGTTAGACACAGTTTGTACTAAGTTTTATGTAAGGACATCATGATCAGGTCTTAAGCCAGACAACAGTGAATTAAGTTACAAGGACAGAAAGTATTTCTGAAAGCAAAGAATTGTATCCTATGAGATCCAATCAGGAGGCTTAGCAATCTTGCTTTCCGTTCGGGGGGTGAATTACCATTCTCTATTGTTTTGTATATTATTGTCTTGCTCACCTGTTGTTCTTTACAGAGTAAGTGGTCCCAACCTTTTCATCAGTCATGGTCCAGGTGTCTGAACAATCTTAGATCTGTATGCCCTTCTCCAAACACCATGCCTATTAAGATCACAAAATCAATTTTCACAGTGATTGTTGTGAATAAACCTGGAGCATCTAATTTAGCACTAATCATTTCTTTATTAGCTGTAGCAACAGAAGTGCTTTAATTATCTTCACAGTATCCTTTTCAGGTTATCTCTGTATCTGGCTTTCACACAATCCCTATGTGTCTGTGGAGAAATTGTAGCATTTCATTTGGAAGGATCTTTTATATGAGCTATTACTATATCAGGGGAGGGGGATCATCTTAACTAACTGTAACTGTCTACCTTAACATAGCCCTCTGAGCTTCACCTTGAGTCAGTTGGAAGAGATAAACATCCTCAGATGAGTTCATCCCTTCTGATGGAGAAGTCTGTGTCTGGGTACACTGATTCATGCTTTTGAGTGCCCATCAACTTTGGAGTTAGGCATGTAGTGTAGTGGTGTAGTGGGTTGACTCTGGCCAGATTCCATGGACTCATTAAATCCCTTTCTGCAACTAGGCAGAAGGGAGAGGGGTCATCCGCTTACCACCTTTACAGGCAAAACCAGACTCAAAGTGAGATAATACCTAAAATTTATTACTAACAGGATAAAAGCTAAGCTAAATAGTGAGAAATAAACTAGTCTTAAAACACACACCACACACACTTTCCCCCCACCCCTCCTTCTGTCCATGGTGGGTCGCAGTCGGTTGCAGTTGCTGCCGCTTGCAATGTGAGTTCCCCCACCCCTCGGGGTCACTCCTCCATGGGGTGCAGTAAA
>VWZG01007028.1:48343-76922 GCA_013396735.1 Grallaria varia
CTGCCTCTCCACGGGTCCACAGGTCTCCTGCAGGATTCCGCTCCATCCTGAGCCTCCCACAGGGTCCCAGCATCCTTTCAAGCATCCACTGGCTCCAGCACGGGCTCCTCCATGGGCTGCAGGGTGGTCTCTGTGCCGCAAAGGTCCTCCATGGGCTGCAGGTGTATTAGCTCTGAGTCCTTCCCCTTCTCCATGAGGTGCCTCCTCCCCCACCTCTGCAGCGACCTTGATGTCTGCCTTATCCCATGTTCTCACTCTCTGGAATTTCTTCTGTGCAACAACCCTCCAATTCTTAAATATGTTATCACAGAGGCGTTACTATGATCTCTAATTGGCTTGGCCCTGGCCAGGAGCCGGATGTCCCTCCTGAGGCCAAGTGTCATTGGGTCCCATGGGACAGAAGAAGCTTCTAGCAGCTTCTAACAGAAGCCACCTCTGCAGCCCCCTCCACTACCAAAAAAAATTCAGCTATAGAAACCCAGGACAGATGGTTAAAGCCAGAAGAGATTATAACTGCAATGGGTGTGCAGAGAGCCTGAGGATGAGTGGATGTGATCCCCAAGTCACTTTCTGTGGTGGATGCTGTGGAGGTGTAGTGAAAAAAAATCATGAATTTAAGAGGAGAAGTACACAATTGCGCTCAAGTTCTGCTGGATGTGGGTAAACCTCCTGTACTCAGAGGTTGGAATGTATCTATCGGAAAGATGAGTTTAGCTGTGATTATTTTAGTTCTGTTTCTCCTTGGATGCACTTTCATTTCCCTTTTCTTATCTTACCTTTCTTAAACAAAACAAAATCTGCTTATGTTTCTCCAGTTACTGTTATCCCAGAGAATTGCTGCAATTGTTACCACTTTTTCTTGAATTATGAGTAAAAATTGTCAGATGTAAAAAAGCTGACAAAATATGTTTTGCCAGTTGAGCATTCACCACAGTTCATCTGTTGATGGGCAGGAAGAGAAATATATAACTCAAAGAGAGATGGCCTAAGGATAATAAGATTGAATCAAAAATGTTTTAAACATACTCAATTCAGCTTCAGTCAGGGCCCAAATATTAAACTGGTCTTTGACATGTTTCAGAAAGCATGTGAAATTTTCCAAAAGCTTAGTAGGAAGAGATTTTGCTGATTTTGTATCACTATTGTTGAGCTTTTATAAAGTCAAAAGTCTTTTATTCTGTGTTGACTGCTCTAACCAAGTTAAGGATGCCTGACACAATAATGCAGATCTGAAAACTGAAAGGTATATTTTTAAACATTAATATTTGGAAACAGAAGTGCTCAGTTTCTGCCTCATACTTTTCAAGGAGGTGGTCATGAGAACAGAATTCTCATGTTTATATTCTCATTTAAAAAATGTTTACCCATAAGATTTATGGATTTTGAAAGTGCTCGTATACTCACTTCCATACTATTATCTCCCCTTAAGTCAGTGATTTTATTTTTTCTCTGTCACACACACTATAGGGGATTTAAAGGAGTCCCAGGAATATTGATTCACAGAGGAGGGAGATTTGGAATGTCAATTGTCAGCACTGATAGAATATCTGGAAACTGATTAAGGCATATTTAGGTTGAAGAGAGGCAAAAAAAATGTGCTCGTGAATAAAAAATCTGCTGCATAAAATATTCTGTTGAGGGTAGTAGGGCTCTTGAAACAACTAAAAGCCAAGAGAGAAAGATACAGCTTCTCACTGAAATAAAAGCACTCCCTGCTTTCAAGTATAGTAAGAAAACCCTGACTGAAAGACTACTGTCAGAGCTGGACTGTAGGTCATGAGTTAGTATGAGACTGTGGCAAACTGAATTTATGTTGGCCATCACTTACCCTGTTACCTGGCTTTGCTGGAGAAGAGAATTACAGGAGGTCTCCTTTTAAATCATTCTGTTTTCTTTACTATCTGCCTGTGAGACTTTTCCCTTGCCCCACAATGATGACATATCTCAGGAGTACCTGCATCTGTATCGTTGTGGCAGTATGATTAAACAGGGCTGCATTACTGTTGAAGATGAGCATGATGCCGAAATCTGTGCCAGCAGCTGCTTTCACTCCTTTGGTTCCAGGTGTCACGGTACAGACCATACAAAAATTAAGTTCCACTCCTAAAAAAGCAAAGAAATGTACACAGCAGAAGTGTAGTCTTAACTCCCTTGCTCTAGTCTCTGTAAAAGTAATTTCTTTGATGATACATTAAGATAAGGTTTCATGTTCCCCTTTGCTTTCTCACATCATGATGGTCTATTCCCAAAGGACCTACTCCTGGCCAATACATGAGACTCCCTGGTGGGATATGCCCCGTCTTGGGCTCCTGTTTCTGGGAGGAGGGAGTGAGTAAATGACCACCTCCCCACCTCCTGTGATGACTGTGCACAAGTCCAAGTTTGGGTCCCATGTTGTCACTTACATGGATGCCTGCTAGTATGGCACCCAGAATGGCAAGGAAACTTGACTGTGTTTGGGTGGGAGTGAGGACACAGATCTTCATCTAAATGCCTGTGGTCTTAAACTGATCTGATCTTCCTTCATCAGATCAAGTCAGGGGTGGACCATACAGGACCATACTCTGTCCATCCCTCCCCCCTCTACCCTCCTTCCCACAGCGAACGGGGTTATTCAGAAACTCCAGAAACTGAAACTCATGAGATTTCCTCTGGCACTTTGCCTCTGAGAATGTTTCTTCTTATCCACAAAATGATCGAGCTTTAATGAGTTTCTCATAATTTGTACAAGTAACAGTATATTTCTTTCATTCCTCTGCCAACAGTTCTTGCGTATTTTTTTTAAATTTTCATAAACCGTCTTGGCCAGTGCCAGGGTTAAACGTTACACAGATGGAGGTGGACAATAACATTAAAATGCCTAAGTAATCAAATGTATTACAGGCTTCAGTTCTGCTTTAACATTTAGATGGGAGTGTGTTACTTCACATTTAATAACAAAAAGGTGCTCTGTTAAAGAAGCTGAAAGAATAAGGCAGAGCACTCATCAAATTCATGAAGATTAAGAGATGAAGGGCATGCAGTGTCATCTTCACTGCAATGTAAAGAATAAGATTATCTAAGTTATGCAGACATTCTACATTTAATTCAGGCTGTATTTATGGAAACTTACCACCCATATCTCATTAATTCGATGTTACGGTTTATTTGTGCAAGTCTGTTTTAAAACTAATGAATGATGGGGAATTAGAGAGTTAGAGCAGTGATAGCAGGTATTTAAAAAACATTCAAAGCAAGAGTGAAGAATGCTGTGCTCTGAGGAAACGAACTGATACTTACTGAGGCCCATGCAAATATTTGAATGATCTAATAAAGAGCTGTGAAGAAAAGAACAAGAGAAATAGTCTCATGGGATGGGCGTATGAAAGTAGATTGTTAAACACTAGGATAGTAGAAAGATATGCTAGTATAAAGCTACATATAAAATTGTTGTTTGCTCTGCTCGCCCAGTTTGCATATTTGGATGGATGCAAAGTCTTTGCTGTATGTTCTTACTGTAGAAAGAGGCAAAATGTTCAAACAGAGAAGGCTAAAGTTACTCCCAGAGGGTCGGGTAGCCACAGCTAGAACTGTGAGATCAACAGGATTTTTCATTTGGGAAGCAAACCTGTATATGGAAACAAGACTGGGAACTTGTGTATCTGGGAAAGTTTGCTTTAAGCTGGCAAGCAGAAGGAAAAGATTTTGGGTTTTCTTTTGTGTACTGAATTGGGGCAGGGTATATACCACTCAGATTTTTTTAACAGACAGTGATATAGGGAAGGAAACATCTCGAGGAAAAGCTTGCATTTTATGCCTGAGAAATGACAGGTGGAAAGTAGTTGAGCTATTTGAATTTTATCCAAATTCTCTAATTTTTCCAGTAAAAATTTTTTATAAAATTTTAGAAATTTTCAGAAAGATTCTAGACAGCTAGAGACTGTGGTTTAAGGCAATGTTATTACGTAGGAAGAAAGTAAAATTCTCAAATATGCCATCAACTTAAAAATCAGGCCCCATTTAATTGGGTGCTTACTAAATGGCACCCACAGGTTGGTTTCTTAGATTGCACAATCATCCATCTGTGACAGCCTTTCTTTTGATGCTGCCCTGGTACAATGCAACTGAACCCCTCTGTGACCCCTGGGAATGTCAACAATAGATGATCAGTCATTGCACACACAGCTCTCCAAAGGGTGATCACTTTTTTCCAGGCCTTTATAGAAAATGATTCATAGGTTTGCAAGTATTTTAGACTTAACATTTCTTAGGGTGTAGATTAAGAAATGTATGAAACAAATATTACACCTAGTGATAGCAGTACTGGACACTGAAAAGCAGGTGTTGAACATTGGAAGTTTTGTTACTGGGACTTCTTTGAATACAAGAGAGTAGGAATACTTCCTCCCCACTCTACCTCCTCCCTCAAAAATACAGCAAATCAGTGGGATGGTGCCTTGTGCAAATGGGGCACCGTCATGCTTCATGCTAAAATGTGCAACCATTTTAATCTGGGTGAAGGTGAGGCTCTGAAGCTGACATCCTGTACATGTCAGTAAATTGTCTGGAAGAGTAGGAAGTACGTTTTTAAGGTCCATTTTGGAATGTAGGTCAGAGATCCTCAGGTCCTCTAGTTCTTGCTCTAAAGCCTGAAGCTGCAAGGCTTGTTTGGGTTTTCAGTGAGCTGCTTTATGGGGTGTCACTTGTGGCACAGAAACCAAGTCATTCGTCAGACACTGACAGTGCTGTTGGCTCCATTCTCTTCCTGCAGAGATTTGGACAGTATTTTACCTCTTTAGTTGCTTTATAGGAAGGAATCCTATTGAGAACACCTGGAGTGATACATTTACAGCATGAACATTTAAAACCATGAGTATGCCTCAGTTTCCTGGGGAACTAGGAAGAAGTCAGGGAGCACACAACAAGTTTTTGGTCTGACTGCAAACCATTCAGGGTACTAGATACCCATTATATTTCAGTGGAGGTTTGAACTTAAAACAGCCTTTAGGCAACCAAAAGCAGACATTTTCTGCTAAGGCTAAGAGCGCTCCACAGCCAGAATGTGTGTTATTTTGGTTGCAATCTGATGAACATGTGAAAGGTAAAGAGGGAAGACCCAGCAACCTCTCACATTCCAGTCTTTCCCTATCCCTGCAACTTCTATTGTTTCGAGCTGCTAAATCCGATTTGACCACTCAGAACTTAAGTAAACAGAGGTTGTACTTGTGGGGAATTATGTAGTCTTTAAAAAAAGTCTGAATTTGTTGAATAGAGCTGGATCAGTACTGGAGTAGCTTGGTGTCAAAGGTTAGATTTTGTTATATCCAAGACAGGCTTGGGAACTGAAAAACTGTAGCTTTTCTTGAGTGATCTGGTTTTTTCAGTGCTCACAGCATGCTCAGAGAATGAAAAGTACAGTATATTTCAGTCCCGTTCCAGGAAGGTGGAGCCTCTGCTACCTGCTTGCTGTGAAAAGATATAGCCCAGATAACTTAAATTCTGAATCTCATACTTTGTCTTTTGTAATGCTGAGACAGAGGAGGTCTTTCAAACTGAAGGATTACAGGCTTATTTGAATTATAAAGGCACTGACCTCAAGCAGCTTTTTAGTAAAATCTTTTGGGTTTTTTGTGGTCAGCTTTTAATCATGTTTCTGTGATATTAGTGCAAAGATGTAGTGTCAACGTTGAGTTCAGAGGTTTAGCTTATTCTAACAGTAGAGGCTTTTATCAGTCAGGGATAATGCAGAAAGTCATCCTTGCACTCATTCCTTGCCCTGTATTCTCAACTTCTACCTTGTGTTGCCTCTAGTGGCTGTTTAACGTCTCAGTTAACCGAGTGAGCTTGCTAGCCCAGAAAAAAAGGGAAGAATTTTCTTCTGGTTAAGTGAATTAAACTTTCTCCCCACAAATGGATAAGCACCAGAGCTGAACAGTGAGGAAGCAGCAGGACCAAGACAACTAAGAGCAGGGGCAGGAGAAAGGCAAGAAGCTGATAGATTGCTTCAGCCA
Organism: Grallaria varia; assembly: GCA_013396735.1. Lineage (NCBI taxonomy): Eukaryota > Metazoa > Chordata > Aves > Passeriformes > Formicariidae > Grallaria > Grallaria varia. The sequence goes on from VWZG01007028.1 coordinate 54,334, forward strand.
TCTCATGACACTTCCCCTAAGTCTTCCTTGCTAAAGATTCTTCAGTTTCCATACAAAATATTAGAAGTTTAAAACAGAAGCTTCCCATGCATGTCCTATGGAACCTCCTGACCAGCAGGTTACTGGCTGTTCTGTGATGAATGAGTCTTTGGTGAAAGACAATCCTATGAAAAAATGCTTCCAGCAAGTAAGCATTTCATGTTCCTTTTGTTTAAAAATCTGTTTTTCTTAATGGAAAATTGCCTACTGAGCCCTTGTCAAGATTTCATATTTTGCCTTTTCTGGTGTCTGTGCTACTTTCCTTTAAGAATGAGCCACAAACTCATTTCTCAAACCGAAACAAAGTCTCTGTCATCATCGTGGCTAGGCTTTGTGAATGAAGATTTGGGAAGGGCTCTACCCACACTTGCTGCCAGCGCGCTGATGGCTAAAGAGGCCGATGCGAGATAGGCAAGTCCGGTTGCAAAAGGCACAGCAGAAAGTCTCCATAGGCGGTGTTGGCGAGGCACAGTTCTGTCTGTGTTGTCTTTTCTCCTCCAGACTGATTCTGCATTCATTCTCAAAAGAATCAAGCACACACTGCCTGAGAGGAAGTGCAAACACCTAGTTTGCTGCCTGTTTGAGTGTAAGAGAAAAGAAATAAATATTTCCTGTAGCATAAAGAAAAGATAATGAAAATAAGAAAGAAAGTTGAAGGGCTGGCAATGAGAAGGTGGACACATAGGGTGTAAAAAGCATTAAATCAAATTAAAATCTCATTAAAATCTCTACCTGCAGCTACTTTTCAACTTAGCTATTCTCTCTTATTGTTTGTTGGCATGGATGATGTTTCTGCTGCCTAACTTCTGTGTTAACAGTTCTCCCTGTCAAGCCTCCCCTACATGTATCTCCACACTTGCGTCATCTCAGGGCTCTCTTGGCAGAAATTTTGGTAGTAAGGAACCAAATAAACAATTGTGTATATGAGGTGTGAATTTGCTTTGTTTCAGTAAGTTTAGAATACCTTTAAAAGTAATTTGGTGCTATTCATGCAAGGTTTCAGCTGAGCTTACTTTTGAAGGAAATATTAAAATGAAATGAGATACAGCACTATTTTTGAATGCAGAACATTATTTTACACCTCGTTAGGTCTATTTTTTCTACAAATACAGCAGTGGCAATTGGACAAGTAAAAGTCTGATGGGATGAACAAAAGCAGTATTCCTTTCCTGAGTGTGCCAAATCCATTCTGTAAATGTGACATTAAAAAAATTTAAAAAACAAAAACAAACAAAAAACCAAACCACATGGCAGAAGTCAGGCCTCTCAAGGAAAACCTGCACTACGGCAGTTTGCACAAACTCCTGCATCTCTTTACTTAATGTTTCAGACATTAGAAGGATCATTTTTCCAAGTGCAGCTGATTTTCTCTTACTTAGAAAGTTTCCTCAAGGAAATACACAAAATAGTATAATTGTGGCTGAATGTTTTTCTGCTTTTGAAAATTTCAAGTTTTTGTAGGTGTTAAAAACAACTATAACTTGATGCTTAGCAAGGCCTTTATTAATCTCTCTTAAATAACGACTCTTACGCTTGTTTCGGGCTCCACTGGTCCCACCAAAAGCTTATGCTGCAACAGTTACGATGGGGGAACTGTCCCAAGAATGTATCTGAGATGCTCTGTGAGAATAAATCGTGCAGGGACTGAAACTAATTCTTACTCACAGCTTTGCACAAGCCGCTGACCCCTTGTCTGAAGGTTTAAGAGTATTAACAATAACTGATCATATCAAGATCCTTTCTTTAGGAGTATCATACAGCAAATGGTTCAAGTGATATCTCCCATCATGTCTCTGACATCAGTTAGGTGTGAGTAAACCAGCACAAGAAATGAGCCACAAAATGCGACCTGTTCCACACAAAAATGTGCACCGGTTTCACGGATGCATCAATACTGTTGTAGATTTAGTGATGCTCTATTTTGATGTAAGAATGACAATGTTATGGGTTTTGAATACCCCTTGTTTTCTTTTTTCCTCCCCCCCATGTAGAGTAAGATTTGCAGTGCTACCACCCTTTCATACCCTGTTTTTCTTGCCTGCAAGACTAAGATACAGCTGCTGATACAGGAGTCTGAAAGGCTTGGGGGTAATGGAGTGAATTAAACATTCCTCTTCCAGCTGCTGCTGTTCACAACACATTTGACAGTTAAAATACATCACACATTCTCTTGTCCATTTAATATAAACAATTAGTATTTTAAGTGGAGTCCAGAATCAACCCCAAATAGGAAGATCCAGACAGGCAGTTCAGATAGGAAACTAAGCAGTGTTCTAATTTTATATAAAAGTAGTTTGCAGTCAGTTCTCCCTATGCCTAAAACACCGTCTACTGCAGCATATCAAACTGTGGAAGCTGAGTGACCAGTGGCTTGTCTTTTGGAGAAGAAGGTTTCATTTTCCATCTCAAAATTATTTCAACACAACTTTTTATCTGAAATTTTTAGTATGGAATATAAAATGAAGGGGGAAAATCAAAATTAGAATATAGTATTTTTGTTTTCATATAATGAACTCTTTGTATAATGAAACATTCTAGTTAACCCAAGACATGTTAGAAGAAAACCTGTTTAAAGAGAATTTTTCTTTATGCCTTTTCTGGAATGAAGACATTTGAAATCCCAGACCTCATTGAAACAAACAAAAAAACATGGTTTCTTTGTAGGTTTACTTCCTTGAAGCTGAAGCAAACCTGAAATAACAGAAGAGCTTTAATGCAATCTCAATTTTATTGTAGAAACAACATTGTGAGCATAGTATCAATCTTTGTAGTTTTAGGGATTCTAACATGATCTTTGCAAATTGCAATTTGCTAAAATCTATTTCATAAATGAGAGAATTTTTAATAAAAATGTTATAAACTGAAAAAGCTGCCAAAAGGCATTTGGGATGTAATCGTATTCATTTGTAAACCCCTTCTTTTTTGAGTCCAGACAATGTATAGTTCCATAACACAGAAGAGGTAACATTCTGTATAACACTGCTTCACACCAATGGTCTTGAAATTCTGTGTACCTGAAGTCAAGGCCTTTGTTGGCATAAGGATCTCTGTGGAAACCTCCCAGTCAGCTTTTCCATGTCAAAAGCTAAGCATGCACCTCAGTCTGAAGCTGGACCAGGAGTAGCTATCAGTTAGGACCGAACCCTCCAGTTACTACCATGTATAAAATATCTGGTAGGAAGCATTTAGCCTCACTTCTGCTTGCCAAGGAGGAATCTAAATTTTAGGCTATAAACTTTACACCAGTGGCTCTGCCTTTATTCCTTTGCAGTGCTCAGTGGCCGATTGCACTGGGCCCTAAAGGGTCTACAATAGTGCAAATACTGAATCATAAATAAACAACTTACCAACTTTGTGAAAGGAAGCCAGGCAACTCATTTCTTCTAAATTGAGACTTCCTCTAAAATGCAACAGTCCCCTTGGACCTACATGGCAGCTTCTGCAGCTGTCAGCGCAATATACACCTTAAAAGAAAAAACAAAAAAAGAGGCAGGGCATAAGGAGTAAAAATGAAAACAGCTTTCGGGTTGTTCAATTTCCTGTTTGTTTAAATTTGTCCTTCCTGACATGCAGATTCATCACACTCCTTTCCTGGTGACTACTTCATTAGATTAGTTTAGTTAGTAGTCAGAGGGATTTTTATCTTCTGACTCATAAAATTCTTGAATTCCCCTAAGAATTTCCTGTGTCTGACTGGAATTTTATGTCTTTGTAGTTTTAGCTGGACTCCTTAAACAAGTTCCTCTCTAAATTGCTGGGTTTAATTCTCCCAACAGCATCTGAGGAGCCTGCTAGAGCCTTATTCCTGCTTTTCAGGAAAACTGATCCGTGCCAGCACTTAATCTCTTAAAATTTTTATCAGAAATGTTTCTTAATTTTTTTAACTCTTTCTTTCCTGATAGTATTTCCTCTTGCTGTGCATGCCCTTTCCAGGTGTCCACTTCAGAATATTTCTGTCCAGTTCCGAAAATGCACCCCAGTGGCTCAAAGTGCAGCCTGCATCCCATCCCATCAGGTTTTAATCATTCTCTCACTATAAAGCAGAGAAGCTGAGGTTACGGGTGTATTGGACCATTTAGCAGTTGATGAGAAATGCCTTTGTATATCCCTGCCCTTGTCTTTTTTTAGTCCTTTCTGAGGAGGGTGAGGGCCAGGTTAGGCTGGAGCCCTGGTGTGTGCTTCTTTGAAGGGTCCAGCGAATTGAAGGTGATGCTTTTTGACATGTGAGCTCCAGAAATGTGCCGAGTGGCTGTAGTGCCAACTCGCCTGTTGCAGAGGGGCTGCGCCTGCCTTGCCACCCTCTCTGCCGCAGCTCACCCGAGCGCCGCGGTGCGCCGGTTGGCTTGGAAGCGGAGGAAACAGACGGCAGAACGACACCCTGCCTGGCTTCCAAAGGTCTGGGGGGGGAAAGTGAAAGAAACCCCGGTCACCCCTTGCGGTGTCGGCGTCGTGTCTCCTTTCCGGGGTCACGGTGTTTGACCGCGCAGGACCTGGCGGGTGGGTGCCCCGAAACGCGGCTGTACGCCCTCCGGCACGTGTGTGGGTCTGTCTGTCCGCGAGGTTGCTTCCCTCAAGTACATTTGCTTTTGGCATCGGCAGGTGGAGACACGAACAAGGCCATGCGCTGCGCCGGCTCTCCCGCGCTCCCCGCCCCGCCGTGCCTTTCCCGACCCCCGGTGCCGTGCGGCGGCGGGGAAGGGGCCGCGGTGCCAAGGGGTGTTGCCGCCTGGGTGATGTTCCCTGCTCAGCAGTGGAGCTGGGGCAACGGGACATCGGCAAGGCCCAGAGGAGAAAGCCTGCGGAAATAAGAATAGGAAGCAGCCCTCAGCCTTAGAGAGGAGAGTATCCGAAGAATATCCCTAGCCGGTGATGTGAATGGCAGCTACTGTGGCTTAGCCTAGTGCTGTGGGTAGCACCATGTAATGGAGACAAATCCCCATCAGTATGGAGGGTTTTCCTTGAGATACTTGAATGCCTCTGTGGGAGGACTGCATGCCCACTCATAGAATTACTGAATGTTCTGTGCTGGAAGGGACCCACAAGGACCATCAAGTCCAGCTCTTAAGTGAATGGCCCGTACAAGGATTCAACCCACAACCTTAGTGTTTTTAGCACCATGCTCTAACCAACGGAGCTAATCTCAGGGTTTTAGCATCTTGCCTTTCCCCTTTTTTCTCCCAGATATTAATCCATTTCCTTTTGCTGGTTCTTTCTAAATCTTTTGTCATTTCTCCCCTTGCTTATTGCATCAGGTTTCTTTTCCAAGCTAATTACTCTGCCTTGCCATATTTCTTTACCTAGAGTAGCATAAAACAAAACAAGACCCTGAAGTGAGTTGGATGTTTATAAACCAATATTATTTGTCTGCGAAAACATGTAGTGAGTATAATTGACTTCCACTATGACCACTCATACGGTGCCTCATTACAAATGCTCATAGCTTACCTTGAAAATGACTTCCATGTCTTGAACCCTTTGTGTACTGTACATTTGTTTATTTATTTGATTAAAAAATATAATAGAAGCCTAATCCAGAAGAAAAAGAAGACATTGGATGCAGTCATGGAAGGAATGGCACAGGCACAGAAACAAATAGCAGACCTGTGCTGAGCTGATGTGCGTAGCAGCCATGTTCATGTTAGCACTTGCTCAGTCTTTGTGAGATTTCAGAGGCAATCTGGGCTTTCCCCATCAGAGCATTAAAGGAGAACAGCTCCCCATGAGACTGGTTTTAAGTAGTTTGCAGTTTAGTTCCATGAACTGATTACATAGTATGGCTGTGAAAAGGTTTTCCTTTGAAAACCTTCTTGAAAGAAAACATGGTGTTTAGGAGAAAGGCATGCTTTGCTTTAGAAACCATTACAGAAAGCAAGGGGAAGGTGAACATTACAATGAGAAATATGAACTTTTCCATTTCAATATTAACAGTTTTCAGAAGTTTTCAAAGTAAAAAGTTTTCCACAGAAAACTTAAAGGAGTGTGTGTGTGCACATGTATATTGTTTTTGTCAGACTTTTCTGTGAAGAAAGGTCTTTATTTTCTCGTCAGCATTATTACCTATCTCCTTTTGTTTGCTTAAGAGGTTGTTAAAATTATTTAAACCTCCCCCCAAATCAACATTAACTCAAAAGAATCTAACCCCATAAATCACTTTTTTTTTTCTTTTTTAAGGATTTTATGGAGTGCCTATAGCTTTTGCACCCTTTTATGTATGACAGCATGGTGTTCAACTGTGTGTTGTACAGCCAAAGTCTTAGGCAGAGGGTAATGTAAAGTTAACCTGGGCACCAGGTCCAGGGTGGCAGAAGTACCTCAGAAGTCTTTGCATGGAGCTGCAGTGAGTAGATCCTGTGCTTCCCATGTGAAGGAGGGTTTCAAGGCTATACGTTCCTTGCAGGGCTTCATGAGCCTGTAGTTCATGATGAGATGTTCCTGCACTGGGATAAAAATCCTGCTTTAGAAATGTATCTATTTTAAGGACTAGCTTTGTGGATAAAATGTAATACTAGGCAAAGAGAAGGGTTTGGCTCTCTACCACTTCATAGTGGCATGAGAAGGAGCCATACTGCACCTCTCTATGCTTGCCTCCTGCAGAGTCTTGCCCTGTGACCAAATGGCCCTTACAGCAGAGCTGGTGATTTGAGGCTCTATCTGCAGTCTGCTTTCAGTGTGCTATTCTGTCAACCTTTGGCAGACATTACCATCAGCTGACTGCCCCAGTTTTTGTCCAAATCCTGACAAAAGCTTTCCTTAATGGCCAAGAAAATTATGTCCATTCTTAGTTATTTGTGACCAAGTTCCCTCACCAAGACAACTCATTCAATATCTGAAGTAAACAGAAGAGTCTTTGTGTTTTCTTGTTTGTTTGTTTGTTTGTTTTAGTTAGTGTGATAACTCTGTCCCTTGTTTCAGAACTTTATAGCTGTAATGAGAACTTATTTGTCTCACTGAAATGAGTAGGGAGCTTGTATGCTAGAGCACTCAGTGCTGAAGGCACTGTAGAAAGAGGTTCAGTAGAAACTGCAAAAGGAAGACAGGACAGGCTTGCCTTTTTTTTTTTTCTGTTAAAATTAATTCAGTCAGAATTCCACCTCTGCAGATTCAGTTTAAGTTTGCAACTGAGTTCTGGCTATTCTTTACAAACTTTATTTCCCAGACATGCATAACAATACTAAAAGGAAACTATTTCGACAAACAACTTGTGGATGTTCATTACTTGAAACACCCCATGACAAATTTTTCAAATATGTACTTCATCTGTGACTGCTGTTCATTTCAGTGCCAGATGCTGATTATTACAAGGTTGTATTTGCTGGGTTTTTTTAACTTTGTGAGCATACTGCATTAGGATTCCAACTTTGTCCAATCACTTCCATTGTAAGGCCTGCCAGCTCTACTGCTATCCTGGTTTACTCATCCTGTATGAAGTCTTTAGCTATTTCAGTGAGTCATAGGTACACCGACTGCAAGATATTTTGCTATATATACATTTGTTTTACCAATAGTGCTTTTGGAAGGAAAACAAAAACATCTATTCAAAGTTGAATGCTTTGGACTGAGGTTATTAGGTCAACAGTAAATTTTAAAAACTATTTGAGACATTTCTTCATGGCATTTTAAAATTATAGCTTAAGGTTACACTGCTTCACACAGTTCTGTTTGACTGCTTTGATGCTGAAGATCTACAGCTGACTTATGTGTAAGATATATTTTTAAAAACATTAGCTATGATTTAAAGTAACAAGAGACACTGTTCAGATGAGGGGAGAAATCCATCCTTTGGGAGGAAGTGAGTTAGGTTCAGTAGTTTTGTTGAACCTGAACCAGGAAGGAAACCAGTAGTAACTCAATCTTTGTAAGAAGACTTGAGGAAGATCCCAGCTCCTGCCAACCTGTAGATTTTAGCAGCAGCCTGTGCATTCAATATGTCAGGAATATTGTAGAAGAAGGCTCTAAAAGAGCGAGCTTGTGTTTATCAGTATTTTAGAGCACAGTGAAAGCACTAAAGAAGCAGCTAGGGTAAGAGCAGTATTGTGATACAGTTATTAATTGCTAAAGACAGTAGGCCCCATGCTTTTATTGCTCAAGGGACATCCAGGGGAACTCTTGTTCTGAAAAATTCAGGTGTCAAATGAAATTGTAGACACAAAGTTTCAGATCTCCCTTAAGAATCATTTTAAACAAATATAGCCTCATCCCACTTACAAAGAAATAAATCTGGATTGCATATGCTGTTTCATGGTTAAGTTGTTTTGATGCTCAGGGTGCTGTAGTGGAAGAAAACAAATACCACCGTTCTTCATGACTTTCACTTTTTTATTTCCCAAGTGAGAAACATAAAGGAAAAAACAGATGACAATTGTGTCATAAAAGCTGCTGTTAGAAGTTCAATTGTTTTGAAATGTTCCCTTCCCACACTGTTCTGCTAGAGTGGTATTTGCCTGCTGCCGTAGTCCAACTTTGCTGTTAGAGGCAGGTAGTGTGTTGGAAAGAAGCGCTCTCTTTACTTTTTCTTCCAAAATTAAGCTTCATTTTGTCTTCGTGTTGTCTGCCTCCCTCTCCCCAGCCTAGCTACCACACAGACATTCTTATGGCATCTTCTGCTGAAAACCAATACCATGTTTTCCTTCTTATATCTGGATGGTGCTGGAAAGGAATTGCCTTTCTTTTCCCAGTGGAATAGATATCTAATGTAAAGCTGTTCACTGGTGAACAAGAATATTTCAGTGCCCGATTCTGGTTTTAGCTACATTTGGGTAAATTAGATGAACCTCCACAGAAAGTAGTGTTACCTGATGGTAAAATAATTGTAAGTAAGAATATTCATTATTCGTTCATCATCATGGAGATACTATCAAAAATAACCCAGGGTGTCCTGTGTTAGCCAAAAAAAGCCCTATATCTGCACAGGCATGCTGCATAATAGCAACATGTCACTTTGTAGTTCTACATTAAACTTTTATGTGAGAAGTTACAGCTGTGGATGCCTGTGTCTTTCAGACTCTGTTTCAATAAACCTTTGAGAAAGAAAAAAGTGAAGGCCCTTCAGCTTTACAGCAGTTTCAAAGCAGAAGCTTTATTACCTTTTTTTTTTAATCCTAATACACTTTATGTTTTTACACAGACATAGCTTCTCAGTGAAGATAAATGATGAGACTCTACCTTAAAAAGCCTTTGGGTTTTCATTAATCCACATTAGGTTAAAAGGGAATCAGAATTCTAAAAATACAGCACATCAGAGAAACAAGGTATTTTTCAGGTCAAGGTCCTCTTTTCCATCTGGTGCCATTTGGTAGTTCTAACATCTTCCATCTCCCCCTACTACTTCATCTGTAAATAACTCACTGAAGTAAATGCTTGGAATAATTACAGCAAAGAATGATAAAATGCAGATTGGACTTAATCTCTTTGGGATCTAAAATGAAAAACATAACCACATATATCACGGTTACTGAAAACCTGTGGAGGTCTCCAGTTAGCAGGTGTATGAAATGGGAACAATGTCAGAGCATTACGTGCTTGGGGATTGCAATTGTGCTGTTCAAAAAAAAATGTCAAAAGGCATAATAGTTCTGGAGAGAGGAAAAAATAACCTCGCAGTGTTGATTTTCAAAAGTAGCCTGCCGTTTTGCTTCTGCAAATAACTATAGACTCATGTTTTAACAGTTAGATGTCTAAGTGCTTGCATCCATCTATCAGGAAGTTGGAGATATAACTACAACAAAATGTATGCAAACTTGCAAAACTGGAAGGAGGTTTGAGATGCTTCTGAAAGTGATCAATCAATCAGCATCTGTCCTACTTTCCAAAAGCTTACAGGAACAAAATGTCTTTTTTTCCACAAGGTCAGCATTGCCCCAAGAACGAGTCCTGGAGCAGCCCATGAGATAAGGTATTTTAGAGCTTTCTGGGTTAATGTGAAAGAAACTATCTACTCCTGCTGGGGTTTCATATCTCTACCAGGAATGCACAAAGCAGGCCGGACTCTGGGCACACTGTCTACTGGCATTGCCTTCCTTCAGCATTACAAATGCTTTGGCATCTCAATTTGAGAAGGAGATACACTGTTCAGTTTGTCAGCTGTCTGGTACTACTGTGTGCTGGCTGCCTGTGTTGTCCTTATACCCACCTTGTGCCAGCTGCCTGTATAGGTGCCTGCCATAGGTGGCTCATTAGTAATATGGACTCAATCAAGTAGCTAGAACAGGAGGTCTGAAAGTGAGAAAAAAAAAAAAGCCTCTTTTGAATGATTTGAAGCCCTCTGCTCAGGGTGGCAAAAGCAGCATCCAGCACTGGTTACCAAACCCAACATTTCTCTTCCTCCTTGTTCTGTTTTGCTGCCCAGGGCAGTACCAGGCAAGAAAGCATTCTTTGATGAAGAGGAATAAATCACTGTCTCCTCTTTGCCAGAATAGGGAACATTATGAAAAACAAAAGATTCAGTTTTGGTGAGGGGGTGTGGAGTGAATTTGGAAATCTTATGCAGCTTTTAAAAAATATTTGGGGGATGTCCTAGAATGAGGATGTGACTCAGTATGTGTGACACCCAACAGTGTAAGATCCTTTCTGTTACTCATGCAGGATGGAGCGGAAAAGATCCGTCAGTAATGTTCAGTCTACCCATGTTTTTCACTTAAGTACTTGACAGAAGAAAGTTGCATTGCTTTATTTAGTGTATTTTAGATCCAAGAAAGGATAATTGCTATATATCTGAAAAACTATTCATCTCTGTGGCTTTCTTATTACCTTTCCAGAAACTGGCCCTTAGGACATACCGGCCTGACTTCCATGCAAAGGGTTGTCAGAATGAGCACAAACACAAGACAGTATTATTTTAAAGCCTGTTTGTATTGCCAGTGTGGTGCAAAGTGGTTGTGAATCTAAGAATGAACCCATTTTAAATGTCTATAATGCAGTAGAAATTGCTGGCCATTACTGTGTTATACTGTCCCTCAAAGTAAACTTTACATTCAAGGATAAATGTATTAAAAAATCTTAACTGCTGTTCATACTCAGAAAAGTGGAAATATCATTTGAAGTTGTTCCCTCAGCTGGGAAACTCCCTCCACCCTCATCTTGTCTCCTGCAATTACCCTTTGCCCCTTTCCTCCGGAGACTCTCCCTGACTGGTATGTTTTACCACCCTTCAAAAGACAGTGGCCCTGCTCCTGCTGCCCTCAGACCTGGTAAACTGTAGTTGACAGAAAGCCATCACCCAGGGAGGGTTGATTATTGCAACCAGGATTTGCAAAGAGTCTCCTCCAGTGCTCTGCCTCTGTTTCTCTTTGCTCAGCAGAAGCAGAGTAGATCCAAAATGGTCTTCTTCCCCCTCCCACGCCTACAGGAGCATATTCTTTACAAGCAGCCAGGTAGCTTTCAAAAGCAGGCTAAGAGCAGTCTGAAATATAGAGGGAGCCAGCTGTTTTGTAACATTACCACAGGGAGAAGGTGGGGCGCAGGAGGACAGGAGTGAGGGCATTGCAGCCACAGTGGCAGGAGAAGTGTCCTGGGGCTGCGAAGGGGAGGCTGTGTCATTTATCCCTTATAAAGACAGATCATCTGAAGGGTCCACAAGATTCTGGTTTGCTTTCTATGCCACTAGGGATTGCTTGATATTCAGCCAAGAAGACTGCTGCGGCTACAATTTGTTCCTGGCAGTTTTTGAAGCAGAGAAAATGGCGAGAGAAGGCCTGGCAAACTATCAGATGGGTTTTTCACTCTAACTCAGGAGAGGAAATGAGACAGCAAAGGGGGACTGATTTTTCTGGTGAGTTTGGCTCACCAGTTCAACAAGCAATTCACTCATCTCCCTCTCAAGGTCTACAGTGTGACAGTGTGTCTCACTGTGCCCTTCAAGCCCTTTTCTGTTCCAAGATTTGCTCAGTTTTCTGTTAACACTCATGGATTTTGTACCGGGAATGCTGGTGCCTGGCCAGCCATGTTAGTCAAGAAGAGACAGCTAGACAGAGAGTTAAAATTCCATACCATGAAGGCACAGTCTGTTTCCTATTCCCTCTCTTGGGGACCATATGTGACAGTGGTGGAACCTTTGGAACATGTGTCACATGTAGCATGAATTGACAGCCTAATCTGAAGTCGCTCCATTTGGGTACAAAGACTACTTCAGGAGAAGCCTGCCTGTTTACGTAGGTTTCAGATGACTTCAGTTTTTAAAAGTGCGTGGAGTGCATCTAAAGCAAATAATTTTTGTGTGGTGAATGGGAAGACCAAAAAGAGAAGTCTGGAGAAAGAATGGATGATCTTTCTTAATGTCAAAGCTGACATAAGCACATCTCCTCCAAACCCTTCTCACAAGATAATTTTTTTCAGCAAGACACAGATTGCTTCAATCTCTTTGTAGCAGTCTTTGAAGCTTCCCCCTTATTGCTGTTATGGAGGAGGCAGGGTTGTCTTTGAGTACTTCTGCAGCCCTGAAGTGTGCCTCCTCCAAAGGCTTTCATATGATCAGATAGTTAGTAGCTTCAAACAGCTCCCTTTTTGGAACTTTTCTGCCATCACACAAGGGCAAACTGGTATGTATGTCTTGCAAAATTATTAAATTTAAAAAAACCTAAAAAGGCTTCATTAAAAATATTCTGACAGGGTCTATGTAAGGCCTCGATTTTCGTTAGACAGAGGCTCAGCCAGGAAGATGATGAATGGTGTTGGAAAGGAGCTGCCAACTAGGAGACATCAATTTTTCTGTCACCAGGATAACCCCTTTTACAAAACTTGTCATATGTTTACTCCTTCTCTGTTTCTGAAGGTAGTTGTTTGGCCGCAATATTTTGCATGAGAGGAAGAATTTATAAATTGGTTTTTTTAGGTAGTCATTGCTCAATTATTTTGAATAATTTTGAATCTTGTAGAATATTTTCCTTGTTCAGTGTTCTTGCTCCTCAGTCTGTGTGCTGTCTGTAACTCTTCCATTCGTAATACTTGGAGGGGGGGATGACTCTACTTATTTCTACAGTGAATTCTGGGAGGGAAACACTTGTGATGGTAGTAGGCACCTTGGGAGCATTGGGAGACTTGGGGCTTGTGATGTCTTCAGGTAGCTTAGGAATGCTGCTGTATGTGTGTTCCCAAAAGGAAGATAAGTACATTTCTGGACATTTCTTTGGGTAAAAAAATTATGTTTGTTGTGCTTATATCCTAATAAATGTTCTTCCATATTTAATAATTTAAGATACAACTGGACACATATGGATTTTTTCCCAGTTTACACATTTTCTTTACCCACATTCAGAAAACGTGAGAATTTCCACTTCTCCTTTTACTGTATAGGAAATTTTACTCACTTTTCTTATGGGAATCTGTATATATTTTTTTATTCATCTGCATGCAGTGATTTGCAGCTTCTGCTGCATTTCTTAATAGCATATTGCAAGTCATCTTATGAAATCATTAGTAGCAAATGCTTAACAGATATTCAAAGTAAAACCAAGAAAGTTCTGTATTTTTAGGCGTATGTGTAATACATGGAGAGAGCAAGAGACTGAATGAGAAGAACAGGTAGCTGTTGAGGTTTCAGATGGTCACTGGTAGATGTTGACATGACCTTAAAGCCCATCAGGTTCTTGTGTGAAAACCCTGCTTCAGGAAACAGAGCATTATGATGGTTTTTGAGGAGTGGCTAAAAAGTTACATCTGTGTAATGGATGTCTACTGGCTCATTGAATAGACCTGTGTTGTTTTTCACATGTGTTGTGGAGAGGGGGAGACTTAGCATGAAATACTCGGAGAGTGGAAGTTCATAATTTAGGTAAGTGGCCATTACTGGTGGGTTAGGTATACACCTCATCATTTTCTGTTGTCAGCTCAGGCAGCTCAGTGCTCAGGTAGCAGCTGCATTGAACATGTGCACGAGTGAGTGCAATTGTTTTATCCTGGATGCAGACCATCCACTAGTGTCTAGTATAGGCATAATTATGATTCCACCTCTCCATGTGTGTTCTGAAGCACTCATTCTGTTTTGAAATGAGACACAATAGTAGTCATCTCACTGCCTCTAATGTGTGATGGGTCAGTGTCTGAGCACATCCTTCTGGGTTTGCTGTGGTGAGGCAAAGGTTTTGGGGCTCTAAATTGCAATTTCCCAGCTCTTTTTTTAAAGTACCTTTAGACTGCAAAAGCAAAAGCACTCGTGTTCTGTAAACTCTCACTGTTTATCTCCAAGGTGGAATTTGTAATTTTTTTAAATTGATGGTGAGACTGAATCTGGTTTATCTGAGCAGTCACCTTTGTGCCTTAGCTAAACTGCTACCACTGCTTTTCATGGAATGCAGGAGTTCCTGTGAAGATGGAAGATGAGCACCTAGTGGCAGCTTCGTCCTTTCCTGTAAACAACTTTGTATTTAGGGGGAAAGTTTTCCAAAGTACCTAAGTGACTGAGGGTTAAAAAAAAAAAAAATCTCCATTTCATTTATTTTCAGGCTCTGGAGTGAGATAACATTTTTCAAAGTGTTATTCTGTCCTGCTTTTTACAATGCTATCTGCCACAAAGACACCCTCTTTTTTTACCTATCTCGTTCCTCTTTTCCAGGTTGGCCGGCCTTTTATGATGTGATCAGTCCCGATGCAATTAATTTCAATGATGATTTCTCCTATGGGATGCATCGGATTGAAATATCCTGCAGTCAGGTTAGTTTATAGCACACACAGACCATTCCAATGGCAAAGGCTGCTAAAACCATTACAGTATGCTGTACTTTCCTTGAGATTTGCAAACCTTTCAGTTCTATTAAATAGTAATCATTGTGAGAGAGCACAATGGGTCGTAGGTATAACAGCTGGGTGGAAGGAGCTGAAAGCACAAAGGGTTCATTGGAATGCATGTTGTTGTCTCATGTGAGATTTAACAGAACAGATGTAAATGGTTCGACTCAGTGCTGAGTTTACAAACATAGTCTTGCTGAAGAGGGTCCCTTCAAAGGAGCTACTGAGCCTGAGCCTGGCCGACTGACTCCACACGTGAGTAGCTGAGAGAAGTTGAAAGCAGTGGAGCAACTGTCTGTGTGCTGATTCCATCACTCTACATTACTGTGCAGCCGCGCTAACTCATTCCCAACACTCATTCCCAGCGCAGTCCTAATGGCTGCTTCAAACAATCCCATCTGCTGTAATAATGAAGTCAGTAGTCATTCAAAACATGCCCAAATTTTCCGTTATCTGTCTTGTTCTACTTTTTCTCATCCTGTGTGCTGTCCCCCCTTTCTGTGAAGGGGATGGCATAATCATTACCTAGCAAAGGGAGAAGCTGTGGCATTTGTGTTCAGCAGATGTACCCAGCAGCTTGCAGTCCTCTAGCTCCACATGCTCAAACTGCTCCTGAGAGAAGCAGCAGCTTCATTTGGGCAGTGATAATTTGCTATTCTCCTTCCAGACAGTATTGCTGAAAAGGGGTGACTGATTTAATCCCTGACAATATGCATCCTTACTAGTTAGTCAGTCCTTATATATAATGCTCAGAGTCAGTTAAGAAACTTCTCAGGAGTATCCATTACCTTCAGTTTGCATAGAGTTTTTTTGGCCCGATACGTTAATGGTCAAATTAGCATGTCTGCTAGTATGTCATGTGTACTACATAATCCTGTAGTTTTTAGATTGATGATATGCTTTGGAAGATCCATTCAACACCTTATGGGAACATCCTTTTCCCTAAATTCCCTAGCAAGCTAGCAATGGGACTGCAGATTGAAGACTCCTGGTTTGACAGTGGTTACTGGAATAATCAAAAATGCAATCCAGTCTCTTCAGCTCTGCTTAGTAGGCCTGAATAGTGCGAAAATCAGCTACTGCCAACCTGATGAGCCTCTATCTCTTGACACTCTTCAAGAGGTGGCCAGAGCTCCTGGAGAAGCCCAAAGCAGCCTGTGATCAGGCCAAGGAATGTTGCCAAACAAAACAGTGTTAGCAGAACCTGAGACCTGAGCAGTCACATGCAGACACCACAAAATCAAAGCAAAAGTAAAACCTGAATTTGAAGGAAAAAAATACAGCTAAGGCTGCTGTATAATCCAACAGCAACTTCCTACCAGCTATTGCAACTTCCCAGGGCAATAACCTCACAGATGATCAAATCGCACAGGAAAATAGCTTAAGGAGTGACGAGCATCTTTGCAAACAGTGCTCAGCACAGTTAATTCTGCTGCATTCTGTATCTATAACAAAACCATTTCCTCCCCTCTCGGAGTACTAAGAGTGTGAATCACACATGCAGCTGCAAAAGAAATGCAGTTTTACTGCAACATGAAAAGCAGTGGGATTGATATGGCAGGCCTTTGTAGAAGTGAAGGGAAATACCCTCTCCCACAACCCAAATCTTATTAATGACAAAAAAGTAGTTGACTTTTCCTTAGAAGTCCTTCCATCTGTCTCAGAGAATAAAAGAAATCTCTTTTAGTGTTCTCCATTATAGAAAGCAAACAAGGGGTGTGTGTGTGTGTGTGTGTGTGTGTGTGTGTGTGAGAATCACTGTAATAGTAATCAAAGACATCCATGGGATTATCCTAGAAATAACTTTCACAGTTTTTTGGAAACACACCACTCTGAGTGTATTTAAAAGGTCAGTGATTAGTGACAGGTAGAAGTTAATTCAAATGCATTTGAGGAATGCTGTGAAATTGGTTGCATCTCTTTTTTTTGACTCTTTCCTGTTCAAGAGTTCCTTCTCCTGTGGTCTCCCTAGCTACTATTTGTACCTGTACAAATCAATAAAATTCCATAGTCACAGAAGTAGTGTTTGCACACCAACAGCTTGGACTCAACTACAGCAGCTGACTGCAAGCTGCTTTCCATGCCTCCTGGCAGCATATTAGAACCAGGAGGCTTGGGAGATCCAAGCATACTGGCAGTTAGCAGTGATTCCACTTTCCTGCTCCCAAGCACATACTTAAAATGCTTTAACCATTTCCCCGTCTGAGTGCATTCTGGGCAATATGTTTATGTGCAAGGCTGCAACCGATGATTGTTTCTTTTTCAGAGGCCTTGCAGGCATGTATTTATGTCCTAGAAAAATCATCAGCACCTATTATGTGTGGGGAGGACAGTAAAGTTTATTCATCCTTTGTACTCTCAGCTGAGGGCCAGGTTTTTTATACTGTGATACAAAGGATTGAATTACATTTCGGTTTAGGGCAGATGAGTTATAGAGTCCTCTACACAGAGAATCACCACATAAATTCTTGGTTAGGGGTAATCTCAAAAGGTAACAAATTTTGCAGTAATCCAATCCTGGTGTGATTCTGCCATCACAAGAAGGTGTAATGAGACTACCTTGGACTCTCACCCAGCTTCTTAGGTTTTGTGAGGAAAACCTTTTTGATAGATTGTCTTTATAGTCTGTATGTGAGTATATTACTCCTACAGACCATTTCTCTCTACAGTTTCTCTTGTTCTGTTTCTGTCGAGTAGAGAGGGAATGATTTATCTTTTGTTAAATGTTAGTCTGGAAAAGATCTGTTTAACACTTCCAGCCAGGAGGTTTTGAAGCATTCTTAGTTGAGATGAGATGATTTAATTAGGATATTGAGCATTTAGAAAAGTACTCTCCCTGGGACACTTAATATTTTTATTTTTTTTTTCCCAAGGTATGGAAAAGTTTTATAGTCAGGAGAAATGCCTCCTTGTTAGATACCCTATTCTGACAAACAGGTCAAATTTTCAGCCCAAACTGCCTTAAAAAGGCCTTCAATATATAAGAAAATGAAAAAAATAAGTAAATGGTGGAGAATGGAGGAAAGGGTAGCAAGACAGCAGTCTTTCAGGAACAAGACTTGAAGCTTTGTTTTCTCTAGGTCCCATTCTACTTCCCTTTGCGTTTTCCTTATTTTCCATGTCTTATCTTCCTTCTTTACAAAGCTGAGCAGCTGCTGCATAACCCAGTCATCCATGCCATTTTCCATTGTCTCTGGGAGCTCATCCTGCTGATACCATGGGCTAGAATCCCTCAGTTATTATTGGAGTCTTTGCGGGACTGCCATGGCTGTCTGAACAACTCTTCTCCAGGATCAGGGAGCTTGCCCTGGGATATGTCTGTATGGGTGGGACCAAGGGGAGGAGCACTGAAGCTTAACATGCCTACCTGCCCTGCTCCTGGAGGGAGTGAAGATTATTGTTTCAGCTGTCATTAAACGAGAAGAGTTTCTGTTCCACCTAGCTGATGTGAGAGCCTTGCCCAGCCTTTGTGTCTACTGAGGGAGTTTAACCTGAAGGCAAGACTTTACCTGCTTCTACAGACACCCTTTCAGCTGCTTTGGTGAATTAAAGGCCATAACAGCAGGAGTACATTAGCAACACATAAACTGCAGGGCAGAGATTTGTCACTAATTCATTCACAATTTGGAATAATGACTATTGCCTCTATATATCTGGAATACTATGAATTAATTAAATGTTAAGAATAATTTGCAGTCTTTAATTTTTGCAGTCTGACTGCGAGCCCATGAACAGCTCTGTGATCTCAATTACATCATTCCAGCTCTCACTGAGATCAGCTATTGACTTGAAAGGTTGAGGCTCTTTGGTAAAGCAGCATGACTTTCCTGTTCAAGATAAATATTTCTCCAGTGCAAGGTTTTATTTTTTTATTTCTTGTGACAGGCTGTAAAAATGAACTTGTTGAATTTAAGTGACTAATTACAAGAAATTCTTATTACCCAGATAAGTTGTCAGTCATAATGTGCAATGATAGTAGTCTTAATTTTTGAGTAAGGTTCAACGGGATTAGTTTCTTCAAAATATTGTACTCTCCTGTAAAGCAAAGGACTGCTACCTTTCTTACAGATAATAGTGTTCACCCTGAGTACCACTGCAAGTGTCTGGGTCTTATTTATCCAGAACAAAGGTGTCAACAGACCATTCGCAGTTTCATACTTTTACAAAAAGAAAAATTCAGCATAATTTATAATTACCCCCAACTAAAGATTATTCATTTAGAAATATTTTACATATCTTTACTACTTTCAGTCACCTGTCCCTATCTCCTATATACTACAGAAATTATTAGAGATGAGTAGGATGGGCTCCATCTCCTCCAGAGACAAGGAGCAGTGGAGCACCCAGAAGGAACTTGATGGTCAGAAGAGTGTCAGGCTGTAGAAAGGAAAATAAAAAAAGAGTGTGAGGACACACTCAAAAGAATATCTTCACTGGTTTAGGTCCTCTCCAGGATCACCAAGGGATTTAATGGGGGTTTTTTTCCCAAGGGTTATAGCAGATGGCTGCAGGCTGAAGAGAGCCCAGAGCTTGGGCTGTCCCTTTCTTACACAGACATCCTTAGAGCAGTAAGTGAAACAGTGAAGCAGTACTGCCTTCACCACCCTTTTTTCAACTGAGTTCCTGCCATGAGATCATTCCAGAGATTCTGAGATAGTGGTCCCACCAAGCATACACAGCAGCATGACTGGAAACACCCAGGAAATTTGGGGTTGGAGTCGTAGGTGCCTGTGGTATTGCAGAAGATCTTCCTCCATCACGCTTGCAAATAGATGTAGGTTATAAATCTCGCTTGAA
This sequence comes from Grallaria varia, assembly GCA_013396735.1. NCBI lineage: Eukaryota > Metazoa > Chordata > Aves > Passeriformes > Formicariidae > Grallaria > Grallaria varia. The sequence goes on from VWZG01007028.1 coordinate 73,888, forward strand.
GGGCGATGTAGGCAATGTGTTTCCTGGGAGGGGGCTGTTAGTCATTGCTTAACACCACAGTGACCCTGTTGAGCTACACAGAGACACAGTGATACTCTGTTGTATTTTGTTTCAGTGTGGTGCTCACCTGGGGCATATTTTTGATGATGGACCTCGCCCAACTGGCAAACGGTACTGCACAAACTCTGCTTCATTATCTTTCAAGCCAGCAGACAAGAGCAACGCCGGAGAAGGCAGCGGTAATGTCAATCCTGCCCAAACAGGCAAAGCCGAGCTCTAGGATGAAGCAAAGCCTGCAGAAAACCGCGCTGATCCCACGCTGCTTAAAAGGAATGTTTTCTAAGTTGCCTGTTCTCTTATATCCTAAGAATGTTCAAATATATGAAAGCATTTTGCACCATCATTCTTCTTCTTCACTTTTTTAGAACTGAGGCCTTGCCTGCTGGTGCATTTACTATATAATTTGATTGAAAAATGTGTTGACTGAGTGCACAGGTTTTCTTTTCCTTTCCTTTCTTTGAGATTTCTTTGGGGGAATCTTTAAATTGAGAGGCTTTGACATCATAAGTTATTGTTTTCTCCTTAATGCTGTGTTCCTCTAGGTTTGAGCACTCTTCCTTTTTGTGTGGGAGGTGGGACTTGTGTTTATCTCCAGTCTATAGGAAACTTCTGGGCATAAGAAAATCCTGAATTCCCAGCACATCTCTGCTTTGTTCTGACTTGTGAGGCATGCAGCCTTTGGTCATATGTATTCAACCATCTCCCAGCATCAGCCACACCCTGCAAAAACTTGTAGTTACAGCTGTTCCTTCCCCACGGACAGAGATGAAGGAGGTGTTAAGATCATCCTTTGGCTAATTTACTGCCAAAATTTCAAGGGTGTGGTTGAGAGGATGTAAACATTGTCTCAGCATCTGTGTTTCTCCTTTGTTTGGTATTTAAATCAAGGTTTTAACTAGGAAGGCTCACTTTTGCAGGCTATTAATGAGGCTTTGTCTCTGTGTGGGGCCTGTTCAACAAGTGTAAAGCAAATCTGAATTAAAGTTGAAATCTGCAGGGAGTAATTACATGGACAAGTGCAGAGATAAACTTGCACAGTGTAGTAGATGAGGGATGACACTAGGCTCTTTATCTTGCCAGTTGCTACAAGGACTCAGAAATAACAGAATGCTAGAAGGGAGTTTAGGAAGGAATTCGGTAGAAAGAGGGAGACCCTCCTGAAGTGTCCAGTTTTAAAGATTAGCTGGTCTGGCTGCATACTGCCTACAGGACCCCAGCCTTTAATTTCTGCAACTGTAGTTTAGGACATGAGGGATGGGATTGGTGTAAGAAATGAATTTTTAAAAGGCCTGTCAGAGCTCCAGAAATTTTCATGTAGAAAAATTTGCTGTCCCATGTTTTTCACTGCTGCTTTTAGATTTTGTTGAATAACAATTTGTCTAAAATTATGCATAATATTGTTCTCTAAGCTATAATATACAATATTTGCTAACGCCACTTTGCCTTTAAACATGGAGAGACTTAATGAATATGGTATTTACTTTTATTAGCAAACTTTGTGACTACCATGTTTGGATCCAATTTTATTTCCAGTAGGAACAAAGCAACCACTGATTTTTATGGAAGCAGGACTGAGGTTTTTATGTCGGTGACAATAAACATGTTATCTAAAGTTCAAACATCCTTCAGTTAAAATATAGCTACTGTGAAAGCATATGGAATGGTCAGAATTGCCTTTTATTTTAGCAGTGTAAGAGAGACATGAAGAATACCATACAGTACCTCAACTTTAAATGGATGCAAATAAGGATGATGAAAATTTACAGCTAAAGCACTTGGGCTCTGCTGTAGTGAGCACCTACTCATGAGTATTCCCCCAGATGTCATGCAAGGAATTGCTCATTGGCTGCAAGAAAGGTTGTGCAGATTGACCTTTGATGTTTCAAGGTGGTCAAGTTTCTTCTAGTCTCATTGGTTTTTAGCAACTTCTTCCATGAGGACTGTTTTTATTCTTTGCTTTTTTTTAAAGGAAAGCAGTTTTTCTTTACCACATTTTCTGACTTAAACATAAAAAGGCAGCATCTATAAAAATATGGTACATAAACAGATTGCTGTTTGATTTAAGTGTTATCATATTTCAGTATATTCTTGCCTTATGTTAAAGAAATATATTAGTTAAATTTCAGAACACAGTATGTATGCTGTCCTACAGGAGACTTATTTTTGCAGGATATGGAATGCAATGAAATGAGTCAATATGGTGAGGTGTATGTGATCTCTGGGAGTTAGATCATTTGGTATAGGAAATGCATTGTTCTCATGCACAAGCTATACCACAGCGCAGAGCAAGGCAAGACAGATTTCCTTTTATTGCTCTTAGAAGATGCTAGTAAGGGCTAGTATTGAACCCTCCAAATTTGGTTCCGTCTGGTGATGATCACAACAGAGGAAACTTGGGAGCTGAGCATTATGTATAGAATAATAGAATATTTCTGTATGTTTAAATTTTGCACTGTCTAGATCCTTATAAAACTGCAAACTATGTAGAAATAGCAAACTATATTTTCTGATCTCTCTATTTTACTCAGATGTTTAAATAACATATCTTAAAAATCATGTCACACATGTTATTTATATATACTATATATATATAAAATTGCACATGTTTTTTATATATATATATGTCCACACTTATATTATTCAAGTATAATTTTAGGCTTCTGTACCTTTTTAATAACTAAAACCTTTCCTTAAGAGGGTTCAATACTTTTAAGAAATAAAATATACATTTTTCAAATTAAATTTGTTTTCATATATTTGTTGTACACAAATATGAAATAAATTTCTTTATAAATAATTCTGTTCTGCTTCCTCATTTATCCAGTTTTATGTCAGGTTTTTGCACCCCTAGCTGCAGCATGTCTTAGGGAACTGCTCTCCCCTAACTTACTGTGAATGTTATGCATCCAACACCTTATCTCTATCACGTTTCTGGCAGGGTTGCAGCACTGCAGGTTGTTATAAATGAGCACAAC
>VWZG01007029.1:10755-73225 GCA_013396735.1 Grallaria varia
GGATTCTCCCGGGGGTCCAGCCCCCGGCCCGTGGCTCGCGAGCACTGCCTGCGAGGGCAGCGGCTCTGCAGCCACACAGCCCTGCTCCCACTCATTTTCAGGGTACCTTTGGGTCTCATATTGTCGCAAAGACAGATTGCCGATGCATTTTTATGCAAGCTGTGATACAATAATTTTAATTTTATATTATAAATAGTATTAATGCAATGACTGCATATTAATTTGTTCACAGTCCATTATTTGGGTACTTTAACCTTCCATTAACAGAGCAAGGAATGATAAAGGGAATTTATCTTTTGCCTTTCCTGATTGTTGCACACTGATTCCATAACTTGGAATTTTCAAGGCGTAACCTACCCTTCTCACTGAGATGTTGCTAAAATTAATCTTTGTTTATAGGTAGTGCTGAAATTATACAACATGGTTATTAACTTGAAGCTCAGAAAATATAGTCATAAAGCTACTTGGAGGCAAATACTATTTTGGTAGGAATTTTCTTTACAGAAATACTGAAATTGATGACTGAGCTGAACTAACACTGAAAGAAATATTTATTTAAGTTTACCTTCTGCTTTCTTTTTTGCTCAAATCTCTTGCAAAAATCATCTGCTCGTTATGATAAAAACGCAGCTGAACTTTGCTGCTAATTGTACTGTTGGGGACCTCAGGAATGAACTGCCAATAAACCAGGAGATATTAACAAATAATTTCCTTCATAACAAATTTACTGAAAAATAAGCTTTATGAAAATATTTTTACTTGAAATAATTGAAGAGCTTATTTAAAAGATATCAATGCAAAAAATTAGCAATTAGTGCTTTTTTTGAAGAATTTAATTTTCTAATTTGTTTTTCTTGACTATTAGCATATAAATTACTATTTCACAATTTATGCTCTGTGAATTGAAGTAAATAAAGTAATTAGGGGCAATCTTCAGGTTCATGAGCCAAATGAAGTTTTGAACTTAAGTTTATGGGCTAGATTTACTTCTCTTTTGTAGTGGTTCTGTCACAGCCTCTTTTATGATGAAAACCAGAACTTCGGAAGCAAACCAAGAATGTCTTAGTGGGGATTTTGACATTGTCATGGCTACACACACATAGAGAGTCTTTTTTTTTCTTCAAATGATCCAATGGATTTTAATACTGGGAGATTCAAACATTAACACCATCTCCAGGCAGGGCTTCTCTTGGAAACAACTGAATTATGGAGAGCAGAAGAAAGGCAGAGAAATGTGTACGCAGAATGCAGTCTGTATCATTTTACTCCTGAGAGTTTTGTCCCAAGTTTTCTGGTCTTAATTCTCTCCACCCTTTTTTTGTTTCAGTGAAAAATGAGACCTCAAAACCTACATACACATATATTTACATTTCCAGAACATAAAAATCTGATGAAAGTCACCAAACCAAGGATGAGGCAGATGTTAGGAAAGAGACTTGCATGGAATTGCAAGAAGCTGATGTTTTCAACAAAACTGTTACTGCTGGTAAGGTCTAATTTAGCAAAACAGAAATAGAATGTATTAGTTTAGAATCACCACATACTAGTTGAGACTACTGAGGGAAATTTTAACTAGATTTTGTAAACTTTGTGTACATGTTCTCTGTTTAGTCTCAGTTTTACTCTTTCCTGTTCAACATTTATTCTTTCATCTCTATTAACAATAACACATCTGTTTCCTAATCCATAAACATTTGAAAAGGGACCCTTTGGAAAAGTTGTATTCTGCTTTTTATTAAAGTAGTAGGGTGTTTCCAATTCCCAGATTTAATGGAACAAATGTAAATGAGTAATGAATACGATAGAAGTTACTCTATCAAAGGAGCCTATTTTGGATATGTTTTTCCCTAAGGCCCTGAACTACACACTCCGTTTTTATCGCAATAATTCTGACCATTAAAAGAAGTTTAAAAATGTTCCAGAAATCACTGTTTTCTCTTTCAACAAGTCTATTCCAATTACCCTTTAAAGCACCATCTGCCTTAGTGTCAAACTGGTTGTTTAGGCTTTTTAAATGCCTGTTAACATCGCCAAGTCAAAACCAATTCCCTGCCATACTGAGCTGGATTACATTCCTTTTCCTCTAGCACCAGAAGTACTATAAACTGATCACTGGTCACTGCAGCCAACTTTGGTCCTTACTGACACCTGGGAATCTTCAACATATCAAGTGGACAAAAGAACTAGCCTGAATATTTTGATTATAACTTACAATACAGATAGTAGGATGAGAATAATGAAGGTGAAAAGCAAAAGAGACATAAAAACCTAGAATGACTTCACAGAATAATACAGGAAATTTATGGAATGACTGACCATTCTGGCATTTATTTTCTGAAAGCTGGTAAGTTTATCACTACTGATTCCGAATATGTATTTAGTATTAATCATCTAACACTCCCCTTAAACTGGACTAGTTTCCTAATCAAATCATTACTTATTCAAGAATTTTTGCCTGTCCTTCACAGAAGTTTAATATTGAATTACATTAGATTAATTAACAAAATTAAGTATATGTGTATCAAGTATTGGTATCTGTCAGGATTTATTTTGGTTCTTTTTTTTTAAATACAGCAATAAAAGAGAAATAGGAAATTAAAAGCTGCCTCACTGCTGTACTTCAAGTGACTGAAAGATTCCACAATACACAAACACTTGTCCATTTCTTTGGGATCCAAGTGGAGAAATTTTTAATTTTACTTTTTTCTACTAGTAAACATTTTATAGCTCTAAAATTAAAAAACATAAGGGTTCCATCCTCCCTTCTTTTTAAGGAACACAGTAGGAAAAAAATCTCCTAACACCCAAGCAAAAACACTTCTTTTCCTCTCACTATAATGCAACTTTCTAATCTTCTCATCCTGAAAAGTTACTGACTGACATAAAACAAATGAAGTTAATATTGAAATTAGTGTTATTTTGAATTACAACTTTTTTATGGATGTTCATAATGCATTTTATGGAAGCCTTCATTTTTCTTAATGTGCTGCTCTAACAGGACATTTGCAATTTGCCATATGCTGTATTAGTATTACCACTATTGCACGTAAATATTTTAAAAGGTTATGTAAACCTGAGATGATGTATCATTATGTTGGCACATAACTGGAACATGGCACAAAACCATAGCTTCATCTTTATCTTGTTTTTTATTTTAGATGGTTTAAAATGCATTCCAAATTTTAAGATCTAATTAAGAGTAAGAATAAATGTGTTATATGATGCAATAGACTACCATTGATAGAGTCAGTTGGACAAAGACTGTCAATGAAAATGCTAATTTATAGCCATTATGGAAGAATTACAAACTGGACTGGGTAGGACCCACAGCTGGCAGAACGTTCATGTATTTGTATAATTAATCACTGTTAGAATTTACAAAATTATGTTGCTCACTAGGAGTAAAAGGTCAGATAGAATTGCATATATTTGACACCATCAAAACAAAGACCATCTAACAACTGTAATTTTGTCTGATCTTTTCAATGCCTCTCTTTTATCCTCTCATAAATAACTAAATCTTTATGGCCATAGATGCTGAAGTCTGAAACATTACTCCTTTATCCATCTTCTCACAGCTAATGCTGAAATCATTATCAAATACTAAGTGGAAAGAATTACTCTAAACAATACTTCAAAGACTGAGAATCAATCTTGGAAAAACTTCTGATGAGTAGATTTAATGATTTAAGACTAAATAATTACTGACAAGTGTTAACAGCTTACTATAAATCCCAAGGGGGGAGGGCTGAAAAATGCACAGTCAGTAAGATTTACAATGACGTTGCAGTCCTGTATTCTCGCAGCTCTTATATTATTGAGGAAAAAATAGTCGTTTTGTACTTAGTCCTTTTATAAAATATTCATTAATCGCAAAATTTTGCAAAGACTGCAGGTGTAAAGCACGAAATAATGTGTATTTGCTCCAAATGTGTTTGGATTAAAAGCTTTCTTTAACTGTTCATGCATAATAAATTTTCTAGCCTGATTTGACTAGATGGTAAAATGTTGTTTGAACCTTTGTTTTTCTTTCAGAGATGAGAATTATGGGGGTTTCCACTGTTTAAAATTTATTTTTATTATTAGGAAAAAAAAGCCAGCTTCTTCCTGTCATCAGTGCTTAAGAACTCAGCTAATTCTGAATTGTTCAAACAGGGTAGAGCAGCTTCTTCCAAGAATGCCCAAATGTAGCACTAGTGGCAATAAAGGTGAAGTACTTGCAGGAATAAAGAGAGCAGAAGCATCTCTCTCTAGGATTTGGGTGGGGTTTTTTGTTGTTTTGGGGCGTTTGGTGGGGAGTCTTTTCTAATTCTATTCTTCATACTACTCAAAATCCACACTATGCAACATATTAGCTGCATTCTGTATATACTATATTAAATTACCTTACATACATGGGAGATTTTATCAAAACATGAAAACAAATTTGCTTTGAGTGTCAAATATCCACATTTAAAGTAATTCAGCTTTTTCATGCAAGCATGTCACTCAGTGCCCAAATGCCACTGTTCTTATAATCTCATCTCAGGAATTTTAGGACTGTTATTTAGCTCAGGACAAGATATTTTAATGTTGCAACATCATTCCTACTGCAACTTATATCACCTAACATTCAATAAAAATTGTTCCTGGAATATCTATTTCAGACTTATAAGTAACATGCTTGTGTTTACAGCTGTTATAAAATAATCAAACTTTTCAAAACATTGAAGAATTTTAAAACTAAATTGACATTCCATTATATTTAGCAGTTACTGAGGACTGTAGGATTTTTTCTCTTGACTTGACCGTGATGTATAAAACAGAAAAAGCCTGTCTTTACTGTTGCTGTCAAAAATATATTTTTCCAGTGCAGAGGCCTGACTTCCAAAGAATCATAGAATATCCTGAACTGGAAGGGACCCAGCAGGATCACTGAAGATCTGCTACGCTGACAAAGGCTGCACTTTTTTTCCTGTGAGGAGTTTAACCTTATCACCACATTGCAACAGTCACCTACATCAACTGTTGTACCTGAACTATAATGAATAAATGAATTTTTTGTGGTCTTATCACATCTTACCTTTAGTTTAGATAGGAGGAATCCATGATCTTGCAGTAGTTTTTTAGTCTCATCTTGATTACTGCCAATTTCTAAAATATTTGGTGTTGATTCAGCCAACTGAAGCTTCACCCATTTTCCACACTGTAAAAAGTAAACAATTACAGCCTTCAGAAAACACAAGATTTCCTTTATTTATTTATTCACACAAACTCTCAGCTCATACATACTCTCCATGGCCATAGGAACACAGAGACCATACACATGAATAAACTTCACTGGAAATAGGTAAAAAAATCCCACTCTCTAGTGTTACCCAGTAGGTGACACAGTTTTAGTTTTGCCTGTGAAGAGTAAAATTATAACAAAGGTTTCTCCAACTCATCTCCCCTTTCAGCTGAAGATGACACAGATAGTTAAGGAAACTTGGTGGGTGGGTGAAGTGGGCAGAAGGCAAAAATATATCACAGCAGATGCAAAAACCATAACCCTAAATCTTATTTATACCACATAGATCCAACATACCTCTATACTGAATATATAGAGCAAAAGATTGCAGAAGTAGCAGCAGGGACACAACAGCCTTTGGAGCAGGGACCAAAGGATGATGATAAGGACTGAAAACGGTGATGCCACTGGAAGCTTGCATGGCTCTACAGCACACAGGGGAAATATAAATGACTTCACCCTAAACTTGTGTCTCCTTGCAATGAAATTACTCCCCTGCAGCAGCAGAGCACCTCACAGGAAGGGTGAAAACTGATAGGAAAAAACATTCCCACAACTAAGGTAGCCCCATCCTGAATAATCACCTCAATTAGGTGACAGCCCAACTCATTATCACCTTATTCTGCATTACAGACAAACTCCACCTGCTGAGGCTAGCGTGTTTTCCAAGTTGCCTGGAGAATGAAAAATCAAACTGCCAATAAATTCCAGCTGGGATTCATTACCAGCATCCAGCTTTACTCCCCATGCCAAATTTTGTGCAGGCTGTAGGTGTGCATTCCAGCTCATAAAACAGGCCTTTAGATGCTTAGAAGCACAACTGTACGCATATAAGGGCTTCTACTGAAACACAGAGGAATATGAATCCACAGACTCCAAAAATAACCACTCATTATCAGGTTTAGACTTTTTTTTCTTAGCAAATACTTCATTTATGTAGTTGGTAGACCACTTATTATGTAAAACTATTGCTGAGTACAGTTTAAAATAACTCAAGGAGTCTCAAGTATAATCATCGTGCTTATCAACACATTTTCATGGTATTCTTCATTTATCTCTTATCTTTTAAACAGAGTAAGAGGAATTCCTTGCCACTAAGAGTCTACATATTTTGGCCAAATTACTTATTTTATTTGAAAATAAACCCCAAAAGTCACAAATAGTAGTTGTGAACAGAAAGAACTGTTAACTTCCAAGAAAACTCTATTACATATTGACTGATGAAGTGACCTTACCTTATCATTTTATGCTACCTATTCATTTGCACAGAGCACTTAAATGAAGTAGTAATGACCAAATAGCAGAAAGACAAGAACAGACATGCCAGCAGTTGCTGCCTTACCTTAAGTATGGCTATGACAATACTGGCATCCCCAGCCTGAACAGCAACTGAACTGACTGTGGTTGTAGAAGGTTTCTGCTCCGAACTGGCTTCATTTGACATGGTGTTTCACAATGGGACTTCATACACTAAAGCAGACTGGAAATGCAAGGTCCACCGGTCATTTTAGAAAGCACCAGAGTCGCTTGGATTCATTCAGTGAAACAGCTCAGCTAACACTGATTAGTCTGCCAAAAGGAAAGAACAGGAGGTTAAAAATAGCCAACTCCATTGAGTTTATCATTCTTGAGAGAGATTTGACACACTCCTAGTTTGGTAGCATTAAGCTGCCTGTTCTTTTTTGTCACTCTCTGAAGTGTGAAGGGCTTCGTTCATGGATACCACCTGACACCAGCTAACCGAACAAAATAAGGTTCTCAAATTAAAACGCTTAGAAAAAAAAATTGTTATCGGTTCCATACAGACAAATCCAGGGTTATGAGGTTTCAAAATATGCAACCATACAATCTGCATTTACAAATACAATTCTAGAAGTAAAATATTTTTGTTGCTTACCAGTTACTGAATATGTATGCTCAATATAATTATTCTGCTGAATCCAAGTATTTAAACAGGATGAGGATATGTATATAAATCAAATGCTAAATCAAAACAGGAGATTTTTAATCCAAAAATATTTAAAGGTATAGTGACCATAACAACCAGAGAAGGAAACCAAGTACTTTGTCTGAATTCTTAAGGAGTGTTTTATTCCTGCTTAACATTAAGATAATTTACCTGCTTTTCAGTTTAATCCTAAATTGTTTCTATGGTTTTCCTTTTGTTCTAAGTGAGCATAAGGAAGACCTCTCTAATAGTTGCTTAAACTCCACTTAAGATTTTTATCCACTGTGGGGAATTATTAGACATGTTTAGATTAAAGTATTGTTTTGCCATATTAATTCTATTGCCATTAGCCCAGACCACACCACAAGTACCCACACTATGAGACAGCAGCTGCGGGGCTTCCTTCCACAGAGCAGCTGAGAAAGTGACACTGGTGTTCAGGCTTGCAGGTCTCTCTGGAAACACAATTCCACCCAAGAAACCAGGTGCATAATGCTTCCCTAAGCATCTGCTTGTATGGTTTGTTTAAAAATATGTAATATTTAGATACATTTTTATATACACTAGATTTGCTAATTGCAAACAAGAACATGAACACCTGCAATGGAACCAAAGTCCGGAAGCAAATTCTAAAATATTCTGGACTAGAAGAAACAAAGCTATTTCAGAGAATTTCAACAGATATGTCAAAGTCTGGGATTTTTTGTTTGTCATTTCTCCCCTGAACCAACTGTTGGCAGATTGTAATTTTAATCTGAGTACCACCTTCAAATAATGAGTTTAAAATGGGATATTCAGAAGCACTTTATGGTGGTTTGTGTTGATCAAAATGGGCTTGGCAAAGCAAAACCCATTCCTTGTGCCAAAACAGAACCATGAACCCTCAAGCTGCCAACAAAGGAACAAATATCACATAGTTTTCTGAAACTCTTTGCGACACCTGTAAAAAGACAAGGGACCCTGCCACTGAAACATTATATGGATCTTCTTGAGTCTCATGTGTGTATTCTCGTAGTAGGTAAAGCAGAAAAAAATTTTTGATATTTAATCCCAATACAAAAACTGAGAGATAGAAATCCTAAAGAAAACTTCAAAACTGAAATATATGAGAACCCTATTTTGATTTAGTTGGAAGATAGATCCATTCTACAAAACCTGCTAAATACTCAAGCTTTCAAAAAAACATTCCAGAAGACAAAACTTTGAATTGTTCACCCTGCACACAGGACTGAGGACAACCAGAACATAGTTGTTGGAAAAAGCAGCTAGGGAAAACCTGCCAGACCACTTGTTACACTCACAAAAGAGTTATAAATGAATTTTGGTACTATGTCCTTGAGTTTTCATTCTCTTGGAAGCACGTTCTAAGTGCACTTCTTCATGGCACAAGTTGGGCCAATCCATCATCTCACTAGGGTAGCCAGACACAAGGGCTGGTTTTCACTCAAGTTAAATGAGGTATCATTTTTCATAGTGCTGACAGCTGGAAATAAGGGGAAAATGCCACACTTGAGAATTTGACTATAAGCAAATTTGGCAGCAACTGAGCCAAGTGATTCAGAACATCTTGATAACAAATGCATGGGTATTGTATTTATTCGGCTTATGCTAAGGATACAGGATGGGGACAGAGAAACATCAGGAATAGCAGGTAGAGAAAAGGTATCAAGGAATCAAAACAGATCTTAGAGCACAACCCTGGGAGAAAAAGCTGAGGATTTTGGCATTGCATGATGTGTCCAGGGAAACAAAATTTAACAAGCATGCCTTTCTCAGTCTTGTTTACTTACCTATCTCTCATCTGTTCCTCTGTCTGAAACAAACAAACAACAATCGTGGTAGAAGCCAGAAACAGGCAGGCTATTTGTGTCAAGAGGGAGAAATATTTTCCCTTTGCTCCTGCTACGTGAAAGAGGAGAGTAAGAATGACAAGAAGAAATGAACATTCGCCAGTTGTCCACTGGAAACAAGGAAACTGAACACAGCAACAAAGGAAACAATCTCAGGAAAACAGAGAAAAACATCCAGTTTCTCTAGTGTAAGTAATGTCAGGTATTAGGTGAAACAACTGTATGTAGAAAGGATTTGAGAGGTAAATGTGATAAAATTCATTCGACTGTCAACATGGAGTGTGTCTTATCCACCTCATGAGAAACACAGGAGGTGTTTTTCTCACGTGTAGCTAAGCAAGTGTGGTAATTGCAGTTTTGATAGGGGCCTGTCTTTCTTGGAGATAAGTTTCTGCTAAGAGCTTTGGAGCTGCTGATGACTGTGAAAATGGCTCTGGGAGAGATGAAGTTCACTCCCTGAAGCCTCAAAGACACACGGTCCTTCAGTCTGATTGCTTTGTAAGTGTAGCAGATCTCTTCTTCCTTCCTTCTCTCATGCCTGGGAGAACAGGGTACACAGCAGAGGGAGGGAGAACAGAGGGAGGAAGCATCCCTCAGGCTGATGGGTTTCATGTGGCTTGGAAAAAGATGTATGAACACTGCTTCGCTCTGGCAGCGCCATCCTAAAGGAGGGACAAAGATGTCAGTCCTGTCCAGGCCTGTGCTTGCTGCTTTGTGTTTGTTCCTCCCATCTTACCTTTGGAGGAGGCACCCTTTGCAGGTATCAGCAGGAACGAGCGCATGAAAGCAAGCAGTTTTGCAAGGGCCCCCAAGGTCTTATGGCAGGCATGGAGGTCACATCAAGGGTGAGGGTATTTCTGCTGGATGAGGTGGGTATTTCTCCTGGATGAGGTGGGTATTTCTCCTGGATGAGGTAGGCATTTCTCCTGGAAGAGGCTCGACTTTATCCTACACTGGTTGAGTAAGTTTCTAGGCTGACAGACTGGTTGAAATTCTAACCAAGTATTCCTGTAACCCCAAACAAAAAATGATGACCCAGCAGCAGTCGGGTCAGAAACACAGGAAACAGACTCCTTCTCCCAGAGGTCAGACAGTACATAAATGGCCTGCGGGGAACAGTAACTTGCAACCACGTCTCTTTGATAACACTGAGCTCGAAAGAAGCGCTTCTTGCAGAGAGCTGCCCTAGAGAGAAGGCTGACAGAAACCAGAAGGAAACTGCAGCCCGTGCAGACATTCCTCTTTCACAGGGGGCCGGAGAGACAGGATAAACTGGGCACAAACCAACGTCCCACACCCAGCGGCGGGGCAAGGACCAGCACAAGCTGCTCCACAGCCCAGCAGGGCCCCGGGACTGGGAGACAGGGGAATGGAGGGAAGTCCCTCCTCCCACCAACCTGGACACCCAGGGCAGAAGGTGCCCAGGGGGGCCTGGCTGCCCCGTGGCAGGGAGGGGGCTCTGCTGCCCGAGCGGCCAAGGCAGGGCAGGCGCAGCCAGCGGGGAGGAGGCTCTCCCTGCTCCCAGAAGCACAGGGTTATCGGCTGCAAGAGGGAGGGAAAGGCCAGCCAGGGTAAATGAGGCCAACTTCACGTAGGTAACAACTTCAGCACAGGCAGAAGGCATTGCCCTGTCAGCTAAGAGTGCAGGAGCTCAAGACAAGGTGGCTCTAAAGTAGCCCAGGACCCAGCATGAGGGTGGTGCTGTCCTTGCCACCTTGGAAAGAGAAGGCATGAAAGTGCCAGTAAAGCATTAAGAAACAGCTGTGAACAAGTGCCTGAGGGGTAAAAGACACCCCACTTCACCCCAGCAAAAAAACAGAACTGTCTTCCATACTGCCTGGAGCATTGTTTGATAGTTCCAGATTAATTTTATTCTAAAACATAGAAGTATAATCAAGAATTACAGCTTTAATCTTCCCATTTTTCCTGCACTTCTCTCTAACAAAGACCCTTCTACTCTTGCTCCTTCATCAACAGTCCTGAAGATGCTTTATACCACACTAAAAAACAGCACAAAGAGAAAAAGCTACCCAAAAATCATCATCACAACAAAGCAAAGAAAATACCAAAAGCAAAGTTATCCTGGTTCATCCCTCTGACACTGAACATGTCTTCATGGAAGAAAAATAAAACAACACAGCTAACTGTAAAACCAGCAGTGTATCGGAGAGGAAGAAACCAGCAATCAGCTTAATATTGCAAATCCAGTGCAATGGTAAGACCAAAATCACTATTTGTTTGCTTCCAAGGACAACAACATTTAAAAAAAAAGCATACAGTAAACAGACCTGGGAAGCAATGACAGCTGAAACATTTCAGTCCACGGGTCGTTAATTTTTCGTGTTCCACTCTTTCATCTCTTCCCTATATCCCCCTTTTTGGCTCTTAGAGAATTTCCACCAAGTGTACATGTTATTTGTACATACTATTTTTCAAAATAGCACCTAACTCTACTATTTATTCAGTGATAGAAAAGATCCACCACATTTAACTAGGGCTTACCACCCAAATGTTATATCACATCAGCCTCAACTCTAATTTTAAGAAAGCTCCAATAACCTTTAAACGTATAACTCCAGCTTCTAAATGCTACATAAACAAAGATCATTCTTTCTGGCATCTGTTAGTTAAAAAAATTGTCTTCCTGTTCTTCACCTGGCTGACATACAAGATAAAGAGGAATGCAGACACATGTGGACTGCTTCCATTTTTATTCACTAGACATCATGATACTTGAATTCCACCAGACTGTACAATCACCATGAGTGTTTTCAAGTATACAGAATTAACAAACTGAACTTAGTAGTAATGTGTTCACCTGTCCTGCTTTCTTCATATTTTGTTATCTTAGCACATGACTTAAGATGGGCAGAATAAATAACTGAGGTTCTCTACTCAAGAACCCCTGCAGCAAAACAAATTTCTTGTCCTAAGAATGCAATAAACATTAGTACTTTCAGAAACAAGTTCTTTTCCTTGTTAAACATAACACTACGTCAAAAGAAAAAAAAATTCTTCAGATCCTTTACTTGCAGATAAGCTTTAGGAGGTGTCATACAACAATAAACAAGAGGAAAAAACCAAAAAGCACCTTAAAGAAAGGAAGACAGGAGCCCAAGTCCCTGCAATGATTCTAAAGCCATCAAGAAGCTCTGACTGATTAACAGATGTACCTCTAAATCAACTTGTCTGAAAAGATTTCTCCAAATCCAAACACATTCATTACTTGGCATAATTTTTCTTTACAAGTTTAATTTGATTTTGGTGTCACAGATAATAAAACCCAGAAGGTGTATTTGCACTTTTCCTTAAAGTGACAGCTACTGAACAGACTGTAAGAAGTGAGTTGATGACTTCAAATGTAAATATAATGGCAAAATATTAACAGTGGAAATTTGACTGTTGAATGGGGTGAAAAAATTAAACAAAACAGAAAACAATACACAAGTGTGAAGCTCAAAGTGACCACGTCGCATTCTCCCTCACACCCCAGGTGAAGACACCAGCACATCCTCTTAAGTTTACGGAGGCTCTCCACTTTAGTTTCCTCAGAATCAGATGGAGAACAGACTTACCCCACCATCACACCCCCAGCAAAGCTCAGCATTTGTGTCTCACTGGGTGTTGTCCTCAACAAATGCCTATGGAGCTCTACTCTGATGAATGCAGAAGTGAAGCAGCTTTCACAGCTTGCAGGTGGCACATATACCAGTCAGCTTGTCAATAGAGAAGACGGTGGACCAGAGTATTCAGCTCTGTCAGGAGGGCAAAGAGACATTAGAGAGTTCATTAGTTCGTTGCTCGGGCTCCAGCAGCAGCAGCAGCAGAAAGAGAAGAGTTTATTACAAAAGATTAGTATGTTCCCTTGCCCATGCATGTAAGGAAAGCCAACAGGACTTTTGTTGCTGAATTCCTTGGGAGTATTTGAAATTCCTTCCTGATGTGGTGTGTTAGCACAGTGGAGTATGCACTCTGTACCAAATATAGATGTGAGACAGGCTACTCGTTCTCTCTGTAAAGAAGGAAGATTAAGATACAGATTGTAATCTACATCTAAGTCTCAAGGCAGCTACAAACTGTACTGCTAATAAGGTAACTAAGTGTGGCACATTTGCCCCATGCCATAATTTCGGTGTTTATCTTACATTTACAATTTAGCTGTATTAAAAACTATGTCCCTTTAATTTCTTCAATGTTTGTACATAAATACAGATGTATGTATTAAACTTTTGAAGTAAAAACATAAATTAAAAATCACACAGACTATTCAAAGAGGCAGTTGAAGCAGTGTTCTCAGGACCATCTTTAAAAGTGAAAAGTCTCTGTTTAGTCTTATAAAAAGCTGTCAACCAGCAATGATGCAACAAGATCAGAACAAGTCATTCAGTTAATAGGGGACTAATTAAATAGATGCAATCATGCTAACCACACCAAAATGTAAAATCCATATTGTTGCTCTTGTTTGGAAAAGTTGATTTTAGTGGACACAAATTTCAGAAAGCTAAAATTAGAACAAGTAGCAACTGTTGCCCAGCCACACTTCTAATAGCATATTACTTTAGACCCCTGATATTGGGGAGTGTTCCAGAAAAGAGAAATTGAGCAAAGGAGTTGAATTTTAAGTGTTAGAGAACCATGAGGCTTTAAAATCCTCTTTTAAAAACCATTTATCAGCAGAGTTATAAATAGCAGTGCTTTGTTTTTCTTTAAAAAGATAACTCCATCTTATATAACTGCTACTTGAAGGTTCACTCTGCTGAACCTTCCTCTGTATGTTCTGGTCACACATTTCCCTCTTCCAGATCATGGTACCTCAAACACCGAGAATGTACCAGGTCCTGCTTTGCCCTTTCAGTTAAGTACTGAATTGTGCAATACACAGAGAAGTTAAAACCAGGAAATATTGGCACTCCAGCCCCACCCACTCCCCAGCTCATTTGCCTGCAGCTGGCTTGTTAAACAAATGTGTGCTCACTCTAGCGCCCAATATAGCAGGAATGAGACTACAGGGTATGAGGATACTCCCTGGCCGCTACCAGCTTAAGTAACCTTGACACTCTACAAAGGATAGCATGTAACACTTCAGAATTCAAGTCCCACATACATTGAGGAAGCCTTGCCTAGTTAAAAACAAAACAAAACAAAACAACTCAAAAAAACCCCCCAAACCAAAACTATTTTCCCCCTCAGTACGCTTTCAGCATTGGAGAGCAGTGAAGATGGATTTACAATGCTTCAGAAGCATTGTTTGACATCCATAGCAAAAACTCCTGCTGCTCTACAATCACCAGGAGCAGGCGATTTGCTCCCAGTTCTGGGGACTCAAACTGCATGAGCTCTGCATGCTGTTGTCTGCAGTAGCAGGTGGTTCAGTGCAGCAGGAGAGGTTCAAGGGCCAGAAACTTGGTACTGAGACTTTATACAGATTGGTGTTCTTCATAGTGCTTCCAAGTGACACCACGATGAGTGAGCTGCCTACATGACAACGTGTACTACAAGACACCACAGGGGGGAACAGCAGACTTAATCCTGTAGAGTGATCATCTGGAATGAACGTGCACTTATCCTAGTGGAAAACTTTGAGGAAATATAGCGGCAAAGTGGTTTTTTCTGGTACTTGAGTGGCTTTTCTTGTGGTCTACCATGTGAAGAAGCTCTGGGCTCAGGAAATTGAGTGCAGACGGCTGAGATATCCTATGATCCTTGAATGATGAATATGATCCTCATATGGTGAAAGCATCACCATTCCTGTGTTGTAGCTGGTGATTTTTTTTTCTTCCAGAACCTCAGTAATAGTGTTTTTTTCTACCTCGTGAGGGTTTGCCACTGCCTCCGTAGATCTTGGCTACTGAAAGGTTGCTGTCTCTGACTGCTCTATGCTGCTGGGGTGGATGGGTTGAGAACCTGCAGCTGTTTTCATGGGGAAGAGGCGGCAGGAAGAAGGAGGGAGGAAAAGCTCTCATTTTTGTCACACGTGCTTCAGCTTTTGTTTGAAACGCTGCTCAGGGAGCGGCAGTGCTCTTCCAGCCTACTGATTGGCCATCAGTCACCTTTACCCATGTTTCTTACTCTAGAGTGTCCTCATAGTTCTCTACAGAACCTCTACAGTTCCAGGAATTATTCCTTCTCCACACAAAAATTTGCAACAGTCCAAGGTGTTCTCATGCCTTTTTCCATAAGATGACCAAATGGTCTACGGACTAAGACCATAAATAATAGAGAGCTGTGTCAACTTGGTGTTCTGCACATTTGACTCCCCTTGGGCACCAGAACTGGGTATCCTACACTGTGTAAGACCTGGACAAATGCTGGTGAACAGGGAGCTGCTACAGGAGGATTTCTGTCACAGCTCAAGATCCTGAAGGAATTGATTTCAAAAGCATAGCAGCCCATGCTGTCCAACCAGAGATAGGTGTCACTTTTCACACCACTTCACCCAGTGCTTTGACATCACCAGAAGCCTCTCTTCCCTCAGAGATATGCATAGAAAATCAGTATCTTTCCCTGGCTGTAGCAGAGAAAACAAAGTCAGGATGTCCTTTGTGGATTTGTCTGCAGATCCCAGGGACAAGGTGCCCGGATCAGCTCTGGAAGTCCATACTCCTTTGGAGTCTCCCTTATTGTCATCCCAGGATCTGAAAGCCCATTTTGGCAGTGCATTCCCTTCAGTCTCTTCAAGCTCTTTATACATGGCACGTGGCTGCAATGCTGTGCACAAGGTGAATTGTTCTGCAGCCTGCTCCAAGCAGCTTCTGGCTCTTCTACCACACGGATGAATGACTGGTCATCTCAGAATCTCCAGTTTCTCTTCTAGAAATTCTCACCATGGTAAACTACTGTAAAATGAGGGAAAGGACAGTTTAAAAAAGTGTGAGAAAAATAAGAAATTCAAACAGGGAGATGGAACTCAAAAGACTTGACAAGATTTTGAACCAGAAGTCTTGATGAATGACGGAGGAGAAGCTGAGAGCTGCAAGGGTGAATTAGGGACTGAGGATCAACAGTAATTCCAAAGGTACACAGGGCACTTGGCCCTTTGTAGCAAGGGAACCATATCAGGGCATCAAAAGAGCTCTGCACGTTTCAGGACCCTGCTACTGATATGTCTGTGTTAGGTGAAAGCTGAATGGCTTGTGGGAAGGTGGCACATGTTAGTCAAAAATCTAATGTCAATTTAAATTATACTTAGATTTGAACTTCCAGAGCTTTAGTTTTATGTTAAATTATATGTAATAGAAGAATGCTCAGAGCCTAACTTATATGGAATGAATTAACAGAGTCAGGAGTTCACCTTAGAACTGCAGTGTAGCTGTAAAACAAATCACGGAATTACCTGTGACTTGCTGGTCTAGGTATCATCTGTGACCCTTTTACAGATACATTTTACTGTAAGCCATCGGCACCAATGCTGATCATGCAAATAAACCAGGTGCTCAAATGTTTCTTTCCCAAGAGGTTTATCTATCCAAGAGTGTCCAGCAACGTGTCCAGAATCCTTTTGTCAAGACAAAAGTATTTTCCTATGAATCACAGAAAAAAAATTTTTTTACTACTTTTTCCAATTTCTCAAACTACCTTCTTCTGAAGGATAGTCCTTCAGTGAACTCTGCAGTCAGCTGCTTTGATAAGGATCCCCGTTGCTTAATTACCTTAAATTTCACCCTTGAAAATAGGTTTGCCTGGGACAATAATCACCATCTTCATTTGAGAAAATGGAAAAAAATTGAAGTTTAATGATACAGTTGGATACAAGATTTTCTGGTATAATTTCGTGTGATCTCACAGCATGGAGACAAAAGGCAGACAAGCGCTATAGCTGAAATTTGCTGTCAAAACCAAAACTGCACCTGGGGACCCTCTCTATGTAATGGGATTGGGGGGAGAAGAAATACCAAATCAACTGCAACAGTAAACCTTGCATTTTTAAAATTTTGCAGAGGTTATTGCTTGGTTTTTAGCTAACACAATTTCAATAATTGAATGCAGAAGGCAGTGTCCTGTGGGATGCATTCTCAGACATCTCTTGCCTGATGTTCCTCACTGACAGCAATAACATTGCCAGACTGCTGGGGTAAAACTCTCATAAGGCAAAATAACTTCCAGATTAAGGTTTTGACTGGTCATATTAAAAATACATGGACATTTTTACGGCAGGTTTACAGGAGGTATCATGGTGTCATTGCATTGCAATAGGTTTTGCTCCAGCCTTTTCCTGTCCTCTAATCTGCAAATGACCATAAATTGGAGCATTACTCTTTAGGCCTGTTAGAGGTCCTTAGGTAAAAGAGATGTATATCAAGTAAACTTAAAATAATAACAGTGCTAATGTATTTGCAAATCTTTACTGTTTCACATGTGTCTATTTTGGCACTGGTTCTTTAAAGTTATGCAATACATTTTACAGTACTCATCCAATTAAAAAAAAAAATAATCTTAAGTAGTCCTCTTAAATTGCAAGATGAAATACTGGGTTTTGACTTTTACATTATACAGTTACTAGTGGCTATTCCATTAGCTAAATCAAGGGAAAATATATTTTTTTAAGCTATTTCATGGCTTCATTTTTTTTTAACTCACAGAGCTTGAATCCAACATAAGCAATTCTGGAAGAGGGTTGAAAGAGCAAAATCCACATTTCAATGAGGAATCACAGAACCTGGTCACATTAACAGAGACTTTTGAGGACTCTTCTGTCTTCCTTTCATTACACGGAAGTCTTTTCAGAAGCAGAGAAAGATGGTGTGCCTTAAGTCATCCCTTGTCAATGCAGCAGGATCTGCAGTAACTGTGTTAGAACCTTGCTTTCAGTGTTCCAGGGATAAAAATACCCTGTGAGAGTACTTCATGGGCTGTGTAAATTTTCTGTCCACTTGACCTGATATTTTGTAAATATCCTGTCATTATACATTTTTCCCTAAGTTACTCTGACTGGTTGACTGTTTTTTCTCTTTGCAGGGTATGTGATTAACTGCCTTCAAGGGATGACCTCCATCTTCCAAAACATCCTTACAGTCCATCTGTTGACACCACATGATTTTTATAAATATTTCCATTGTAAATGAAACTCTTACAATTCACCAAATGGTTTTCCATCCTTTCTTTTTTTAGTTACTACCTTTCTTCCTCACCTCAGTGTTCTAAGATGAACATTATTTCAGCTGTGCTTTTTATATTTTCCAGATGTGTGTGTGATTTCCACGACTATTAATGTCTCACCCCCTCCTGGATATTGATGAAGTTTCCTTTCTAGCAATGCTGTGAAGCAGGGAATGCAGCTGTCATCCACTCCCAACACACACTGGCAGCAACAACCATTTCATTCCAGAAGTAAATTCTTCTTTGGAAACAATGAAAAAGTCTTCAAAATATCTGTTGGATCACTTGCAAAGTCTGGGATGAAACTGCTAGTGAAGAAGAGAGTTTAGTGGTAGGCATGTGGTCACACCTCTGATAAAATCCAGAAGACAAAGCAGTACCTAGAGAGGAGGGAAGAGCCAACAGTGAGTAGCAAAAGGCACTCAAACAGTTCACATTTCTGCCACCTGCAGGAGCACATGCCTTGGCTTCTTCACATATGACTGGTTCTGCAAAGGCAATGCACCATGAAATGACACCTGCAAATGGCAGCTACCTAACAAATTGGCCACATGCAATGAGTGGAAATAAAAGGCAGTCAAGGCTCACTGAACATGTGGCTTGCTGCAGCCTTTTGATGCCTTTTCAAGCCAAGCATTATTACAAACCCCGGCTACAACTAAACATGTTACTATGTTTCTTTGAATACATTAGCCCTGGAGAGGAGGAAGGCCACGTTCAGAGAGGTAGTGGGTGATATAAAGCAGACAGTGGACATCATGCTCACATCACCACCACAGATTTGTGGAGCTGCAGTCAAATGTGTAGAATACATTGTACAATCTTCACACTACTGAGCCCAGCTTGCCGTTATCTACCATCCAATAGGGCCATGCAGAGCTACATGCAAGGGTTCAGAAAGAGAACAGTCTGCACTTAGAACCAGTTTAGAACATGGCTTGTTCCCAAGTCTCTAAAAGTCAGGCTCACATCACACAATCATATTAAATATCAAATAACTGTGCTGTATAATTGCCTGTGGAAATGGCTGAGACTCCGTGAAAGCTACTCTCCTAGCAGGATAAAAACCTTAAGGAGAGAACAGAATGCTAAAAAGACTTTTCATCTGGTCAACTCTTAAATAAAACACAAACCCTGGCATAGTAATTGAGAGAAAAAACCTACTGGAGCTCAACAGCCCACTGGAACTCTGCAGCCTCTGGTCCTGTGAGGCACGGGGTCATGAGCAATCCAGGCATGCCTGGAAATTCAGCAGTGATAATGGGAATGTGCTCACTTAGCCAGCATCTGCACCTCTCGGTGGGAAATGAACATGGGAAGCAAAAATCCCCAAACTGAGATGGCAACCCATAATGCTGCAAACCAAGCATAACCATGTCTGAAAATAACACCTCTGAAATAACCACATTGACTGCTCCTGCCAAAATGCAGACCAGTAACAAATTAAAATCAGGGGTTTTGAGAGAGATTTGTTCCTGCTTTGTTCTGATACAGAGTGTCTCAACTAACAGGTCTTCCATCAGTTCCTCCAAAAATCTGTTCTTACAGCTAAGATAAACTTCCCTTTCCATTTTATTTTCATAATTTACAGATACTTAGAGTTAACAACTGGTGTAAGATCTAGGAAAGGGCTCAGTAAAGGTTTCCAAGGGCCAGCCTATAAGCATTTATATCCACTCGAATAGAGCCAGTGATTCTCAGGACTTCATGGAAGTCGCAGGGCTGTTTTACCATGAGCTTATTCCATGCACAATACATCTCTACACAGAACTGCCCAAGCATCTTGCCATGCGTGTTCTAGGGCCCACAGCTACCATGAAACTTCATTTTTGCCATTTTCTAATCTACTTAACATACATGGTGCCTTCTGATAACCACAGTATCGTAGCAGAGCAGACAATGAGACTGGCCTATGTAATGTCAGGATACTCAGAAGAGCTATGTGTATTTACTTGGTGCTAAGTGGACGCCACATTTTAGCAGGCTGTACAAAGCAGTCACAGAGGTCATTTTGGTCACACACAGTCAGTGCAGTGTTTTGCCATAGAAGTTTAACAGATATTCTGTGGCTAAATCAGCCTTCCCAAAGAGAGAGTATTACATACCGAGTATTAAAACTATGGATAGTTACACTGGGTCTACTCTGACATTTTAAGCACACATGTATGTGCTTGATGAATCAATAGGATATCTTATAATACTACTCTTGCCCTTTACATACAAATCCAATGTGCATTAAGAGGTTTCCCAGTGGGAGCCTGCATCAGTGGTGTTTGATAGCAAACGTCGACTAAGCATTGGTGGAAGATCTAAAAGGCTTCCTAATATGTAAAAAAAATAGCTATTTAAAATTGTAGAATTATTTTAAAAATGTTTAACAATTTAAAATTAAGGTTTTAAGTGCACTTACTTTTAAGCACATTTTGTGTGATAGTTTCCTGTGCACAAATAGGTAGCTCTTCCCGTAGCATCCACCAGTCACAAAATGTATTTGATGTGTTGATGCTGCCATTAAAATGCCCATGAAACATCATTATTATTTAAAAACATGGGGGTTATATTCAATAAAAAGAATGTTGTCTATTCATTACTAAAGTAAATTACCTGTACACCTCTTGCTAACATAACCAATTGTTTCCACTTAACCTTCTCTCAAAGTATTAAAAAATGATACTGATTAAAGTTTCTTTTGCTTTATGCTTCAGAAGTTGGAAACGTTAATCTAGCTCTTTGCTCTCTGGCCTATGAGTTGTAAATATCACTGGTACCTGGAAAATTAGCTGAACTTTCCCAAATGAACTTAAAAATTAGAACCCAAGGATTTTTACTTTTCTTTTTAATGTTTTCCAGTGTGTTTCGTTAGCACATATAAAATTCTAAGAAAGCATTTTTTTCACATTTCCATTCAAAAGAGGAATTTACATCCTGACTCAGCCTTCCTCTTGTCTCTCTATTACAATTTTTCCTGTAATAGAGACCTATGTAAACTAGCCAACTGACAGGAAAAGAGAAAGCCGTTACTTTAAATTTCATTCCTATTTTGAGCTTAAGTGTGTCATTAATGGTCTACATATACTAAATACTTCTTAACATATCCTGTGTCTATACGTTCTCGTATCAGCATAACTAAAGTTTTAGTCACACAAGCACCTCTTTTGATGAATATATTTGATTAGTATGCTGTCTTCCAGTTTTACAGAATCAGAGGTATTCTATTTTTTTCAGTGATTCACCTTTATGTTCTAAACTAATCTTGGAATCATAGAAAAATGGTCTTAAACTACCATGTATTTAGAAGATCCGTATAAAGGGACCCATTAGAATTGGAAACCAGTCTCCTTTTTGTGTGGCTATTTAGTCTTACCTGTATTTCCATAGAGTAAAATCCCTACAACAGAACTACCTCCATTGAGCATCGGATGAAAAATATCTTGAAGTACCTTTGACTCTATATCCTTGCAAAAGGTATGCAGTTAGGATTTTAAAATAAAATTTTCAATTAATATGCAGCCTTAACACGCCTAAGTGCTACAATTATTTCCTCCACTATTTAAGTGGAGGAAACAAAAGTAGGATAATTGGGGCAATCAATAATTTTAAAATGATAGCCCAGTGTATTTTTCTAACATCTGATTTTGATTGCCCAGAAGTCACTCTGGAATTGTCTGCACTGTTACACGTTAGGAAGTTGTGGAAATGGCACATAGAAAAGACTCAGTCTACTGAGATTCAAAATGACTGTGCCTTGGAACCACATGTAGTATGACTGCTTGATTATTTGGCTTTTTATCTTATTTCAGAATATATCACTTTTCCACAAACCTGGAAAACACAACAGATATCTCTCCAGAGAGATCATTAATAAATTCCCTTGTTGGAATAATGATATGCAAATTCCAGATACTGAAAGTTTTTGGGCCTGCAGTTCACATTCAGGTACTTTTGCAGCTATTACATACGTATGGATTGTTATCCTGCATGCTTAGACCAACCTTCAATTATTTTCTTTAAACTACAACAGAAATCTAACGTAACTAAGCATTTTTGCAGTCCTGACTCCCTTTTTACTGGTACAAGAATCTGGAGAGATATGAAGGGTTGATTTCAGAAGCTGAGAATCACCTAATCTTTGCTTTCCTCTATCAGCATTTTAGCTTCAGTACTTACATAATGTGCTATCACAGAATTTCATCTCTAGCTCCAAAAGCTTCCTTTTCTTCCTTTCTTAACAGTCTCCTTATACAAATTAAAATTATCCTGTAGAAAGAATCCAGGAAACACCATTATATGTCATTTCTGCTGCTGAAAGCCCACGACAACTTTGCCTTATGATCATGACCTACTGACACTTTTTTTTTTTTAACTGGGATGGGGAAAAAAAAAAATCTTCCCCCTATCTTTTTGCCAGCTGGCACTGATATTCTTAGGCTAGCACGATGGAATAAGAAGTGCTATATGATCCTACTGCACACACAGCCCTTCTCCACCCACAGTTTACCTCTGGAGTAACTTTATTTGGATGCTCAATCAGTCAGTAACACAAGCTACACAAGTCTCCATGGTCCAAATCTGGGTTTTTCCAAGAAAAATGCAATCCCATTACATTCTACTCAACACAATATGAAGTTAAACACTAAACAGCATCAAATATCCTTATGAAAACTAAGACATACCCACACAAGTAAAGTAAAAGAGCTTCTGGGTGCAAGCAATTTCTATATAAGTGACGCCCTGGCAAAGAAGGATGGCACTTACAGAGTTGATCACCTTTCCAATTCACTGTCACAAAAAGCACACTCAGGATTACATTACCAGAAGGAGTAACAAAATATTTATCATATTTTGAAACTTTTCAAATACATCCAAACTTGGCTAGCAGGAACTTAGAAACTCTTGGTATTCATTTCATTGCCACGAACAGGACTGACTCCATCACTTCCAAGTCATCAGTTGTAACGTAGCCGGGAGTGTAACAACTACAATCCTTACAGTCAATCTTCCCTATTCTGTTGCTATCTCCCCATCTCACATGTAGCAGCACTCTATGCTGCGATTTCTGTTTAAAAAAAAATGAACACATTTGCATCTTTTAGAACTCCCTTGTTTGAATTGTTTTTGCAACCAGAATGTGCCGAGCAAGAGCCTCAAGTAGAGCCACTGCCACTGTTCACAGTAGTATGTGCAAAAACAAGTAACAAGATTGTTTGAGCACAGGCTTTTTTTGCTTTTCAGCAGGTCTCTACACATCTCACTGACTTTGTGCGTTATTAAGGATTGTACATTTCTGAACATTCAGGAGCAAGTACAACCACAGACGACAGACTGACTACGAGTAAAGACCAGCACAAAAATCCTTCCATAAATTAGTTACATTCAACTGTATTCTTAACAGCAGAAGTTTGTTTCATTCTTTCAGTAAGATAGGAAGTCTCAGAGTTCATAGAAAGATTAGGAAACGTTTGACAGAATCATGCAACATGACCGAGAAAACTACTCGCAATCATTCTTGATACATAAAAAATGGTCAAATTGCAAAGTGATGGTGAATAACACTTCAGCAGCCACTTGATTTCCCTAAAGGCAAGAAATTGGAGAGAGAGAAAGAGAGAGCTGGCATAGCCCAAGATGCTGTTCTGGAAACTCAATTAGAGACAAGAGGGTCAAAGTCAGAATCCACTGGCCCCTAGGAATGTTGAATGACAGATAAGAGCAGCGTCAAGATAGGACTACACACACTGAGCCAAAATTAACATCAGGGTTATTAGGGTGAGCAGTCACCAGTTCCAAGTTGTGCGTACAGCTGTCACAGGAATGAGTTAGGAGATTCTGATGCTGCCCTAGGTTTGCATAAGTTATTGAGCCCCTACACAAATACCAAAATAAAACAAAAACATGCAAATAATCTTAATGCTTGTAACAACACTTGCTTACTCCAATATTTTAATGACATTTTATACTGCAGACCATTAATTCATGTCAGCAGATTCAATTTAAAAATGCTGCTGAGCTGGAGACAGTTTATTAGTGACTATTTTAATTTACTTTTGTGTTTGTGCTTTTCATTAAATATATGTATACTTTCCATGTTTGGGTTCTTTCTAAATGAATTATTAGCCATAGTAACACCAGCTTTCTCAAATGCAACTGAGCAACTTAAATTTGAAAAGATCATATTGAAAAATTCTCTTCATAAGATCTGTGAAACTTCCATTGGTTTTAAACTAGTATTAATGTAATACTGTACCATTGCATCAAATGTATTAAAAAATAATTGGATTTCCTGTGCCAAAATACCCCGAGGAAAAATACCTTTATCAGTGAATTTACAGGGAAGCCATTAACTTGAAATTACTGGTTTTTCATAGAAAAATTGCATTATTTGAACCATCACTTTCCTCTAGAGAAAACATGGGAAAACTAAGACAAATAAGTAACTATAATATCTGAATGACAGATCCATCAAGAAAATCTGCAGAGGATTAACAATGCCCGCAGGAAGAGAGCATTACCTTTACTGTGAGAAAAGTAGTGCTATCACAACAAAAAATGCTTAGACCTACAGTTGTTTTGTTTCACACGTAGTATTCTAAAATGGTCACGTACCACACCTTCTTCCAGTAAATATAACATTGAATGTATCCAGATTACATCTTGAAGATTAAGAAGTTAACCAAGTTATGCACACAGTTGATTCTGTTTCAATCAAATTCCTCTCTCTTAATAAATTTCATTTTATTACTAATCTCGTGGTTTTTAGTTGGTTATGAACTTCATGTTAATTTTTTTCATTAGATGAAAAGCTTTAACCTCAAAGGTACTAACAGGGATATTAACATTATTCAGGATTCTCCATTCAAAGGGAAACAAAAGCCTTCAAAATGCAGCACAGGAGATGTGTGCCAGTCTTACATGGGAACAAAACTATCATTAATGTAACACTGACTTATGCAAATACTGTCTTACTTTTATGCAAAAACCAGCATAGACTCTTGCCCCTATTAATAATATTTCAAGAGCAGTTTCTTTCTAGCAACAGTGTATTAGAGTATTTCATATGAAAAATAATACAGACTTTGTAAATATATTGGGGGAATAATGATTTTTACTACCATTTATCACAAAAATGTAACATAAACAGTATTCAGCAATACAGATCAGAACAAATTTATATTAGATTTTAAAAAGATGATTTTTATTAAGCACAAACAGCTTTTAATACATTATCAATACAAATAGGAAAACATCTGTTTAATGAATTCCATATATCAAAGATTTGATGGGCAGGTTGCATACTGGCACAATAAAAATGACTTTTTTTTTCTTTTTAAGTATTTCAAATTAAAATTACAGGGTTACCACTGTCTACGCTGCAGGAACTTTACCTACAGTCTAGAATTACTACATCACCTGGCCATAGGGGAAGCAAAGAACTAGAATTTCATAATGTGGAACTTCTAACACTTTAATTAGCACCACTCAAAGCTTGCATCAGCTGTCTAACTAAGCAGCTGAGAGGCCAGGTAAAGCTTTACAGCAAATTTCAGTGCAAAGTTTACAGTTCCTTTTCATAAGATACTTGGAGTCTATGGTTTCATAGCATGTTAAATAATTATGGCTTGATAGATGTATAGTATTAAGATGCTGAGAACATTTACGTTGAAAAAAAGATGAGACTTGTAACGGCTGTGAAATGCATTTTAATATATTATGCCAGATTTTGTAATACGCAAACAACATGCTGGATTACAAATTTAAGTCCTATTATAAATTCATAGACAAGGATCAGTATTAGCTCTCTGGAGTAGTGGCCTCTGGTTGTCGCAGCTGCTGCTTTTTCAGGCTAACGAGCTTCATCCTCTCTCTAATGTGTTCTGCTGCAGAAGCCATATCACTTGGGCTCCCAAAGTACTGCTCAGACCTAAAAAAAAAACCCACAAACCACAAAAAGTTATCACAGAAAAGTAAAACAGTATATGAATATACCTGTGAATGGCACTAGAGAAAACAGAGAAAAAGCAATTTCCCTCTTGTAATTTAAAAGCCAACTTTAAAGGGCTTTGGAGACTCAGCAATGAGACTTGACAGCAGATCTTGATTAATTTATTAAAAATGCTCAATAAGCCTTATACCCAAAAGATACTCTCAACAGAAGGATGAGGGTGGTGAGACAGGAACAGGTCACCCAGAGCAGCTGTGGATGCCCCATTCCTGGAAGTGTTCAAGGCCAGGTTGGATGGAACACTGAACAGCCTGGTGTAGGGCAATGTGTCCCTGCCCATGGCAGTGGGGTTGCAACTGGATGAACTTTAATATCCCTTCCAACCCAAACCATTCTATGACTGGAACAGCAGGACACTATTCTGCAAGTGCAACTAGATACTTCCCAACACTATTTTTTACCTCCCTTCTCTGGCTATCACCCAAGTCAGTCTGATAATTTTGCATACTGTGACAATCTGAAAACTGTCTATACATGAATTCTGAGGTTATAAAATTGATGCATTATTCAATAACTCTTCACATGTTGAGTCTGCCACATGCTGTCAAATTATGCCACCTACCTCTCAAACTGAAAAGAACACATGGCTGTACAATTCAAATGCAACAAATAACAGCTGAATTGTTAGGGAGCCCACTAACCAAGCTATCAGCAAAGGGAGGATGTGAACAGAGTAAGTGTTTCAGAAGAACAGGTATCAAATCTAGCTACAAAGCACAGAAGCTGTAAGTTTTGGAAATGGCAGTAAGACAAAGGACTTTTAGACAGATGTGAGTTGCTTCAGACAGGCATAAGTGGACAGAAAAGTTATTCTATGCAGGAATAGACTCGTTTGACTAGGGAACTCCAGAGACAGAATGCACAACTGCACATGGGACCACAGTATGGGCAGATGTTTTTCCTGATCGATTAGAAACTATGAGCAGGACAGGGAACAGTAACCTGAACTTTCAAAAGGTACTGATATAAGTCTGAAGAGGTGAGCAGGCCGATGAAAGCATCTCCAAGCGTTTTATGACGTTTCTGTGTATTCCTAAATTTATTAAAATATTTCTAATAATGAGTGAACCCTCTGCAAATTGTTTGTTAAACGCTTCAAAAATAGAATGCCTAGGAATGATGAGCAGGGGATCTTGAGATGTAGGACAGCCAAGATATCATTTTTGAGAAGCAGGATATGCAAAAATGCTGAAATGACAGAGGGGTCACAAATAATATTCAGGATTCAGTTAGACAGCTAAGATACAGGTGTATATATACCTACAGTTAAAAGAGCATTTTGATAGGACTCAGTGTGGCAAATATCTTGTTTGTTTTTACTTTAATAGTCTATCCGCAATTTACTCCCATTTTAAGAATAAATAACAGTTGCAACTTTTACCAGGTCACTAAAATCTGCTATTCAGAAGTTATACAAAAATACTTCAAACCAAATGCTTCTTGGTCTGGTTTTGAGTTGGTTTTGTTTGTTTTTCCTCACAGCTATGAAATCCCCCACTATTTTCAAACACTATTAAAACACTAGTAAAAATCAGTACTAGTTCAGGCTTGAGTCCATCTTCAGGGTTAGCACTCCTTATTGGAGGAAGCTACACTGCAGAAGGAGTGTAGTATTTTGGAAATAAGATGACAAATTACCATGACCAGCTTCCTGCAGATCAACTTCAGGTAACCCATAATGCAGTTGCTCGATAGTGTCTCATACAGTTTCAGCCTCTAATTCAAAACAGTGATTTCAAACCTCTTTCATTACGGTGCAGGATCCTACACACCCCAGAGACTCATTTCATGGCTTGATTATACTCAGAAGTTAACTAAAAGCTCAGCGTAATAATGGACACATCTAGTTTATTAAACACAGAGAACTGAGTTTTATTATGGCTGAGGTTCCAAATTCAATTTGCTTTTGTAGCTCAAGACAACTACCAATTTTAAGTTAACATTAATAACTCTCAAGCAAAGTACTGCTTTGTTTACTGAATGAACCAATTGCAAATTTATCTAGCTTAAGACTTCAGATAGATAGAATGGCAAATAAATCAAAATATCACAATTCTCATCTGGTGTCTATTTTCAGGGAGAAGAAATTAGGACTGGTCACACTTCTGTTACTTCAAACTGTGCTGGTGCAAAGACTGCATAAATCTAATCATTCAGTGTGAAAAGGTCACTACTTCAAGAAGGCAGTGCACTAATCCTCATTAAAAATTCTTTCTCATCTTTTCACAGAAAGCAGGCAAGTCCAATATCCAGCTTTCCAAAGACAATGTGCCCACCTTTTCAATTTCAGCAATAAGCCTTCAGGATTCTTCCATATATGAGGCTATTATGAAACTTTACCAAAAACATTATTCAAAAGGCATTAGAAAAGACATTCTGCATACCCATCAGGATAAATTACAGGCACTGTTAGTCTGTCCAACAGTGATTTCCCAACTGCTTCAATTTCATCAAATTGCTCCACTTCATTAAAAGATTCAGGCTGCTCTGGACATTCCTGCAAAATCTGTTTAAAAAATAAAAAAGTAAGGAAAATACAGAATAAAGCAAACAAGGGATAGCATGTAGTTTTATAAAGTGCCATTAACTGGCAGAGTGAATGTTTTTTCAACATCTTCACTATCACATTGACATGAGGTCAACTGACATTCATATAATTCAAGAAAAGAAAATATTGATTAAGCTACATTAAGAAGATAGTTTAGGGCTACCACTGTTATGTATTAGAATGTCTTACAAAAAGTAGTCTTGCTGGAGAACATTCCAGCAAAAAATACAAAATGCATAAAAATAGTAAACTACATCATTAAATAAACAAGACAGTCATACAAAGTGGAAAAAACATGAAGAGCTGCTTACAAGACATTTCAAAACTAAAATCCCCATCGGGCACAGAACAAGTGGGACAAATGT
This sequence comes from Grallaria varia, assembly GCA_013396735.1. Taxonomy (NCBI): domain Eukaryota; kingdom Metazoa; phylum Chordata; class Aves; order Passeriformes; family Formicariidae; genus Grallaria; species Grallaria varia. The sequence goes on from VWZG01007029.1 coordinate 39,831, forward strand.
TCCCAGATGAGACTGTGACCCAATACTAGTACATAATACTGTATTTTCTTCCACTTCTTACTTTTTTCCAAAGCAGCATGGATATTAACAGTGTATTTTCCACATGGACTCAGTAATATCTCCCATTAGTGCTAGGAGAATTGTGGTTTTGAATAAGAGCTTTTTTTTTTATCAGCCATCCATTTACTTTTCTTTAAATTCATGACTGCCTAAAAAAAGCAAGTAACTACTGCAATAATGAAAGAATGCTTATAATATGGATTGATAGAATCTACTCTTTTAGGAGTTTATGAGCCACTGAAATCTAATTTTGTATCAGGTACAACTTTTTTTAGCTGTCTCTGACAGTACAGATGATATATTTCTGCTTTTGTGAACCTCCAACTCCCAATGCCTGCAAATTCAAAGTATCTTCCATTCATACAAATAAGAAATTAATAAAATCAAGAAGCCTATGAATCAACTTTGAAACCATGCTCTCCTTCAATGACAGAATGAATTTATTTTACTATGTGTAAAGTTGGGGTTTTTTTGCAGTTACATGCAGTTTTACTGTCAATACTAAAGATACAGACTCTAAACTGCTTTTCTATAACGTATTACTTCACAGAAAGAATAGTTTCTGCATAAAAAGGCCCTACCTCTCATGATCTACATTAATGGACAGTGTCTCAAATTCAGGCATTTGAAAACTCAACATTTTCCCCCTTCAGCAATCTGTTCCTGAATAACAACTATTCCTCATCCTCCTCTATGGCTTCTTGCATCACTTGACTGGTTATAGGAGTCTGAAGGCCATACCAAGGTTGAGGTGTGTTCCAAAAGAAGAAAGCATGTTCAAACTCCTCCAGGTGCAAACACAAGATGAAGCAGCACAGCATACATGGAAACTAAACTGGTGAGAGTTGCCCTCATTGACACTGTGAGAAGGATATTGCATGCAAAATGTGCACTGCTTGAAGGGCAATACACCTTTAACTCTCCACAGAGCTTAAATCACTCAAGAGCTTTGTATTATGCAGATCAAGAAGTACTCTGGCTTTTAAGAATTACAGTCTCAAAGACACAAAGAAATACTTCATGATCCATTTCAGAGTCCCCTTTTGAAGGGGGCTGCAATTCTTTTTGTAAGCACGTCCTATGCCAATACAGGTACTTGAAAAACAATTACATTAACTACTGAAATAAACCATTAGAAAAACATGCTTGAATTTTTTTTTTAAATACTATTCAGAATGGGCAAAAATTACACATGGACATCTTCGCTTTTCTCACATTTTGTTTGCTTAAACTTGGGAAAGAAATTTTTATTCTTAAAAAATAAAAGACTCACCTTTTCAGCACTTGAATGAAATGCAACAGCTGTTTCCAGCCGGTGTACTCTTTCTTCAGAAGTCACTGTAAACTGCTTCCACACTCTGTTCAGCCTTGGAAGTGTGTCTCCTGAGGACCTTGAAGTACATCGCAAGGACTGGCACAGGACAACAGTAGCCTGCAGTAACTGTCTCCCATAATCATAAGTACTCTAAAAATTTGAGGGGATGGGAAAGAAAATGCATGTAAGAACTCTGCACTTAACTTGGGAGCTAAATAACAGCTTAAAGCAACAGCAGTCAAGTTTACAAAAGCACTGCAATTTAGGTCCACAAAGTATATTGAACTAATCTGGTCTACTACAAAACGCTGATGAAGTATGAATAAAATTGTAATGACCAAACAGTGCTTTTACTCTTACAAAAAAAGAAAATATCCCCTGGTTTCTACCATTCACACAGGCAAAAAAGCAAAGCTTCCTGAAAATTTCAAATAGCTGTTTAGATCTTACATGGAATGCTTGATATCTATTGGCAAGATGACTATCTCACTGTCACCAGGTTGGTGGTCACCCAGCATTGGGTGCACTGTGGCACATGACTAACAGCAAACTACCTTCCTGTCACCATCAGCTCTTTAATCAGTTCCAGTGTAACATGCGCAATTAGAAAACATTACATCTATTAATTAACAAGTCCAAATTAGACCTTTCCAAAACAGTAAGTGGCTGAAAAACCACGTGAAAAAGACTCAGCTTATCAAAAGCCACTTTAAAGACTGCTTGAAATACATCTTTAACAAAAGTCAGTGAACTTTGCTGGGTCATTTGCATTGCCGATATGAAGATTAACTGAGATAGTAAACTTGCGGCATTGCTACTCTTGATGGAACTGCAAAATCTCATTAGGCATATCACCAACTTCAGCATTCACAATTTTTTCATTAAAGCATTGAGGCAAATCATAAGGACCAACGACAGCTATATAATGATTGTCCCTACAGATACCAATTCTATTTAGGATATGATCTCAAACTGTACAGACCTCAATTTGCTAAAAAAAAAAAAAAAAAATCAAACTCATTTCACCTGTGCAACGTCAACAAACTTTCGATGTTTCTCCAGTAAAACTTTTGTTTCTTGAGCATCATCACCCAGTCGGATGTGTGTCTTCAGCAGAGCATCCAACAGTTCACTCAACCATTCTACTGCCTTTAAAACAAAAGACAGACAATAAAAAACTAATAAATTAAAAAGAAATTAATCCAGAAGGATGAAGTAACTTCACTACTAGCATATGCTTTTGATACAGAAAAAAAGTTGAATGAGCTATCACAAACTTGTAGCTCATGCATGCAATTACCAGATACACTATTTGCAGACATTGCTATACCCTTTATTTTCACTGTACATATTCCCCAAATAGAATTACATTTGAAAGTTACAAAAAATCCTTAAAGACCTGCAAAACTATCAGCCCTCATAAATTTAACCAATGGACTACAAAGAGCAGAATCATGAAATTCTGTAGGCATTTCCATACTTGAGCAGCGTCCTCTTCACATTTAAATAACTGTACCATCTGAAGCATCTTCAGTCGCCGCACATCCACCATGTCCTCACACCTTAAAACAGTAGCACAGTAAGACTCACCAACACATGTATAGCAGATACAATACACTCTGAATTCCACAACAATATTTTCAATGATAAACATTAAGATACAGTGAGAAACATAAAAGTGTCCCTGAAAAGGCAATTAAAGCATTTTTGTGCTGCTTAGCTTGGCCAAAATCTATAATGCCTCACATAACAATAAGAAACAATAGAACTGAGCACTCCAAGTCACCAAAATCATGATCCTCAAGATTCCTGATATGGCTGTGCTGCAGACAGTAACATCAGCCATGGCCACAAGGTCTTGCAGCAGCACTGCAGTGACCTTACCTTGTTCTGGTAAGATCTGCCACACAGAGGCTAATGTGGCTAAGTCAGAATTAAAGTTGCCTTCAACCTGCTATAATTCTGAATTGTACTGTCTGCTGGGGGAAATGCTTTCTTGATAAATACGATGAGGACTGATTTTTAGCTTACTAAAGATAGTAATATCTGAACTCTTATATGATTATGTCCTTTGCTATACTTATCAAGAAGCATTTAAAAATCTAATTCATATAAAAACTAATCCTAGCTATCTTATTCTGAATTGAACGCATTTTGCTGTTCTTTCTCCAGTGAGAATTAAAAAAAAAAAAATACTGATAGTTCTTCCCTTTCCACAGTGAGAGCGAATACATTTAGCAGAATGCTTTCCACTTCAATTTCAGAGCCTACTAAGTAGACAGTAAGATTCACTCATGTCTAGTGCAAATGGAATTACTAATGTCAACAACAGTCAGTTTTATAAGCAAATGCAAAACACTGCATGATTTCTTCCAAACTGATTGCAAACATAAGCACTTCCAAAGAACAGTTTGTTAGCATGCTTCATTTTATTACACATCCTGTAATGCTTACAGAAAGGAAATGTGTTGCTGTAATAATGCAGGAAAACAGTTTATGGGTTCCAAAAGCATAATTAAAGCAGAAAGATGCCCCTAGAAATAAACATTACAATATATGTATATATAAATAACAAGAAATGTTCAATAAAAATTTGGGAAAAAAATAAAATTAAGTATCACAAATTACTATTAAATGCTACTGAGATACTAGTCCTTATTGGACTTTTTTGTCTCTTATACAGGCTAAAGAATCTTGTTCAATCACTCACCATCTGAAAGCCGCTCCCTACCTTTGTCTGGAAATTTTATTGACATTTTAGTCCTCTAACTGAGTTCCCAGAATTCTATATTCCTTCTGAGAATATGGACCAGAATTATGTAACACTTAAAACAGAAACGAACTACCAATCTATGTCATAATGATATTCTTTTAGTTTTCTAAGAATCCTCACTGTTCTACTTGCTTCTCACAGTATGATTGAATATTAAAGCAGTTGGTACAAAACTGTTTTCCAATGTTTACCTTTGAATTCACAGCTGGTTCAGAGTCCATTATACTATGTATATAAGTTTTCCTCCTCCCATGTACATTTCTTTTCCCAGTACTGAATTCCAGCTGCCATTTTATTGCACCAGACACATCCTCTACAACTTTTTGCAGTTGGACCTCTAAACACAAGTGCTGCTCAAGTAAGTAGGATTCAGAGGACTTACTTAAAACACTTTGTCTAAGCACTACCAAAACACATGGTTTCTTACACTAAGCTCCCTAAGAAAGCAATTTATGAATAGTAGAATTCATTGGTAAAAACAAGCAATGTGATGCTCATTAGATCTTGTTTTTCCGTAGAGGCACATTTTTGTTCAGCCAATGTCCTCAAACTTCAGGCACTTTCTGTGGACAGTATTACACTGTCTCAGGGGCTCCAGCAGTAATACTGGCAATGTCATTGAATTCTTTCACACTGTTGAGTATATAAAAATGCAGTAGTATAGACAATCCAGCCTTTAAGAAAAAATAATCCGTGAAATTTTGGAGAACAAGGATGATGACATAATCCATCCCTCTTGCAAATTCAACTCTCTCCAGCATTTTTCCCGACAGCAACTTAATCCCCCACTCTACTTTCCAAAACTCGCAAAAAAACAGCATTTTGAAAACTGAACTCTAGGTCTCCACTTTGTACCCTGCCCCCTACAATACAATCTCATTTATCTTCCTATCTTCAGGAATGAAAATATCACGCTCAAAGGGCAGAGGTTGTAAAAAAGAGGATAAATAAGCCTGTGCATGATTAATATGTAATTTTATAGCCATCACCACTACTGTAGTCTTGTACTTCCATCTCAAACTGCTAACACACAAAACATGCCTCTTACATAATTGTCATAGTTCCATACAAAAGGAATGGATAATTCTTGATCATTTACAGGTACGGGAGAGCATTCAAATATTCCATCCAGTACCAAAATACAAAAGGAGCTTTGGTTTAGGAATATGCTACAACACATTAGACAAGGAAGCTTCTGTCACCTTTAAATATACTACAAATATAAATTACAGTTGTACCACATCACTTAACTGAAGATAAAACAAAATGGTCTCTTTAAAACAAAATCATATGTAAAGTGACCTATTAATATACAAAAATCCTAATGACTGGAACTGTTGTTCTTACCTTTGTTTTCTAAGCTGCATGTCTTCCATTACTCCTTGGATATGGTCCACATTTTCTTTGTTTTCAATGGTCACATCTTTTCCATAGGCCCATGATGCCTGATTAGATATCTGATCAAGAAGACTTTGACCTTTCTCACGCAAGCCTTGCAAGCCTAAGTCTAACAAAACAAAAAGGAAAAAAAACCCTAGTCAATAGTCACTCTTATAATGCCTTTTCTCCCCCTCCCTCAGTGGAGAGACATAAAATGCAACATTATCTGAAATGTAATACTGGAAAGTGAAAGGGACATTACTATCTGTCTTTCACTGGCCTTTCCAGCTCAGGTTTGAGTGATAATTTGTCTATATTAACAAAGAACTAAGGCTTTGCTATTTTATGACCAAGCAAATAACAAGAAAAGGAATAAAAGCTGACAGCGAGTCAGCTTTTCAGCATATAAATACCTAATTAATGTCTTTCATTGACACAGTTGCACAATACCTAAAATATTTATCACTGCTCAGCAGTTGTAGCCTAAGCGTTCTTCCAGTGCTGGCGGAAGTTACTACTTTATAATACATCTGAGATGGCTGATCCACGTTTCTATACTGAAATTTTCCAACCCTTAGAATCTGCTGTTACATCTATTATTTGGCAGCTCTACTATCTGTTTTCCTAAAGGAATATCTCATTTATGCAGCAAACTGTTATGTTCCAATCATTACTACTACCAGATATGATTTTGCTTCAAAAGCTCTTTCTCCTACAACTTAATGAACAAGATGGTAATTTTAGATCCCTTCCAAGTGAAATACTCAATTGCATACGCTTGACAGTAACAACCTTCAATGTGCCATTTATTAACATATACATTCAAAACTACTGCTAACAATCAGTAGAAGCGTTCTACAACTGAGTGGATAAACATCTTAATCATCAAGGGGTCAGTTCTAGAGACAAAAAGATCATCTAAGCACTGTAATCCCAAGGAATTAAGGATAATTAATAGAGAGGAGAAAAGTTTGGATTTAGATGAAATATATGATAACAATATATAACAAAAACATATATTTGATGTTAAATATTTAGAAGAAAATGGTTTCAGATCATTTTACTACTATATAGTAGATGGCTTAAGCATGCCAAAAGTAGTTCAATGAAGCATTATGCAGCAAGGCACCAGAAGAGATAGATTTTCTTTCCCTGCTTTTTTGATTCTTTCTTTTTTTTTTTTAAGGGGCACTGGGATTACTGTTTTTTCCCCTGTAAGGCATTCATTAGAATGTGTGTACCAAAAATACAGAAATATTTTGCTTACCAACACTTTTCAATTTCTCCTCCAGTAGTTTTAAAGTTTGTTGGATTGACGCTCCATCTGCTGGTGCTACATCCACACACAACATTCCTAGTAAGCCATCCAATTGCTGGGACAACTAAAATGAAGAACAACGTAAGTGTTGATATTTAAAAAATAAGTTTGAGTTTCAGATGGTTGGGTCTGCAATCTTCTAAATGTTTGGGAATTTTTCATTTTAGAAATGTCTCTTTGCAGCTATAAGGAAATGAAAGGCAAGATGAAAGATAAATGGCCCATCTGGCTGTAGAATTCCAAGGGCATACATCCCTAGATGGTGGGAGAGTGGGAAGCCAATATTCTATTTTGTTTTTTAAGACAAGTGTAGGAAAGGAATATGCCATTTTAAAAACAGAGACTATGAGAAGTACACCAAATTCCAGTTCAATTAGTGCATGTGGCTATAACTAAAAAAAAAAAAAAGCATGAGAGGAAAAAAAGTAATCTTTCAACTAATACCCCTTTTATTTGAAATGCCACTGAAATGTAAAAAATATTACAAAGTACTTCCCTCTTACGAAAGGGGGAACCAATTTTCTCAGCATTTCAACTATAATGTATGATGACTTATGGCATTTTCCAGGTGACATTATATTTCCCCTCACCTCCCAAAATTTTTTTCTGATGTACTTAACATTTACAATACTAAGACACTAATACATTAACAGGTGAGCCTGTGAAAAATTAAAAAGAAAAACTTACATCCTGGGCAACACTGTGGAATTCAAGTGCTGCTTGTAATAGATTCTGCCTGAATTCCAGCTGACTGGCCTGCCGGTAACACACATCACTCAGCTGTTGCTGCAATGCTTTTAATTCCACAAGGTCCTCCTCATCCCCTGCATTTAGAAGGGCTGCTATCTGCTGATTAAGTTCAACATAAACAGCAAACCACTCCTAGAAACAGAAGAAAATGAAGCATTAAAAATTCCTACTATAATTTTCTCTTAAAATGACATACATCCAACAGCAGACTAATAAAAAAATCAGATTGAAAAGGGATCTTATTACAGGTTACACTATAATTATGAAATATCACAGAAGAGGAAAAAACATTCCCAATTTCATATCAATTAAAAAAAAGTGCGTAGTACATTTTAATATAAGCATTATAGCATTAAAAAATTGGTGCAGAAAGGTGGGAAGATTACAAGGCATGGCTACTAATCCCAGCACAAACTTCTACTCAAACCTTTTAATGAACGAAAAGAGGAATTCTACCATTTTTAAACAAATTTGTCATGTTTAAATGTACAGAAACTTCGAAATGATCCTTGTTTCTTATTTAAGGAAATCTTTATACTACTCAATTCAATATGTGCAGAGCTGCCTTTCACATGCTTTGATTACTGAATACATACATAGGAGTTAGTTGCATTGTCATGGTGGTGTATTTGGAGAAAGTAGCTCAAATATTTAACAATTCCGGGAGATTTAAAAGCAACTTGATACATCAAGATCATATTCACATCTTGCATGACTGAGATGCCTGTTAAGCAAAACCTGTTTGCTCAACAGCTCTTATTTTGGCCTCTAGTAAAGTGACCTACAAATGCCCTACTGCAATGCATTGCTAGTGCTATGGAACAGCACCATCTATTGGCCCACAATATCTGATTTAATTTGTATTCTTGTCATGCTCCTCTTGGGAGGTTTGGAATTTTGCAAATTGTGCCTTCAGCTTTTGCATCATTTATCTATAAAGCATGCGAAACAGAGTACAAATACCCATATTCTGGATTTTTTTTTCTTTTTACCCAAAGTTACCTACTCACAGGAAGAAACAGTATGAAAAGAGCAAGAAAGTGGGGGGGGAAAGATGGTAATGAAAAAGTTAAATTAGCAATCAGCTAAAAATTTAAGAGCAGAATAAATCTCTCATCTGCCCCCAAGGGGGAAACTGACACAATGTGAAAACATCTTCCATCGTCACATATGTACTATAGATATATAGATTCAACAGAATCACTGTACACAACATAACTATTCGACAATGAACATACAAATCCAGGCTACTGAGTGTGACAAGTCAACTATAATATGGAAAGTCAAAAAAATTAGAGATTAATAATGCTTAGGCTTTTGTTTTGCTTAGTTTTGATTTTTTTGTTTGTTTTGGGTGCTTTTTAGTTTTTATTTTTAGCATTGAAGTTAGTAAAACAACTGCAGTAATTGATTTTGATCAATCCATCAGTGAAATTAAGAGACCAGCAAACCGGGCATAACAAGTGTGGGTTTTATCCTTTCTATGGGGGAAAGTTGGAAACAGCTGTGTGTAACAGCTCAAAACTATAGAGAAAAGACCACCACTTGCTCAACAACAGCAGTTGTAGTGTACTGCTTATGAACAAAACAATGAGAAAATGAAAAACCCCAAAAAACCCTAACCACACAAACCCCTAAACAAACAAAACAAAAAAACACCCTATGGAAATGTTTTTTCACTTCAGAATAAATTCAAGTAAAAAAACCTATCTTCAAAACCCATCATGCATTTTTTCCAAGTATCTACAAAGTACTATAATCAACAAGAAATGTGATGAAAGAAAGCAACCATACAAACTGTCACTTCAGTTATTAGGAAAGCAAAAATAGGAAAACAATGAAAGAGAAAGTGTATACTCAGCTATTATGAAATGCTTGAAAAAAGCAAAGAAAAAGGTAAAGGACATTTTTCTAGTGTTTCTGGAAAAAAATGGTTTTAATCCCAAAACAGGCATCTGGATTTAAGATAGGACAGTGGTGTCCCAATGACTTCTCTTGGTATTAAATGAAATATATCTTTTCTGACTTTTGTTTCTGCAAACACCTGCCAGCACCTGAGAACCAAGCTTTGTTCCACGTTGCCAGTGCTTTAGTGATCAGCATTCTGTAGGCCAACCTGGAAATTTCAATCATTTCAAGGACTGCATTTAGCCCCAGCTAAAGCACAGTTCTCTGTTACAGATATCCAAGTGAAAACACTGTTTGTTCAATCTTGTTTTCTCTTTGCAGTTTGAAGTGCCAATAGACTAAAAGATACTCAAATTTATTTTAGTCAATGAAGTAGGCAAGGGGTTTTTGGGTTTTTTCCTTTCCAATTAGGATTTTAACTGCAAGATATTTTATATTTCAGAAGGTACTGGTTTTCAGAGTTAGGACACTGCTTGAAGAGCTTAAAGCAACAAGACAGAGGAGATGGGATTTACCTGATGAGCACAGACACCTGCAGCATTCACGGCTGCATCAGGCATGGAAACCACTCAGCAGAGATGGAATCAATAGACCTAGAGTAGTCTAGGGCACAGTGTTTCTCAGACTAAAGATTTGGGTTTTTTCTTTATAAGTTATGCCAGAAAAATTATAACCCAGTGGTTTTTTTTGGTTTTTTTTTGTTTGTCATGACTGTAAAGGGAACTTTGGAAAAGTGAACAGAATTGTCGATTCTACCTACATCAAGGAAAGTCAAAAAACAGGAATGGCACTGTGAGCAACATTCCCTTTGAGAGCACTGAATATTCGTAACATAATTATAGTTAATCATCTGAGGGAAAGACAAAATTCTGCTTAACCTCAGGAAGTATTAAAAATTAGAAGCAAAGGCATTAAGTCAATATAGATACAAACCAGCATCTTTAGGATTTCATGACGAACATAAATACATCTGATGTCTTAATCAATAAAAGTATTAGGCCAGTTTCAGCTACTGATAAATGTCATCTTATAAAGAGAAAATACATTAAGTTATTCACCTCAGAAGTACAGGACTTCTCAGAAATTTTAGTAGGGAGGAAAAAATAAATTTATTCCTCCTACTCAACATGAAAATTTAAGAACTGCTGTAACATATGCAATGCAAGGAAAATAACAGATTAAAAAAATAAATATTTTCTAAAATGGAAAAGAAAATAAATAATATGCAAATATAATGACCACAGTAAGTTCTTAAACTGCTCAGGTAATTTCCTCTGTAACCCATAACATCATGCACTGCACATAATTTCTAGATACTCATAACCAAAATACATTTTTCATAACTTCATGTATTTAGAATTATTTTGATACTTGAAATGGGAAATCTCACACTGTGTTGACTCTCAATCTCTTCATGTTTCTGTTGCAAAGCTTGTGAAGCTCTAATGGAATCACCTATTCCCCACTGGGTTCTCAGCTGTTCTGATCCAGGTCCTTCAAGCCAATTGACTACCTGTCAATAAGATAAAGATGACAAAAATAAAGTAGCAAATCTATTATGCAAAAACTGGTATAAACAGAATTTTGTAACACAAGCGGAAACAAAAATAAGTATATGTTTTTGAAAAAACAGATCTTTTTTGGATCTCTGGAAGCCTTGTTGTTGAATCCATCCACATCCTCAAAAGTTTTAAGTGGAAGCCAGTTTTCATTAACCCTAGCCTGTCAGCTCCATGAAAACAGGTGGCAACTAGAACAAGATTTTTCATATACAGACTTGTCATTTCATATTTCTGTCAATGAAAGTGCTCAAAACACAATTTACATGATAGTGAGCCTCTCATGTTCAAACAAGAGTTTGTTTTTACCCAAGTGAGTACATTGCACAGCTGTATTCAACCTCACACCTGAGAGCTTTTCCCTGATTTTGCTGAATATATTAACACTCAAATACAGGACATATACTTATTCCAAAATTAAATTTACACACCAACTTAGTATTTTATATATTTATATCTTTCAACTCGCTCTGTTCAAATAACAGAAACCTTTTACAGAGTTCTAGTGGCCATCTCATGGAATCTGTCTTTGCAGGGTCACAGCAACACAACTTTGGACTGCAGTATTGGATTGCTTTAATTATTATTTTGAAACGCCTTTGTTTGACGCAAAGATTATTCAAAACAAAGCAGAGTACCTCACATTTTAGTTTCTTTACACACATTTGAATTATCAGATGATATCTATGGAGAAAAATTAAGATGAATTTTTAAATGTCTGCAAAATAGGAATAGCTGCAATGAAACCTAGTGCGGGAGTCACTGCTGGAGTCCGGAGGTAAGGACGTGCAGGAATACCTCCACGTTCTGAGCCTTAATAAAATGGCATAGGAAGTCAACTTCCTCTCCTTAATGTGACTTTTGTTTAAACATCAGTGACAAAACAGCTTCACACAGGTTTGCAGGAAATACAACACAATACACAATGAAACCCCATAAAGACAAATGAAACAGGGACTAACTGGACCATTTTTCTAGTGCTGCTAAACTACAGTTCAGCAGAAATCAAGAATGAATATCATCATTACAGATGATTACTCAATTCATCTCATGTTTCAGTCATTATGTATCTGTCTTTCCACTGCCCTTTTTTGCCCCCCCATATATGTATGAGAGTGTGTATATATATATATACACACACACACACTTTGCTTCAAAAGCATTCTGAGTCTTCCTTACTTTTATCATTTCTAGGACATTCAGACTCTACAGTTCTAGGATCATTTTTTTAAAGAGAAACTTCCTGTTGTGCTCAACACCTCTGCACAGCTGCTGCTGCTGGTTCAATACAGAATTGACCTAGAAAGTGAAGGCACTCAGATGTCCCCCTGTAAGGTCATTGGGGAAAATCCACACAGGGAAATGACAGCTCTCATGCAAGTATGAAACAGTGTGCAAGGCTACTGCTTAGCAGTGCCCTCTGCAACCAAGACCACCTCCCCATCACAAGTTTCCAGGAACTACTGTATTGCCCCTGCAATGGCACACAGCCATTCTGACAGATGACTGAACTGAGGAGAGAAGAGTTACTAGGGGACACACAGGAAGAAGTGATGTAATTTTCATAAAATACGTCCTTAAATGGTTAATGACTAGACTACTGCAAGGCCTCACACTAATTTTTGTGAATTAAGATTAGAAAAATAGTAACTAATACCTCTGCCTAAGGAGGGACAAAGCTAGACTTTATCATACATAGCATGCAGAGTTGCTTATAAGCAGCGTTTAGAAAAACAGCTCATCAGCAAACATCTGAAAATCATTGCCGTCTTTACACTGCAGAATGACAAAGGAAAGGAAAACAAAACTGTGGGACAGAAAGAAGTAAGAAGGGTAATTAAAAAGAGGTTAGGATATTGAAGGCACATGGAAAGAGAGATCATCATGGATAAGAGGCTTTGAGACAGGACTAAGAACTAAGCAGGTCACAGTAAGCAGAAGCAGCAAACAGTGCAAATGAAACGAGCACAAAAGCAAGCCAAGAGTGGTAGCAATATAAGATGCTATACAAAGAATGGCACAGGAATGTAACTAAAGGAAGCTAACAGAAAAATCAAAACATTAAAGAATAACAGCAATACAAAGGAAAAACTGTCTCTCTGTGCACCCATTCTAACTGAAAATATTGCAAGCATGTTATAGGGCAACTTCTGTGTGTGTAGTCAAAATAAATTCCATGGCACATTGCCTCTACTAGTCTCCTCCAGTACATCATTATCTTCTTACTTTTAGCCTTTAGCTCTTTCTCTTAGCCTGATTTTCTACTGTAAACCCAAAGAAAACTAAATGATTTTCTAGATTTAGTAAGGTTTTCCCAAATATTTGTGTGCCATTTAGAAAGCCTTTAACTGCACTTTATAAAACTCATTAGTTTGGTAAAACAGCAAAACGCATATTTCTTGTGTACTGAGACTCAGTTCCTTTGCTATGCAACATCCAGAGTGTACATAGAGCAAGAAAATAACTATTTCTACCACAAATATTGCAAACTGAGGCCAAGTTATGATAGACAAGTCTATTTAAATGCATTAACACATGTGTCAGTTTGCCAAAGTACATTATAAATCAATCATCACAACTTTAACACAGGGAAAAAAAATCTCACCTGATACCCACAGCTATGCTGATATGCTCTTTATATGACTATTTTAATCTATCATATATTTTTATTATTTCCAGCTCAACACACCAACAGATGACATTTGCTTTTTCAATGTTTTTATAATAACCTGAATACTACAGAAATGAAAATTATCTCCTCAGTAGATTTCTATTTCTGCTGCTAGATAACACAAAATTGATTAGTTTTTATGTTTACCCATATCTGAAATGCTGTGAAGTGCAAGTACTTGACTTGCACTCCTCATGCATTAGAAATGCCAGTGTTGAAAGGTTAAAAGCAGTATCTATTACATTAGATATTGCATATTCAAGCTATACAGAATCTTAAAAACATAAATCTAATTTCAAGTGATAAACACAAGACGAATAAATTAATTCAATTGCCTTCATTTTCTCTACTGGGAGTCTGCTGAGAAAATGTTGAAAGTGCTAATTACATGCCTGTTTCGAAAGGACCCAACTAATTCATTATGACCTTTAACACACAATTGATTTGGAAGTTTATATTCATTCTTGTCAGAGTATCTGTGAAATACAGACAGTTTAAACACTTTCACTTAGGTTAAACCGCCAAATATTAGACAAATTAAGGAATAAATAATGGCTTATGTTCAGTAAGAGGAACTTTAAATGACAGGCAGGAGAGGTTTTCAACTCTTAAGCAAAATTACAGTCAAATGTGTCTGATTGTGAATATTTCTCTCTTTGCCAGAAGGCAAAAGAGCAGCAGGCTTTTGCCCCTCCACCAACGCAGCCTTACTCTGTCACAGCACACAGCAAAGGGCAACGTGAAGGCTCTTCAGTGCAATGGCAAGTGTGCCCATTTATAATAACCTCCACATACAGGAACAGCCTTTGGAAAGCCACGGTGGTAGCCACAATGTAAAGCATTGAGTAAAACTACCATGCTGACCTTTGAGGAGCGAAGGGACGCACGAAGGTCTCACCTCCAGTTTCTAGTTTTGCAGGAAACACAGTCTGGGACTCGAGCTCAAACCTCCACCTCACAGAGTCCAAGAGCACCTCCAAGCTTACCTGCATTACCTTCTGCTGAATCTCCTCCAGCTGTGTGCGCTTGCTCCGCTGCCTACAAACCTCCTGGTAGCGCGTATATTGCTCTCTGAGCGAGTCTAAGAGCTTCATGACCTGGGGCTGAGCAAGCAGCTCATCATCCATTGGAGACCAGGACACCCCTCCATCTGAACCATTGAATCGACGCTGTTGTAACTCAGACAGTAACTCATGACCTTTAAGAACACATATAATGATGTGGTTAATTTAGATGTTAAAAAAATCCCATAAAAATTAATAGAAAACATGCCTGCTTTTAAACCATCCAACAGTACATTTTTGCAGCTAATGATCTTTCATGCATTGGGCACATTTAGTGACATAATTTTCATGCAGGGTGCTGGTCACAGTTTGTGGGGCTGTATCAGTCATAAAATAGAAGAAAAGAAATGTGGTACATTTTAGATATATAAAAGAGATACTGTGACTAACATTCAAATTGACAATAGCATAAAAAGAAACAATTGCAAAACCTGAATATGAGGCAACTCTGAGTATTCTCATTCTTCAAAATGATGAGTAGCATCTGAAGTATTTCCTCTCAAACAATTCACGTTCTTATATCAAAAGAATGCTCTAGAAGCACTGAAAAACTGACCATATGATTTCTCTCGTCTTTCAGGATTTTTCTAGTAAGTACAACACTTCCATAGAAGTGTGGAGCTAAATACTATATTTGTCAATCTTTCGTTCTCACTTCTCTCACCGTTTTCTTTGTGCTCTTAGGCACCATTGTCAGGGTACACTAGACTGCACTGACTTTCATATATGCAAACATGGTACGTTTTGACTATTTAATCCTCTGCTTAAGCTGCTTGAAGAATGTTATTTTTAAGTTGTGGTAGAGTTTTCAGGATGAAAAGACCATACTACCAGTAAACCCAGATTATTAATTAGTTCCTCAAAAGCTCAATGCGTAACTTAAAATAAATCAGTGTTTGGTCACTGAAGATATGTTGGTGTAAAAGTGAAAAGGTGCCAATTCAAGATCATCTGCTCTGCAGGTCTTAAAATGGTAACATGCCAGTTCACTAAAAGAAAAAAAATACCACTCCAGTAATTGTAAAACCTCAAGGAAAATGCAGAAACATAAGACTCTAAATCCAACTGCTATTATTTAGACAATCAAGATGCCAAGAGCAAACAAGTTTAAATTACTCAGCATATATTACTGTGAAATGAAAATACCTTAAGAATTCAAATACATTTTGCCACATTATAGAAACAAACATCTTGGATTTCATCCTTTATAATACTACACGGACAGCTGCAGAGCAAACAGACTTAAAGGCTTTTACAAGATATAGTTCTGCTGGGATAATTTTGAAATTGCATTGTTTCAGCAATAAAGGATTACTATTTTTCAAGGTAAAAACATTTTTTTCAAGCTGAATTCTTATCAAATTCTAAGAACTATATATGTGGATTTGGAGCTTGTGAAAGGAATAGTACTTGTAATTACAGAAGACAGAAGCCTTTTATCTAAACACTCAGATTATTCGTATTTATCGTTAAGACATAAAAATGTTTAACTGGGGAGAGTTTAATTCTTTTTCTCAAACTTTCACTACAGTGACTATAACAGAGAAAGGTGGCCTCTTAGGAACTCCCATGATTTAGTGGAAGATATGAAACTTAATAGCTAAAAAAAAAAAATTCATTGTGCCGTAATTAACAATGCATATCAACTAATGGGCTATGGAGCCATCTGCTTACACAGAATTGAAGTGTTGTTTTGTCCAAAAATCTTACCATTAGGAAAGGACATACAATTAGGCTAAAATCCAGTGACAATGTCTACAGGCACATCACATTTCAAAAAACTTCAAAGATGAGAATTAGAAACTATTGTTTCACTTTTTAACTCAAAACAATATTATCCCACATTTAATAAATTTTTTACACAGGGAGCATGTGATGCCAGTAATTCTCTGTGACAAATATTATGTGTGATCCACACATTAGTTTATAGGAGGCTAAAAGGCAAGAATTCTGAGCACTCAGACTCTGATCAGCACCTTAACATTACGCATCACTTCTTAGTCCACAAAGGCACTGATTTAAAAACAAATTTCTAGTCCACATCAACAGTCTATTGTACTTCACTGTCAATAGAAAATTTTCCCTAAAAAGAACATTTCAAAAAATCCCAAATCATTTAATGCTGCACAAAGAGTCTAAGCAGCAAAGAGTCAGAAGACTGTATGCTTCACTTTTCTGACAGATGATCAATTCAGAACTGGACTGATGCAAATTGTCAGAATCGTGCAGGAAAACACATATTGCTACCATCTGGTGGATACTGAGAAAATTCATTCTGTAAGGCAAATATATTGACATCATCTAGAAAGAAAGCATTGTCAAAATTAAACCTATTAGTTAAGGCAATATTGTAAAGATGTTAGTAGGATTGTAAAAATACGTATTTAAAAAGACACATTTGGAGTTCTTCCAATTCTTAGCATCACCTTTTTCTAAGCCAAAGACTACATTAATGGATACACTGGTTACATTGTGAGGATGGCCAAGATAATTACTGGGCCCTCTGTGCTTTCATTTGGGGCTTAAAAAGAATTGTATCACTTTCCTGACCAACATACTGATTTTTTGACTTACTATACCTGTCTGCAATACCGTCTCAGGATCAACTGATGGAAGGAAGTTCAAATCTATTGATCTTGAAAAAAAGTAACAAACAAATTATTACAGTTTGAATTACAAAAACACTAAAAACTTCAGCTAAGGCTAGAACTACCTGATGGTGTTAAGAGACTAAGTTTCTTCCCTCGCTCAGTAAAGTCCTCACTTTTTCAACTCATTGAACCAAAACAGAAGCGGAGCTGCATGTAGTCACTAGTCAAATGAACATCCATCTACACAAACGCTCACGTATTGTGTAGTCTACCTTATAAATGCTTAGAATTTCTTTACGCATTTCAAAATATTTAAGGCATATTGCATTTTCAGTATTGTTTGGATTTCAAAGGAAGTTTTATAATCCAAAAGCATTGATTTCAAAAAGTGAATCACACACCTCTCTCTCTCTTGTTGGGTTCCTTTATCACTTCCGTTGTTAATCAGAGCAAGTTCATCCAGTAAAGATGTCGATTCTTTTGTGAACTTTTCAAATACCTAAATAAGAGGCAGGTTTTAATTTAAGCAATAAAAATTTTAAGTGGCTGTATTGAAGGCATCAGCGCAAATTATCCACTAGTTCTGTTAGTCTACTTCAATCTCTACACAGTGCAATTATTTCCCAACATTCAGATGGGAGGCTAGAAATCTACTTTAGTTCAGGGAACAATTAAGAGCACTAATATTCCTTAGGGAGATAGTCAATGTTACATTGAATATAACAAAGATGGATTGAATTCTGAAATACTGAAAAAAAATTGAGATTTCTGCAAAGTCTAAGTTCTTATGGACATGTTTATTCTACATCTTAATTTAATCACTTAATAATGCTAAAGAATTGAGACATGTTACACAAGCACCTGATAGCTTACTTGAATGGATTAAAATAACCAATTTTGTGAAGAATCCAGCTCCTAATCACTATTTAAATGGACTACATTTTAATGAATAAGTAAAAGAAAAATGTATTATAAAGAAAGCTTATATGGAAAAAAATACCCTCATCAGTTTCTTTGAACACTGGGGCTTCTGGATCTCTGCTAACAGGGTCTGTAGAGTCACACAGTGGGTACTGTTCAGATAATTCCTATGTTCCTGACTTATGAGGGTTGGGTTTGGTTTTTAACAGAACTCTGCATGATTGGTGCCTTAAGTGACAAGTGCAATAACTTTCAGGTCATTTTGCTGTTAGTAAATTATTCATCAATAGCTTGCTAGTGAACCTTCTTTAACTTACCTCGGACTACTTAAAATTTCAGGGAAACCCAAAAAGACTCTGAGGCAGACAAGTCTTAAAAGCCAATTTATAAGACAGTGGTTTATAAACTATAAGCTAAATTCAGTTGTTTGAAAAAGAAAAAAAAAATCCACAGCATGAAAATGTACAAACAGTTGTAAACTACTTTTCAGCTAGTCTTTAAACAACCTTTTTGCTCCCTTGTCTAGTTTCAGAATTCAGGAGGTTGCAATTGAGAAGATTCTTTGTTAATATACAAAACAATTGAAATGAGGCAAGAGAAAAGACAGGAGAAAGAAATTTTCAGTTTTAGTCTGAACCAAACGTCCCAGAAAAAGTCCCAGAGAGAGTGGAAGTACTGTTCTTATAAATTTTAGGACAGGAACAGCTGAGGAGAAGCCAGATTTGTATATCAGACAAAAATGAAGGGCAGTGACAATGTCAGATTTCCCTTCCTTCCCCAGCATCCAGGTGCTCAAGCAGTGAAACAAGCTACCTCGCCTTAATGCACACACACATAAAGGCCACACAAAGGCCAGTAAAAAAAAAAACCAAACAGCAGATGATTCTTTCTCTGCCTTGGGTATGAACACAAAATTCACCAAGATTCAGCAAAACAGAAACAAAAATGGTGAAAGTCCTCAGATTTCTTGAGGGGGGAGTACTGCTGTAAGACTGGCCGCAAGGCATGCTTGAAGGTTTTAGGTAGTTGCAGTTGCAATCCACTGTGGTATATTCCTTGTCCAGGATCCCACCTGGAGATCCTAGAGATACACATTTTAGGAACAGATTGCATGGGAGAGGAACACACTCTTTCATTGCAGATTAAATACTGTTTTGAAAATTCTATTTAAGTAACTGACAAGCAAGTTACTTAATGTAACTGAGTGAAGAAAAGGTTAAAGCGATTCTGGAGAGCTCTGTGCACCAACAGTTGCCTGAACAATTTCTGCATATTAATGATTTAAGGGTGTAGCTGCTCATAGACATTCACTGCACCTCTGTCTACTGGGGAAATTGACAGAGGTTTGGGTGTAGGACAGCTTAAAACCTGGCTCTTAGTCCACAGGAAGCAAGACCTAAGAGATAACCTAGGAGGATCTACAGAGTCCACATATTTTCTCCTTGTTTTGGTCTTGTCCTACAGCAGGCAAACAACTTTCCTTTGTACCAACTATACCATACAGTCAGGCTCTTCTAGAGTCTGTGTAAGAGCTTCATTAAGAAACTTGATGGTTCAACAAATTGACTACATTAGCTTTACCATGTCTTGAGTAAAATCAGTGTTAGTTATCATCACAAGACTATTCATGTCAATGAACTGCACTACTACACACATGACAGTTTCTTACACACTGAGTAGTTCCTACACAAATAAATAATTCATGGCTCAAGAATGAGGCATTAAAGGATTCCCAAAAACAAATAATCAAAACACAGATAACTAACCAGCCTCTTATTCAACCAGTCCATGTGATCATAGGTGAGTGTTCCTCCAAAATCCTCTGTTAGTTGGCATGGTTCTATATATCGTGTCAGCTTGTTAGCAGATACTAAAATAACCTGCAACAATAAAATATGTAACTTGTAAGTAACGCTTATATTTTCCTTAAATATGTGAGAGATTGGGCTAAGTGTGTCCAGAGATACCAAGCAGATCTTTGTGTGATTCAGAGAAAGCGACCACAATTTTTACTGTCAGTTGCAATAAACATGGGCCTAAACCACAAGGAATTCTGATGGGCAGTGTGTATCCCGTGCATAATCCTGTAAGAGCGTCATCTTTAGCACCATGTCTATTTACAATAGGAAAAAGAAATGTGTTTCCTGGATATGTGTTTTCCTGGTGGGAACTGATGCTTTATGATTAAGTCATTCACCACGCGATCCATTTTTAGCGAATATCACAGCAGGCTACCATACTGCAAAGCACTTTGTATTTTTATCACTCTCTTGCAATACTTTTAGTCCCACAGGTAAATTTTTGCCATAGAAGTTAAGTGCCTGCATTTACTGTGCAAATATGCTCAGCAAAAGTTTGATCAAGCATACTCTTGCCATGAATAGTCAAAAATTCAAATATTAATATGCTTAAAAGCTCAAATCATCCACCCAGAAGTCAAATTTAGCTCATCAACTACACCAGGAAATAGAGGAGAACAGAGGCCCACTGCTAGGCAGAAGACACTCTATGGAAGCAGACACATTGGCAACATATAGCCAGGAAGAAAAAAAAATGGAAAGAAAATTTTGAAAGGCATCCGATCAGTCACATATTCTTGTAGGGGAAAAGAATATGTGGAAAGAGCCAACTGGAAAGAACCTTCTGTTCCACTTCCATGTTCCTGCAGACACTGAGACTAAAGAATTCAGAGTAGTTCCAAACAAATGGTCTATTACAGTATAGAAAAATCATTCAACAACATCCAAATACATCTATTGTCCTGTACTCCTAATGGTACATAGCTGCTGTAAATGGAATTAGCCAGTAGTTCCTTTAAGTAATGCCAGTAACCAGCCCAAACCCCAGATGACTCTAGGTCCAAGAAAGAAAAAAGAAAAAGAAAATCCTTTGTTCTTCCTTTGTTTGGCACACATTTATATTTTAGGTCATTTTTTACATTCTCTTTCATCTCTATGACTTTATTAATAAAGAAGAAAATTAATTTTTGTATGGAAACTAAAGTAAATAGGGCAGCTGGTACTCATTACTGAAATACAGGTTCTAAAAAATAATCTAAATAGCTTGAGAAAATGGATGGTCTGCATTGAGACCACTTATTTCTGATTTTTGTTAATTGAGTTCTTCAGAAAGGACAGTAGGCAAGAGCTACACTTTGTGAACTTGTACACAAAGACATTTAAAAAAAAAAATTTCTCTTGCAAAGAAAAACCTGCATGAAGAAACATTTTAGCCGTATGAGAAAATAATCCTCTGACCAAAAAAGCCACCTGCAAATGAGATTTGGTCAAAAAACAAATTCCTTTTGCACTTTATTAGAAAAATTTTGAAACAGGAGAACTTTCACCTCATTAATAAGCCTTGCTGTAACTTAAGACATTACTTCAAAACCCATTCATTCTCTAGGCTTCTTTTTTAAAAAACTGTTTCTTTTTTAAAACTGTTTATTGACTGTTCACTAGGCTAACTGCAAAAAACCTGTCTGAAGACTTCTCAAAAACCAAACAAATGTTTGAATTTTTGACTAGGTGGGGGTAGAAGGGAAAGTTCCTGAACAGAATTTAGTTCTTGCTCTAGACCTAGACTAGTGACAATGCTAATTTAACATCCTTAATATGCTTTACATTAGTAAATTAGGTTTGATATTTTCTAGGTGTCAAAAGTGCAATTTGCCTCTCTGAAGCTTCTGAAATAAGGTTTTAATCAGCTACTACAGGTTAATAGTCCATAAGGACACAGACCAATAGCCAAAGAAAACAAGGATGTTGAAAAATGGTAGATGTGATGTGCAGAGAAAAAACACTTCTCTTTTACAGATATGAAATCTACTTGGAGTTCAGCAAACTTGTGCTGTCACAGATTCCTAAAACATTTCAAAATCCAATCACAGTAATTGCCTTTGACCTTTTGTGAAAATAAACATCAAATCACCACATCCTGAAAAAAGTCATCACTTATGAACTACCATTCCACCTTTGCCTTTGAATTTCATGGTTCAACACATTGTCACAGTTACAGATAAGGTAATCTACAGTTGTAAAAATAGAAACAACCCCCTGTTTGCTTGCAACTGAAATGATTTCAGTCATTTTACTATGTTGACTCTAGAAAAGGGAAAAAAAAAAAAAAAAGCACTTTCTTAATCCATAGTAAAAGCCTTTGAACAGATTCTAATTGGATGTTAAAATGAACTGCTTAAATTTCCCAAGGGGGAAACAGAGGGTAAAACAGAGGGGAAAAAAAAAGTATAAATTATTGAATCCTTAAATCTTTGCTTCCCTTCCCACTTATCCACCCACTTCCACAACAGTGTCAGCTAATAAGCTGACAGTGGTAGTAGGTTTCAAATATGTCCTTTTTGCTGCCAACCAGAGTCACAGAATGACCACCTGCACTCAGTTCTTCTAAAATCTCCAAGTGAGATTGCAGCTCTCATCCTTACTCTACTCTGATCAACAAACTTGCTTTGTACAATATTGGTCTGCTACAACATTGTGAAAGCCTTTGCAGAAATAACTCAGAACAGTGCTTCGGGAAAAGTGCTGTATTTTTTAATAAAATCAAACCAACCTTTTAAGAACTGCCGAACAAAACAAAAAATACAAACCCAAAAGCCTATACTGTAAAGTCTTGTGCCTTAACTGCAAAATTCTATATCTCGGAGTGAAAATACATGATTTTACCCTTGCAACATGTATCTTAGGTAACAAAAATGCTTCAAATGCTGTTTGCAGAAAGCTGACCTCTCTTTATGTCATTTGCTTTTCTGGAATTATTTTCATTGACCATCTACAAGGAGATAGAGGCAGATGTCAAGGTGAGAGAGGAATTCTGGATATTCAACAGGACAAGTAAAACTGCCCCTAAAATGTTAAATACATCCATCTGAACTTTCTTTCCTTCTTGAGGGAAGAAATGAAAAAGCTCTTTAATTCAAATGTCACAGAGTCAAACACAGGAGCTATTTGAAGACAGGATGGTGGAAAATTTCAGTAAGAAGGGGGTTTTTTCTTCAGTGCATAATATCAGATCAGCCACACTACTGAATCACAAAAGGAGCAGTTACTTTCCAAAAGATATCAACACACGTCCCTCGAGGACACACAATTCAAACAAGTGAAATCTAAGCATGTGGTCCTCTGAGGTACGCAAATACCTGCATTTATCGTCACAACTTGAGTAATACAGTCCACTTCTGCAATAAGAAAATTATCTAAATGAATATTCTACCTATTATTAGAACAGAAAACTATATACTGGGAAATAGGTACAACTACACTGTAATGGGTCTAAATCCTATTTTTAATCTCAGGAGCCAGGTCTTAATAATCAGATCCAGTTTAAAAGAATAAATTGTGTTACTGTTTAGGAAAAGAAAAATATAATTGACATTTACACAACACTGTAAACCTAAAAATACATTGAATTTCCTGTAAAAAAAAAAAAGGCAATCTTAACAAAATCATTTATGAGAACAGAGAAAATAATTACATACACACATCTATATTGCCTATAATTTGCTGGTCTGGGTTTGGGTTTTTTGTTCATTTTGGGTGGGGTGTTTTTATTTTTTTATATGTCAAGCAACCTAATATCCAA
Organism: Grallaria varia; assembly: GCA_013396735.1. NCBI lineage: Eukaryota > Metazoa > Chordata > Aves > Passeriformes > Formicariidae > Grallaria > Grallaria varia. The sequence goes on from VWZG01007029.1 coordinate 63,739, forward strand.
AAATTCTGATGAAGTTCACAATGAATCCACAATAAAGATTTTTTACCAGGTGTGCCCAGCTACTGAGAAGTTTATATGGGCTGAATCCCTACCGGTTTCCAATAAACATTCAAATAAATATTTGGCATTTGGGTTTCTTTGAATGTCAGCTGTGCTTCTTCTCCAGCAAACTCATCTGCTGGAAAAACTTAAGTACAGCCTCACCTATTCTCCTAGTGATTTTGCAAGAATAACTGTGGCACTCTAAGCAACAAAACACAGTGGCCCATATATCTGGTCTGACAGCGATTCATTGCCACAGAACTGTATAGCAAAGACTTCTTGAGCTGAATAATCCTATTTTTTGAGGCTAAATACTATTTCAATCCAGTTTTTGAAACACTATTTGATTAAATACTGAGTAGCATTAAGTCTTAGTTGTTAATACAGAACCCTAATCTAAGCAAAGATCATTTTCTTTAACATTACAGCAAGAAACACAAATTAATATTTATCTGGCCAGTATCACAGAAATCTGGCACACTACAAACCCAAGAGTGACTCGCAGAATCTCTAGAAACACAAGGCAAACTGTCAGCTCCATTCCCAGTCACTGCCTCCTCCACTCATGATTTTACCCCCTCATTCACCTTTCCCTCCAGGACTCATGATAATCAGCACACTATCCTTTTTCCATCCCACTGAAGAGAAAATAGGCACGGATTCTGGTATTTTCCAACACACCCGTTTTTAGGACTGAATTCAGGACATGACGTAAATGCAGACTTGCAGGCTTACAGACCCCAGCTCCAGAGATAATCCCCTGATTTGGCCCAGGTTTCCAAAAGAAAGGATCCACTGCCTCCAGCAGCAACAAAGATACACACAGATAAAAAGAGAAATGCAGTTAAATAAACATACTTTTGATAAAAGATTGGAACTCCTATATGCACTTTTGAGAAAGTTCATGAATGCTACAAATTTTGGCCCCTCAATCTTAAAACACTGGACTGAAAATGGAAAAGAAATAGGTACTTTCTACAATGTGTTATTCCTTCTGTAGAGCAATACCCTGATTATTAGCATTATTCTTATAAGGTAAATTAGAGACTTGAGATTTTCCGGAGCAGATTCTGCAGATAAATTGTCACAAGAAATTTCTGACACTGTTACTAGATAGTTAAGAGTTGTCAGCTGTTACAGTACAACCGTGAAGCATTTAGAACTACTCAGAGTTTGGACTTCAGGACTGCGAGGATCCTTTTGCTATATACTCCAATTTTTTCAACTAATTCCCAGTAGTTTACCACTTGTTTTACAATTTCTCTTTTTTCATCTTTCTTTTTTCTTCTTTTAATTCCCTTGATTTCTTATTTTCCAATATTAAGTGAACTTTTATGATTTTCTCCATGATTTCTACAAGGCTAAGAAAAGAGAAAGCAGACTTTCTTCCTCCCTGCTCTCAACAAACTGATTTTCAAAGTACTAATCTAATACCTAAATCAGGCTCAGAGATTATTTTTGCACAAAGTTCCTTAAATGAATGGCACCTGCGAAATAACTCCATCAATCTGTAGGCAATTTTGCATTTTGTACAAAGTTGCACATTTCATCTATTTTTGTGTTGCATTTTTTCTTCCAGTTATGCTAGTTATCTTCATATGAAAAGCTCATGATCAAATACAACACGCTACAGCTACTGAAAGTGATTTCACATCACTGTGCAGATACATTAATATAAAAGCAAAAAGCAACACCTCCCAACTTTCCAAAACACAAATTTTTATAACCAAATCCTGTTCTTCCAATCCTTCGAAACATTTGGAGTATCAAGTATTGCAGTGTAATACATACAACATTTCAGCTGAAAGACCACCTTGTGACAATTAAGACAACTCTCCTGTTACAAAGCATGGCACAGGACCAGATAAAACTGCTCCAATTAACACATGAATTGGCTGCTAATAAGGGAGGAATTAAGTTACAAAGAAAAGTTCTGCTGGAAGATGAATGGGAATTGTTCTGAAGCAGGTCCAAAACCAACACTAATCCTAACCAGAAATAAGGATATGCACTTTTACTCAGCTGAATCAGCCCACCTCTTTGTGCTTATCCAGCCAGTAGCCTTTTTGATCTCAGTTCCCACCTTTACTTTCAGTGCTTTGCAACTCATCATCACCACCTCTCCCTCTGAAGCAGAGGATCTCTGCCTTTGAACAGAAAGGAAGGCACTGTGATTAATGGCTGCATATGGCAATATTTAGCAAGATATTCAGAACAGATCAGGTAGCGGGAAATAGGAGGTAGATGTGATGCCCATCAGGAATTAGAAATCACAGTTACACAGCATTTACTCCAAATAAAATGAGATTACACACAAGTGAATAAACAGGTTTCATAGTTTCATTTAAATTTTTAGTTCATAATTATTTCACTGGTACAAAAGCAATCCTGGATTTTCCTAATAGTTATGCAAATCTAATCCGTGATCTGAAACACAAGTTGGGTGTTGCTTTGTTTTTACTGCCAGTATTACAAATTTATGCAGCTGTAGATCTGTGCATGAGTTAGAGCCTTCCACAACCTTATCAGTTTTCTGCACTCGTACCCAGAAGAGGAAAGACATCCTACTGTCTCTAACACAAATACCACTTGGAGCACAGACAAGGTGGGTTATTTTCACTGAAACAGTTTTCCTGGTTGCAAGCAAGTAACAGATAACCAAGGGAGTTCATGACCCGTGAAGAACAAAGGTTTGCCTAATACCCGGGGTGATTAATCAATATTTGGGAAAGCACAAGATTTTCCTACTCTTCTCAGGTTTTCCTGTCTGTTAATGAAGAATGCCATTTCAGAATATGGGCTACTGCACAGAAAAACCAACGAACACAACCCAACAAGCTGCAAGATATAAGGACAAGCCATGACCTAGGACGGTATCACACTGTCTCTTTAGAAGCAGCTGTAACAACTCTATACCAACAGCTCTCATGGTCCAACTTCACTAGAAGAAAACCCGACAGCAGCCCCTCACACAAGCAAGCAGTCTCACCCCGCTCTTGAGTTTCCCTTCTGAAACAAACATTTATCAACCAAAATGAGAATTCAGCAACTACCTGTTATATTATACATACACATATATCTGCCCATGCATCAAATCACAATACAAGGAGGCATCAGGGAACAAATCTGAAGTTGCCTCCTGACTACTTTTCTTACAATTGACATATTTTTATATATGTTTGCACAAAAGTGTCTCTCTCATACTTTAATTTTATTTTTCTTCATAAAACATTAGAACTATTAACCTAAGAGAATCTTAGTTCAAAACTTCAGACCAGAGAGAAATGTTTATAGTTCACTAATGAAAAAAGTTTAGAAACAGAAACCAAAAGGTTTAGTCACATAACTCCAGTCGTCTATGCCAACAATGCCAACACGATCATTGGCAAAGAATATGTTTCATAAAATTACTAAGCTTGCTAAAGTGAAGAATTATTATTTAAGGACTGTTAGCCAAACCTTAAAAGTCAAACAAAAAAATCCATTTATTATTGTAGAAATGAAAAATTACCCCTGCTTTGTTAATACATTTTCTGTGGGTTTTCTCCTTATTTGCCTGCAAATGGATTCTAGCTGAGTCATGCTGCAGAAAACCCCAAGAAGAACCTTCTAGAGGACTGACTTCCAAACTAGCAATACCATGATATATACACTAAAAATGGCTGTATAAAATTCTTTTCTACCACAACTTCAAAGATTTCCTGAACTTGTCCAAGCACTGTATTTACAGGTATGCAGATGGGGAAACAGAACCTAAATCAGACAGTGGGGACTTCTAAAGAAGGCTTTGCCTTTATTACTGCTGCTCTCTGGACTCTGCCATTTACCTTATGTTCTGAAAGCATCTGTCTGAAAATGAATATTGCAAACTTAAGTCACTATCTAAACAGCAGCCGTTAAATCATGTTTTTGAGTGCAGATGACTAGTTCAGGTGCTTTTTAAATTCTCATCTTGGACGCGGCTCCAAACAATAAGCTAGTTTATAAAAGGTGGGCACAACCACACTCATGTTTTTGTTCAAAGAAGCTATGAGTGGGCTGCTGCTACACGCCAAACTTCAATTCATCTACAAATACAACTCTTTGCCAGTCTTCTTGAGGGATTTGAATGAAGGGACAGACAGACATGTGAGAAACCCAAAAGCGTTTAACAGCAATGCAAGTCACAAGATTATCACAGATGGAACCACTTCCAGTAGCAAAATTTCAGGCATTCCATTACCTTTCTTATTGAGTATCTTGCTGGTTGCAGACTTTCAAACACTTAAATAGCTGTTCAGAGATTCTTTGGACTGCTGTGCTGAACTCAGGCTAGTTTTCAAACCTGTCTCTAAAAAGGTACTCAAAATATGGCCTTCATCTATAACATGAACAATCTGAAGGCAAACATGCATGATTTCCTTACTTATAAGGCTTATAAGCAGATTATAAAACATGAAATAATATAACAAAATGTTAATGTACATAAATAAATAAATGTATATTTGGACAACTGATTGAAAATAGATATCTTGCCATGTACCCCAACACTCCTTCAGAACAATTCCATTAGAAAGAATTGTTTCCAAAAATGAAGCCACCTGTTCTAGGTAAGATCTGACACAAGACTCAAAGACAAAATTCGTATCAATTAACAGCATTATATCTGGACAACAGAGAATTTCTGTTTATATTATTTAGCAGTTACAAAGCTTTTCAGATGCCACCTTCTAATTCCCATTTTCCCCAAACTAAGTGTCTTACAGGAGTATGCACAAATGTTATAATCTTATTATCAGAAAGGATTACACAACATTTGTCAATACTGCAAAATGCTTTTCTGTTCAATCTTTCACAAAACAAAGAAAAAAAAAAAGATGTTTAGATATTTTAGTATTTGGTGAGCAGAGCAAGCCTTTTGTAGTTCAAACAAGACTGATGATACAAATAATTTCCTAAAAGACAGGGTAAATTGAGGTTCCCATTAACCTCCAAGACAGATATAACAATGCAACTGCTAACACGGGGGGTGTATTCTCTCCTACACACTCTACCCCACAACTAGAACAGTATCAGCTCATATTTGTCAAACTGAAAGGACCTATAACCTTTGTTATTAAAGTAAAAGAACTCAAAAGATGCCTGCAGTTACAACAAGATGTTTGTCAGAATGGTTACTACTGACATCATACAACCTGTATCTCTACAGTTTATTACAGAAGCCTTGAAAATTTCACATTAAACCTTGCACAACAGTTTCTTACTCAAAACATTCACAAAAATGTATCAAACAGTTTTATTCCCTTGCTGAGCAAAGAACAAAATGCCACACGTTTCTAATTTGAGACCTACTTCATTTAATACTTTATTAAAGATGGAAAAAGTTAAAAAGGCACTGTGGTTTGTTAAGGAAATCCACAAAAAATCTGGAATATAACTCTTTTAAAGACACAATAATTGTCATCCAATTACACAGTATTCTAGAAACAGTATTTTTAACTGAAGTAGACAAAAGCTCTACATACCTCAAAGCCGAGTCTGTCTTTCTCTTTCCAAAAACAAAAATGCGTAACTTTCTTATCCCAAAATTCATCTGGCTTTACTACACAAACAAGTGACACCTCAGCTGGAACAACGTTCTGTAAAATCAATGAAAAAATAAATAAAATATTCAAGACTAAACCTTCCTTTACCACAGAACTGAATTCCACTTACATTTCATCATCTATTTAAGAACTTAAAAACTACAGACAAATATTAAAGTAAGTCCACTGCAACTACATCACACATCGGCTCCATCCTGCTTTGTAGCAGATTGCTCTGGATTTCATAGCAAAATTGTAACAGAACTGAAAAGAAAATATAACCTTTTTATTCCTGGTCCTGAGGACTAAGCATTAGTCCATGCTATGTTAGTATAACAAAACATGAATTATCAGCTGAACTTATTTTTTTATTTACAGCATTTCAGTTAAAAAAAATAAAAGGAATTATTAAACCCAAAGTGTTACACAAATGTTATTTGCCATGTAGTAGGAAACAGTAATCAAAGTTAGAAAAAAAAATAGTATACTTGGTTATTCTTCTCTAGTACATATTGCTTAGACTAAAATGAAAGGGCTGAATAATGACATTTCTACATATTAATTCACTACAGTATTACCAGTAAAACATTTCTCAGCCTAAACCAGTAATTTCACTTACTAAGTTGATTTTATACTGTCACAATGAATGTGTATGAAGGAACAAAGACTCTTGATTACTCCCAAGTCATCAGTAATAGTAATAAGTAAGAGTTAAATAATCAGTGTAAGGATATAAAGGTCACACAGTCCATGGGATTTCTCTTTAAATACCTCCTTTTATTTATAAAAATATAACACAAAAAAGTTAAATACATCCAACACATAAACCAGCGCCAAAAATAAAAAAAAAAAAATCATTCCTGCACCATTTTAATGAATATGCAAAAATTATTTATACAGAGAAAATATTTTGAACACAAGTGTTTTTTAGAAGTACGTATGTTGAAGCAGAGAAATCTCCTGTGATCTGCACAAGTGATCAGTTTGTGATCATTTGCTATTTTAGAAGACCGTAAATTATCTGTATCTCAATAAAGAAATTACTGCCTCTATAATAGCACAGCTGTTGCGTTCACATCTATAAAACTCATTCAACTATAAATTTATTTACCTGTAGCATTAACACAACTGTCTTCACCACGTTCCACTGAGATTTTCTGCCATCCACTATCACAGTGAATCCTCTAGCTTTACACTTCTCACTAAAAGAAGAAAAACAGTCAGAAAAACAAAATTAGTGAACAAGCATTGTATCACAATGACACTGGATTTCAAGCCTCCTGTAAAATACATAAGTTTTTTTCTTATAAAAATGCCCTTTCAAACCTTAAGTAGGCTTATTTATAAAATAACTTTGAATTTTAATGCTCCAGCAAATTCACAGATATTCCAAACTACAATTTTTTTGTTATCACAGAACTGTATTTCATAATACAAGTCTTTCTTTAAACTTTAGCAACTCTGAAAAGGTTTCAAAACCATAAATTTCACAAAATCCTCAGAAAAACTGTCTATTTACAGTGTTGTATAGAAGACAAAGGGACATCAGTTTTCACCAGGTTATTTCTGAATTGACACAGACTTGAGGATACACCTACGTATCACTTGATGCATGTCCAAACAAGATACTATCTAAACATGTTTTAATTTCTTTCCTGAATAAATAAACTAGGAATTGCAGTGCACCAAAAGCCTCTACAGGACAGAGGTTTTATGTATGATCTACAAGAAAGAGTATTTTAGACTGACATTGTCCCTTTTCCTTCTAGTAAGGTTTGAGTCTGTGTGTACAAAAAACAAACAAAAAACCCAAACAAAAACCTCCTGCTGAAAACAGCTGCAAAGCCAGAAATTCAAAGGTCAACTCAAACAGCAAACAGGAGAAAACAGGGAAAAACTTTCCTCATTCTCAGTGCATTTCCCCAAAGAGCTCTCCAGCTCATTTCAAACTGAAGTGGACAACAAGGTGCTCACAACAACAGCCAGACAACGTTCAATGGCAGCAGCAGCCTCTGGATGTCATCAACAGCTGGGAGGGGTTACCTTCTCACAACCAGCACAGCAGCACCCAGAGGAGGGCATGGAAGTGACCCCGTGTTTTGGCATTAGTTACCACACTAGATACCATGTTTCAGGTGGAAATTTTAGTGTCTGGCAAAGTTATAAGTAACTAAAACCCACCACATGAAGTAGGAAAGCATTAAGTAATCTTTACTGCCCAAATCTGCAACTACAACACAAAGACATTTCTGTGATCTTCTTAGCTTAAAAAAAACCAAAGCAACTTGCATGTAACAGTAAACATTATGTTTGTCACTGAGAAATTTAACTCTTATTTATACCATGTTCAAGTTGAGCTTCATCAGGTATGGGTGAAAGACAACTTTATCTTGGAATTAAAAATGAAAAAAAAAAAAAAAAAGGGAAAAAGACAGCACCTTACTAGTCTATTTAGGAAAAAATAATTACAAAGTTGCCTACCAGTCCATAAATGCTTTTGGTTTTAAGGAACTTCTAAGATGAAACACATGATTTTTCTGGAAGCAGTCTGAACAGTCAGGCTTCATGAGTGCAATGTTTAATCAGAGTTAACTCAAAAGGCACATCACCAATGCTTTTAAGAACAAGATGAATAGTGCTACTACAGCATCTTGAGATATGACTTCCTTAGGCTCTGGAATCTAGCAGTATCAGCATCTTCTCTTCTCTACTACCAAACCTATTAAAAAACCCACAAAACCCAACAAAATATACAACCAACCACAATCAGAAGTGACCTACCACTTCTGAAAAATTCAGCTAACACAAACTCATATGCAAGTAAGGATAATAATTCAAAATAATAATAATAAAAAGGCTTGGGGATTTGAGCCACAACACAGAGGATGCAACAAAGAAAACTAACTTTAATATACACAGACAACAGCAAAACATGGCCACTATTATCATTCTTCAGTTCTGAAGAGGCCTCTTCAGAATCTGAGAATTTTTAAATAGCATCAAAGAAAGGCATAAAAGTAGAGTTCAGCACTAGGAATGAGCTGGTTGAAGCTTCAGGATGACTTTACACACACGCTCCAAAGAAATTCTACCCAAGACACTTTCAGCAGTTATACCTCAAATTTTGGACACAGCCAGCCATCAACACTAGAAGGCAGAGCTCAAACCAGTTGCAGTTACAACGTGTATTATGCACAACTGAATTGAAAGGTTACAACATACAAAAACATACATAAAACTTCGGGGGAAAAAGTAACATTAATGTTTTTTGGACAGCTATCTGGGTTTAGGACAACATCCTGCCCTCACCCCTCCTTTTTTCAAATACTGTTCTTTCCAGAACAAAAAAGGCAAAAGCTTGGGCCAATATGTTTGCATTTCACATCAAAAAAACAACATGCAAACCAAAACAACAATGATTTTTCCAAAGTGCCACCATAAAAGAGAGGTAATTTTTTCCACAACTGACAAATGGAACATTAAATACAGCAACACTGACTTCGCTTCTGAACAGATTTCCCAGTTTCTACTGAGTACAAAGAGTACTTTGGTTCAGTTTTCAGGCAGTTATTGTTACACTAATATATGTAAAGACATACATGAGGATGAGACTGTGGAATAATTAATGCTTTCTAGAACAAGAATGCCTGCATCTGTTCCATAAATATGGCCAAGTCCTTAAGTCAAGGAGATGACTTGTATGGATGACCACTTGGGTATTTTCATCACTTCACAAAAGAGAACAAGCTGTTTGAATAACTGAAAAACTTCCAGAACTAAAATGTTGCACAATATACTCATATACCTATTGATGTTTTATTTTTAAGTAATCTGAATTTATTCTTTGCTTCTCTCTCACCAATCAGCATTTTTTAAGCCCA
>VWZG01007029.1:73641-87636 GCA_013396735.1 Grallaria varia
CAAGTCATCATTCAGCACATTTAAGCAGTATCTCAACTTTAAACATTGGAGTTGTTCACTAACTTCAGGAAGACTTCCTATATTTTTAGATTTAGTGCACACTGAAGCACTACAAGCTATAAGATTAAGCACAAAGAATGAGGAGGAAGTTTTTTTACTTTGGACAATGCTACTTTTGCAAGCTTGGGAGTCTGGCTGGAATGGCTCATTAATGTATTTTGTAATTTACGTGCATTGTCATTAATTAGGAATTACAAAAGCTGTCCAAAGAAAGAAGGGAGGAAATACACAAGATTAAAAAAAAAAAAAAAAAAGTGCAAAATATACAAAATTAAAGGTCACAGGCAAGCCTTAATACATATCCCTTAGCTCACTGGGTTGTATATTTTTAATTCAGTCAGACAGTATCATATTCTAGACAAACATTTATGTAAAAAGAATTTTATATTGAAGAGCAAATTAAAAAAAAAATCATTAGAAAGATCCCTTCCACCATTGGAAGAAAAAGCAGCTTTGAATGCCTTTCAAATCACCTTGGTATACTCAGAAGATAGTCCAGTGTGACACTCAGCTCATCCATACTCGTTTGTTCAAGGCATAATGGAATTGTCAGAATGAGGCCACTTCTTCTGTCCTTCCCTCCTATTTTAGAAGGAAAAAGTTAATTAGAAAGTTAATGTGATGACTTTAAAGTAAAACAAATACTCTGTAGTTAAGTGGTCTGAAAATCCATCACAAAAGCAATCTTTAAAGTTGCTGTGAAAATCTCAGCTGACATTTCACCTCTCAGTCCTGAGCATTCATTCACCAGGTAGGCGGGTACTTAAGACATCACTGACACTTCAGAGCACACCTCCACCTCCACAACTGTCACAGTTTTTCATCTAATACTTCCAATATAAACAACACAAACCAAGTGTTCCAGAAGCATTATTTATGCATCTCTAGACTACATTGTTAAAAAGCATCTCCTAGACCTTCCACAGTACCAGCCCACCAGAAACCTGGACAGCTTCCAAGGTGAACAGGTACCCAGAAGCTCCAGCTGGAGCTCCTGGAAACATAGTAACACAAAGGAGGATTTTGTACCACACAAGCTGCCCACGGCACATACTCTAAATTGGCAATTCATTCATCAAACACATAACCATTGCGAGACCTACTTACAAAGAGGTAACAGTTATCTCACGATTAAGATAAATCTTTCCAACCAGTTGCCTTAATCTTCATATGCATTTTCAAACCTCTTTGGTAAAAGTTATACAAACAATATCAGCAATGATAAATTTTAATATGCTATCTATTTTATTAAGGGAAAAAAATCAGCCACAACACATTTAAGCACATGTACGAGACAGTTATTAAACAATTTTCTCCATATTTTAGAAAAACTGTAGAAAGTAACTACACAGTCCAAGGATTCTAAATCTGAGGAGACACTGTTCCATTAGAAACCACTGTTTTGCTTCCAGAAAAAGGCAAGATCAACATTGTTTATACCAATTTAACTCAAAAATGCCAAGAGATTTTTCAGCATATAAGCACTGCAGTACACTTTCCCAAAACATTATCTTTCTGATGATATGTTTTTAATCATTAATACATTTTTATTTATGAAACTATATGGAATAAAATTGATTTAAAGAGATATGATGAACTGATTTCTTTGTCAAGTTCCCTTACTTACACTGAGGAACACTAAAAAAACCTATTGCATGAATCTTTACCATTCATTAAATTAAAGCATCCATTAATACCAACCGATTCCAAAAAGGTCAAACTTACTTAGAAATATGTAGGTTCAAAAAGGTTCCTAGTGTTTAAAATGCACTCAATAAATTACTTTCCACTAAGAATGTCTGTATTTCAAAATGGATCAGGCAGCTTTAACTGCAAATTGAAAATGCACTCTAGTTAATGAGAACTTCCCCATCAATGCTGAACAGCCACCACAGGACACAGCTGCTGTTACTATGGAAGGAACTCCTCAGGCTTTAACGGGGCTTGAGTTTCAGGGGTTTGCTTGTTTGTTTTTAAACAGAAATTGTTTGATTTCCAATTGCTGGGGACAGCAGTCAAATTCAAAGCAAACATTCTGTTCAAAAAAAGTACTGGTTTCACTTCTCAAGTGACTAGAGCAGATTAAGCCAGACTAGTTAAAAAAAAAAAAAAAAAGAAACTAAAATGAACTAAACCAGAAGAACATTTAAGGCAACACTTGTCAACTTCTGAAGTTCTGTAAGTTACCTACTTACACTAAAACAGACTATGAAACACCAAGAACAAACAAAGCCATCTCTGACAGCAGTGAAACCAGCAAGGGAATGTCATTCATGATTTGGAGTATTCCCTTCCTTTTTTTTTTCTGGCACAAGGAGGAGAAAATTACCGTCATACTAAGATTCAAGAAATTTTAATACAAGGATAATTACAGTCCTGAATTAACTACTTGGCAATAATCAAACTGTTGCAATGCATGGCTAATTCTGTTTCCACATGTTTCTGTGTTTGAGAAAAGGTGAGTAAAACAAAAGGCAAACTTTTGTAAGGAAAATCCTGAAAATCTTCCCTCTGTCTTTCTAAAACCACATTAAAAAAAAAAAAGAAGTATTATTGATTATTCTTGGATGTCCTCTAAACTATTGCTCTTCCCTACGTGGCCTGACTTCTTGACAACTTTGTAGGTTGAGTTATAGGCTACAGCAAAACCAAGTCCTAAATGCCAACAGCAATAGCTTGGCTACTAGATTAAAAGTCTCAGAGATTCTTTACAAATATGACAAAGCACTAACCCTCAATATATTTCTGTTAAATACATCCAGAATATACAAACAACCAGTCTAAATAATGCATTCAAATTACGCACAGAGGAACCAGATTAGGAAATCTGAAATCGTACCTGAAAGAAAAGCCAATTTTTTCTTCAGAATAGGTAATATTACTGAAGCTTCCATTCTACTTCAGATAGTTTTCACAGCTCTGAAACACAAGAAATTAAAGTTGTCAAGCATGGGAAATCAAATGCAGTGTTTCACTAGAATGAACTGGACAACACTTTTGTACTTTTCTGAAAGAAAGCACAGAACATTGTAACCAAAACCCAAAGTACTGGAAAAACTTAAGAAAAAAACATTATCCCTACAAATATTTAATGAAAGATTTCTTACTCCTCACTGTGGGGAACAAACAATCCAACCACAAAATCCAAAGCAGAATCTTAACCAAGGACACCAAGACAATTTATATAAAAGTCCCATTTCCCAACCCTATTAGACTACAATTAATTTACAGGTAGATCATTTGTTTGCTCATTCAGATGTAAAATAAGTGCAAAAAAGATTGCACATTTACCAAGAATATAATAATTATCTACATAAGTGATGCTGCATTTATGTCAGGACACTGCCATTAGCAGGTTTTTTAATTGAAGAACATCATCCATGGCCTTAATAACTATGTCTAACCTATACCTGGAAATGCTTCTGCTCCTTCTGCCTCCTTCCTACCCTCATTTTATTGGACTGTCAACAGCAATCACTGTGATTAAGCTTCTGTGTTTCGTTGACAAATCCACAGGATGTTTGAACTGCAAACTCCTCTTCCAGCCTACGCAAAGCAGCAACTCACATCAGCTTGTAACCTTTCGAGTTCACACGTGCACAAATCAATCCATTTAATTAAAAACCTAATTCTGCATGGTAGTACAATTCCAAGATATGCACCAGCATCCAGTCAAAACAAAAAACAGAAGAGGTGGGGTTTTTTCTGTCATTCCAGGCACAGGGCTTCAGACTGCAACCTGCAGTTCTCAATCTGGATCCTTCAGCATTCATGCACACCAATAGAACCCTTTTTTTTCCCCCTGCATGGGGGAATTTTGTTTAACTGAAACAAAACTATAAATGACCTAGGAGAAAAACAAACAAAGACATCCACATTGAGAGCCTGAGGTAAAATAGGATAGTTATTCCTTTTCATGTTAAAACAATGAGCTTCATTACAAACAAGAAAAAAAAGAATTTCAGCAACTTTTTATTGTCTCTTCCTGTTCACGTGTAATATGTGACAATGTTCATTCCCATCTCTCATCCCAAAATTTTCATATCCAAGTGTCATTTTTGCCAATTATATAAAATTCACATTTCACACGTTCTAGAAGGAAACAAACAAATTTCAGTTCTTTCAGGAAACTGAGTCCCAAGATAGCCTGCACTGCAAACAATTACTCAAAAAAACACCCTATTAAAGCTTCCTTTATGCTTTAGAAAAAAAGTTGTAGGTTATTTGCTGCAAAAATCACCAAATTCAAGAATTACCCAGGCAGTCATTATTGTCTCTCAAACCATTCACTGTAAGCTACTTAACTTTGGAAGGGCTCTTTTTTTTTGGAACATGTATCTGAATGATTTTTCCCCTCTCCTCTCCAAGTTGTATTTAAAAATTATTACAAATGCCTCTTCATTATAACCAATGAATAAAGTTCAAATCTACACACACTTTATTATCTTCATACTCTCACATATGGACAAAAGTTTGCAACAACCTCTGGAAAGACCTATTTATTTCATGTGAAAGCACTGCCTGACTTTTTGCCACAGTAGTGGCACTGTCCATGGATCAAAATAGTTCTTTTATTCAGTATTTCCTGGAACCAAAGGAAGCATTCTGTTCAGAGTGGAGGGAGGTGAGTCAGAGCAACTACAATAATTGCTGATCATTCCAAACACCTAGCCTTTGTTCCAAAGAATTACCCCTCTTCCGTGGGAGTTTTGATGGGCTTCATCTAGAAGAAAACTCTCATCAAAGTAGGTTATCAGAATATAACAGAAAAAAAAAATCTTCATGTTTAGAAAACAGGTTTAGCATCCTCCTCCATTTTTAACAGTCCAGAGAATCTCAGGACAAATTAAACTAAATGTCTTTTCTTAATATTCGAAAGTGAAACAATTTCAGGAGAGCTGGCACCTACTTTCCACTGGGAGTTACCAAAAGGTACACTGCTTAAAAGCAGATTTAAGTGTATTTAGGCTTAGAAAAAGTATGTAAAGCTTTCAGTTTGTTTGGGGGAAGACAAAATGACAGGGTCTTGAAACTGTCCATCAAGCTCTCAATTCAGCATGAGGAAAGAATGATTCGTTCCTCAGTCTTGTGCCACCATTTAGCTGAAAGAAACAGATTCAGTGTCTATTCATCAATAAAAAACCCATTTGGACTCATTAAATAGAAGAAAGCTAAACAAGAAAAACAAGAGCACTGAAGAGAAAAGATTTCACTTGAGGAAAGAGAAGTTCTTCAGAAGCTGCATTTTATCCCTTCCAAAGTAAAAGACTAAACGTTCATATGCTGGAATTTTACAGATATGAAACAAATTGAAGAGGTTAAATTTATTTGCTGAATTTCAGAAATTGCAGTCTACTTTGCCAATTAAAATACCACATGCCAATCTGTAAACCTTGTAGTTCTTTTATTTAACGTGTTTCCTGTACACACATTGAAGACCCTCACTGAACATATTGAGAATGACACAGCCTTACAGGTTTTTAAATCAGTATGGTTTATGTCAGTCTTCAACAATGCATTTATTCTTTTGAAGATTTCCACAGAAAGGTGGCAACACTAAATTCACGTACTATTAGTATTTAAAACTGAAAAGATATATATCTGAAAGATGTTCCAGTGAAATAAAAAAACTCTTCCAATCCTCTTGAAAAGAAGAAACTAATGCTACTTGGTGGAGAAAATTCTCTGAAATATTTAGATGAGATATGTATGCATAAAAGAGAGGATAGGAGGTTGGAGAGATAGTAAATAAGTAGTTAAAAAAATTACAAAAGAGGTAAAAATACAAACAGTATTTCAGGTTGCATTCCAATGTGAAATGAAATTGTATCTTGGTAGGCTGCATCCTATATAATTTCTAGGTTCTGGAAAGATTATAAATTACATTGTTTTACTCCACACAGTCTAAAATTTCAGAAATTCTTTAAAAAAAAAATCCACGTGAAAACCACCCAAACAAAAAATCCACGTGAAAACCACCCAAACTCAAAAATCCACAAACCTCACACACAATAAGAGCTACGTGTAATTCATCATAAAAGTGCAGATTTTCTGATGAATGAAAAATATCACCTGCATTTTGTGCTACCCATCCTCAGTGTCATCTAATTTAAAAAAACCCAAAACATTGAACCAGTGTCCAGACACTGGTTAAAACCATTCTAAAAGTCTATTAAAGACAGAGGAGAGAGGAACAACTTGACAGACTTCCACTGACTAGACAACTGGAAGTAAGATGTCAAAGAAAAGCTTCTCTGCAAGAAACAGGTGCATTCTTTCTAAGCAACCCAGTGGAAACCACTCATCAAAACCAATCAAAACAAACTCAGGTTTAATGAGAATTAATATTAACATGTTTATTCATATTCATTAGACCTGAAACATTTAATACTCTCAGTACATGGTGCAAGGTCTTTAAATAGGTTAGTCTGTTCACGAGCATCTGTTGCAAGTTTCAAAGAACAAGTACTTTCTTCGTTCCCTTATGTATCACACAAGATTGTGTGGCTGGTCTGCTAAGTACAGGACCAAAAGTAAGGAAAAAAAAAATCTGGTTTCTATTCCCTGTTCTGGTATGAAATATACATGTGGCTTTCAGCAAGTCATTTATCTTTTTTAGTCTCCATTCAGTCCCTCCATCTAATTTTCTTTTTACAAGAGTATTGTGATGTTTAATTCATTAATGTTTTTGAAGACTTGAGAGATTAGAAGGAGCTCCACAAATCTGCCTATAAATAACCAAGCAGCAGATGGGCAACTACATTCAAAACTGTAGCAGCTTGCAAGTCCAAGCACAAACAATAGCACAAATAACAATAGACATTCTGAAGTACCAAGGGGGGGAAAAAAAGCTTTAAATCATATAGGATGAAAATATTTTTCCTTTTAAAATCAAATTCTGAACTGCAGACCTTCAGAATTAACAGCTTCACTCTCTAAAGCCAGCAGGCTTCTTCAGATGCTAACTTCAACCCACAAAGCCTTAGCCCGGATCAGCTTAAAACAAGTTCATCTGTCCCACACTGAAATAAAATCCATGTGTAAACGTCAGAGAAAGCTGAATATCACAATTATCTATGTAGATTATTATTTCACCTTCCTTTAAAGCTACATTAAAAGATGACATCTCTCCCACAGCTAAGTTGCACAAGGAGAGAAATCAAACAGTGATGCCCCAGGGTAATTTAAGAAACACAAACCTGCCCCCCAAAATAGAAAAAGGCTGTAAATATTCATTAGCTAATGCTGTCTTCAATTAAAAAGCACATGGAACTGGGCTACTCAGCTAGATAGTTTCAAAATAACAATAAAACTTGACAGATGTACTCAAATGTAGTGTTTGGTTTTTATTCTTTAACATATTATGAACATTAGAGCCCTTTAAGAGCTCAGGAGAAAAGGCAACTCCAGACAGGGAAGATCAAATCAAAAAATTTTTGGCTTTTTCAACCACTTTTGTAGTTTTATTTAATTTTTTTCCTATCTGTAAAAACTATCCATAAAAAGCATAGTGTTATGTTATGTCTGATTTTGAAGTTGAACACAACAAAAATATTCTTGATCTTCCATAACCTGCTAACTCACACTAAAGGATTAAGAAAATAAAAACCATAGACTCAGTAGATTTCATAAGTATGTAAGCTGGTTTAAAGCAAAATGCAACCACGCAATGTCAGTTCCATTACACATACACAGTAAGTGCAACTCAGTAACTTGCTATGGCAGTTGAGTGGACAGATTGAAAATGTGCTCTGATTTGGGTTAAAACTGGGGTTAACAGTGTGCTAGGCCACAATCCAAAAGCACATTGCCAGCCAATCCAAATTTAAACTTGGAAAAATCCCAATTCCTCTGCACCATTTTCACCTGAAGGTTCAATTCTTACTTTACGCACTTTGTCTTCTAACTATAACCAACAATAGGATTTGGAAGAGCTGCCTCTCAACCACTTCCTCTATTTAACCCATTTTTCATATTTGTTTCCCACCCTTTTTCAACTCCTTGACATTCTGTGAAAAGCGAAATAAAAAGAAGAGCAACAAAAGAAGTGATGAGCAATATAATGAATAGCAAACCACAAGTGGAGAACAGGCGAGTAAGAGGTTATGACATCTGAGAGGAAAAAAGACATTGTGCACCTGAGTTTTAACTTTGATCTCAGTCAGCCATTCATTTCACAGAATGGCAGAGCTTTTCCTCAGGCTTCAAGGAAGCGTCAGAGGGAAAGAAAAGAAGGAAGAGTACCAAGAAGAGAAACAATGTAACTAGGGATGCCCAATAACATCTGCATGTACAGCTCTAAAACACAATACCAACACCTCAGCCTTTCCATGCGACAGGGTCAGCCACAGGATACTGTGCAGCAATTAGCACATCCTCAAAGAGCAGCACCCTTGGGTTCAGAGGCCACACTCCGAGAGACCTGCTCCAACCCAAAGACATACCTGCAGATGTTCATAACAATGCCACAACATGTGACAAACAAAATGACAGCTTGATAGAGTTTTCTACCCTTTCCAGCCTCACTCCAAGCCAAACACATATACGGTCTATGCTAAGTTACAGCCGTTTTCAGGCTTCTTTCATCTAGAATAGTAGAGAAAGTAAGTCACAGGTTTTGGATGCATCTCCACATTCCCTTTTCTGCCACATTTACAGTGAGAGACACTTATGTTTAGCTCTTTAAATTTGACTTAGTCAGAAGTCATGTGGAAATAATACAGAAATCAAACAGATTGCAAATTCTCCCAGAGAAATAGTTTTAGAGTCACAGAAATAGTAAAATCAAACTATATAATCCTCTTCTAGCTCCCTCTACAAAAAAAAGACCAAGCACTAAACAAAACAAAAGTAATACCACAAAAAAGTAAAAAAAAAAAAAAAAACACAACCAAACCACAAAAGACCAAAGCCAGCAAACAAGTCTTAAGTGTTTTCAGAAATGAAAGTTCTTTAAGGAACTGTCCAAAACCAGTCTGAGAGATCAGAGAGCTCTTCTGCCTTCAGTACTTCATAAAATGAAGTAGGACAGTGAAAGGAATGAGATTGGACAACCCAGGGCATACCCAGCCAAGTCAAAAGACAAACAGCTGTACTCACGAGTACAACTGTTGGCAGTCTAGAGCAATATGAAAATACTTTCCTCTGGGAGGAGATCAGAACTTCTTGTTCTTTTTATAACACTTATATAAGAAAACAATCTACAACTTCACAACAATACACGTATTCAGCATTGGTTACAAGCGTGTGTGGCTCAGGGCCTCAGGAATCACTTCTCAGCTCACTACAGTGACACAACTGAACAGAAACAAAAAGAAATGCTCCTCCAAACTGAAAGCCATCTCAAGAGGCAAGGTACCATTTGAAAGGAAAAGAAAGGTGAGGTGTGTAGACAAAAGTGTAGCGGACACTAAAGCAGTCCTCCTTTTTAGGTGGAGAGAACTGACCCAAAACAAGAAGAAAACAAACAAGGGGCTAACAAAAAGACTATTTACAAATCTCTAAAGCTTTGGGTTTCATAACTGACCAAAATATTTCCAGCTCAAGAGTAAGATTTTGTGTGGACCTTGAAACATTCTGAACAATTTCCTCTGCATCAAAAAATCAAATATATTACAGCTGTGCATTCCCCACTCCTCAATGCACAATACACAAGGTAGACACAATGAGGATAATAGTAAAAATCTCTTCATAAGGAATAAATAAATAACTTGAGAATTTTGCTAACGTAAACCAAACACGAAAGTACAAGAGACTGAAATATATCAGATTTGGTACATAAATATGTTGTTCACATTTTAAAGTTTCCAAATATTTCAGAAATACATGAATTCACTGCTTTACAAAATAAAAATAATTATCAAAGCTGTCCTTGAATTAGTGGGTGTAAGAGAAATAAATTTTGCCTTAAATTTCACAGATGTCTTCAGTTCTTATACTCAGATTAAAAACTCTGAACATTTCAACTGCAAATCAAATTAAATTGACCATAGTAACCACCCTGCAGTCACTATAGCACCCTCTCTCCTACTCCTCAAAATAAAGCACATAGCATTCCACTACTGAAAAATAAATGGTCACATGCTTCAGAGAATATAAGACCAAGCTTTCTAAACTGCTACCTGCAGCATCCTGCATGGATGCAACACTCACACATTTTCCCGTGACACTGTTTTCTAGGGTCAAATTAGCATGCAAAATGAAAGAATTTGAAAACAGAATGCCAGCAGAGAGCAAATAGACAACCTGCATTGAGGGTATATTGATTAGAAAGAAAGCATCACTTTTACTAACACCAGAAAGTAGAAAACCTTTGGCAATTTCTGTCTATATATTATTATCTATCCATCCTGATCCTTTCCCTCAAGAATAGGCATTTATTTTCTCAAGTTCAGCCACAGATATAACTTAATGACCAAAACACCAAGTTAACATCAAATTAATTTATCTTATTCTTCCAACACATTGTTGTGGCCTTACTTGGTCTGGCCAACACTTATCCTTCGTGATACCTCTCTAAGAGCGCATCTCAAATACAACTCTGCCAATATCACAGGAGTTTATCTTGCCTCTGAATTCTCACGTGCCTACACCTATCTCCCTTGAGTCATTGATTCTGTGAAGCCCTAAGTCATACCTTCATCTCCTCTTAACTATTGTAATTTCCTTCTTACTGTGTTCTTTATGTCTCAGCATTCCAAACTTCAGCTTGTCCAAAATGCAGCAGTTCATCTTCTCACCTGGAAACAGGAAAACAACACTCCAGATTGATTTCAACTTGCTTCCTTGTTGAGTTTAGAGTCTGCTGTAAGGTTATCTTCACTTCAAAAATCTCTCACTGTTTAGTCTTAAGAGTAAAAAGCTTTGCCAATGCATTTTTGTATTTGCTCAATCAAGGTGTTCAAGTCTCATTTCTGTTCCAGCACAAGCTTACCAGCACCACCAGGGCAGCAACAATTACCTCAATGCTTTTAAAGCTTCTTTTCTTCCTCTCGCCCACAACCACAGAACCTTCTCAAAATTAGAATTCACATCCCTCCAGTCTTATGCTTAAACACCCTCTAATATATTTACAGACGCTCCTCTCCTTGTGAGACACAAACACTAGGCAAGACACAGTAACAGAAGCTGCACTGTGGCCTGCACAAACTATGTAACAAAACTTAAGGTTTGGCAATGTTATAGAGCCTTTTAAAGATTTTTTTAAAGGTCAGAAAATGAAAAAAAAAAAAAAGTAAAGCAAGTAACTTAAAAAAGGCATGAGTTAAAACCTAATTAAGTTTTTACAAAACCAACTGCAAAGATATTGTTTTATGCAGTCTAACCTTCAGTGTCAACACTTCATAAGAACCAAATATAAAGAAATGAAAATTGTAAAGATCTCAGTTTTGGAAGAGATTTATCTTTCTTACCATTGGTACTGGAATGCAATTCTGTCCTTTAGGGTTACAAGTGTGAGCTCCAGATTTTGGGTTCTGCAAATTTAAACAAAAAAGTATTTGACCATCTTTTTAGATTTTAATACTCAATCTAAAACTTTATTTCCTTGGAGGCTGAAAACAAGGGTTTCTTACAGAGTTACATGATAGGGGAGTCAACATTTCCATTATATATTCACAAATACTTGTAAGCTAGGCATTTGAGTTTAGTGGGACAGCAGGAATCCGGTACTTTCTACCAAAACATATGGTAGACATCAACATTGTTTACAATTAGCAGGCAATGCTCCTGAGGCAACACCGGAAGCAGTGGGAAAGTAACAAGAACCAGAATCCTTGTAGTATGCTTTCAATCAGAGGTAACCTACACAGAGTTTTAGGCTAAACTGAAAATTCAACAGTGCTAGTGGTTTTTGCCTTTTTTTTTTTTTTTTTTTTGCTAAAAGGAAGATGGTATTCCTACAAAGTTACTTACTGCTATAAAATTTAAGAAAGCAAATTATAACTTGAATTAAAAAATTAAATAGTCCCTATTTGCATTAGAAGATGCAGAGTTAACACATAAGCATCAAATGCTAAACCTCAGCAAATGGCTGAAGACTTGCATGAAACCTTGTAACTGATGGAATTGCACCCACTACATGAAACCCACCAACAAAATCCAAGGAGTCAAAATTAGTGTATACTGTGTAACAGGTGAAGCCAGGATGCCACACTTCAGTGGTTTTACAGTAACACTGATACAGCAGTCATTACAGGATCTAACTCACAGTAAGTTTTACATGAAAAACAAAACCAAAACAAAACACCGCAGAAGGTTGTAAATCCTGCAACATCATTTCTAGGGTAGGCTCTGCTTACTTTATCACAAGCTACCTATTGAAGGTGTTCTGTATTTCCCTACCCAACTGTAGTAACTGAGGAATAAAAGCATTCCTCTATGATGGACTCCTAAGGACTCATGACAGTTATGTAGCATTGTATTAAAAGTTCTTCCAGAAGTTTCTCCAGTTCCCCTTCCCACTACAACTCAAGCAGCAGCCAGCTGAAACTGAGCTGAACTTCACCTGACTCCTTTATTCTGTTGACACAAAATAGCAAAACTATCTACTTTTACGTAAGCTTTACTGAGAAATGTGAATCCACAGCCAATTTAGAATTATAGCCTACAATTCCAGGAGATATCACACCACTTTTTCTTATAAGAAATTTAAAAATACATCTATTTTCTTCTCTTAATTTGTATGCCTAGGAAAACTGATGTTACAGATCAACTAAATTGCAAATAAAATATCATCTATTAATATCCTACATTAGGAAGAACAGTTAGCTGAGATGATTTTACAGAATGCTTCAAGCAGCAACCTATGATGCGCAAAATCCTAAACTTTGTTATTAAAAACCACATTGTAATTCCTACTAGTTTTGGTAGCAGGGTTTCACACAATTGTTAGGGTTGGATGGGACCTCTGGAGATCACCTAGTCCAAACTCCCTGCCAAGGCTGGGTCACCTACAGCAGGTTACACAGGAAGGTGGCCAGGTGGGTTTTGAATGTCTCCAGAGAAGGGGACTTCCCAATCTCCCTTGGCAGCTGTTTCAGTGCTCTGCCTTGTTGCTTTTCTCCTGGCAAAGTATGAGCAGCACCTCACCAACAAGCAGCAGGCCCCTCTGAACAAGCGTCGGTTCTAGTCTGTGGTTCAACTTCCCCCTTTTTTCCATCTTAAGTCTCTGCTTGCTACAGACAATAGCATCAAAACTATAAAAGCTCACATTCAGAAAAAGGAGAACCCCTATTAGCACGGAAATTAATCACCATCAGTAATCCTATCATGTAATAACAGCATCCATTATTTACTATACACAGAATCTTAGCAGGCAATGTCCCGGAATGGGGAAAAAGAGAGAAAAAACCCTCAATGTTTCTTCATCACAGTGAATTTTAATAGGTGAACAAAGTCAAGAGCTAACTGTTAGGATAATGCAGACACTGCAACACTAAAAATGGAGAGGACATTGGTCCCCATTTCCTTTGGGATGAAAAAAGATGAGAGAACAACGGACAAAAGCATCAATTAATACACATCCACGTTAGCCTTACCGGTTTTGGTCATTAAAAAAACTTACAGAAACCAAAAATATAACAAAGCATTCTCCACTAATTGTCTCCACTCTTGCATCCATACAGCCGCTCAAATTCTTTAAAAAAAAAGGTGCTTTAGAGCCTCGCCTTCCTACAATTGCCTGGCTAACAAGCTCTGCTAGGGAGTAGCAAGGGACACTACAATTGCGGGGGGGAAGGCAAAACTGAGAGACAATAGACTTGTCAAAATCAAAGCAAGGGTGACGGCGGCTCTGAGCAAGCACGGCTTCTGCAGTGAATCAGCTTCCCGACCAGGCAGCGCTTCCAGAAACCCGGGAGCGCCCGGCTCGCTCCCTGCCTCCCGCCCGCCGGACTGACCAGCGGCCACGTACCGCGACAACGCCGCAGCACCGGG
>VWZG01007029.1:88238-103122 GCA_013396735.1 Grallaria varia
CGCCGGCACACGGAGCGCCGGGGCGAGCGCTGCGCCCCGCAGGTCGCGGCCCGGCCCGGCCCGGCAGCAGCGGAGGGGCCGCTGTCAGTGACCTGCATAGGACAGGCGGAGCCCGCCCGGTGCGGAGCGTTCGGCGCTGGCAGCCCTGCTAAGATAACAGTACCCGTGCTTCGCTCCGTGGAGATTCGGCCATGTGCGTGCTGAAGGCAGGGCCTGTGGTTCACAGGTGAGCGCTGGCCCCGCACAGGCAGGGATCGGCTTCCCCCGGCGCTGTTTGCTGCCACCAGCGTTTCAGCAGTTGTGGAGTCGCAGAATATCCAGAGCTGGAAGAGATCCAGAAGGATCATCCAGTCCAACTCGTCACTGATGCAGCAATGGCAGCTAATAAACCTTCATCTGTCCCAGCTCCTGGAAAGAGACTCTAAAGCTCTGTCATGCCGAGCCTGAAATGATACAACTAAAATGCAGAAAGAAATGCTGTGAAGAAAGCTGGCCGGGACACTTGTCTTGCATTCAGCCTCACTGCCCTAGGATGGGCTGCTGTCAGTCTTAAATCTCCTGCTGAACACATGGTTAGGCTACATAATGGCTCTTTAAAAAGCTGGCTTCTGCAACCTGTATCTTAGCCTAAATTTTGCTCGATTTTTCCAGAGCAAATGAGTATAATTTACTGACTCTCATTCCAAATATGAAAACTGTCTTGCAGAGGTTGCAGCTGCTTTGTTTCTTCCCTCAAAACGGAGTTTGCAGAACTGCCTCTGTTCGCCCCTTTCCTGGTGGCTGCCCAGTCAACATCTGCTGCGGCCATCGCCTCAGCGTCACCATCGGGACACGCCTGTGGCACTGACCTCATCCCTGGGCTCTGCTGACTCAGAAAGCTGTCCCTCTCTCAGCAACACCACCCATTGGATATGTAAGAGCTAAAGATAAAGAATCATCATGAAAATTTCCAGATGAGGCCTATCAGCCCAGGCCTGCCAGCCTTGAGAACGTACCTTCTCTGTCGGGTCTTTCTTTCCTGGAAGAACACCTAAAACAGCAGCAGCAAAAGAAGAGGAAGAACAACATTAGTTGTTTAACAACCTGTAGAGATAAACAGAGATAAATGATCTCCATCAGCTTCCCACCAAAAGTAAATACTGTAGAGAACCAAACAAATTGGTTTTTACTTTATTAAAAGAGGACAATTTTAGCAGTATTTTAAGTGTGTTCATTAATGATTTAAGAATGTGCCAGATAAAACTTTTAGGTCACTCTTCTACTTTTATGCTTATTGCATACTTGTGGGCAAAAGGTAAGATAAGAGAAAGAAGCTTTCACTATTCATCAATATTTACTCGAGATCCCACAGGGTGTATCTTTGTAATGTCTGACTGTAGAACCAATAGTATTTCAGAACACTAGATAAGTGATCTGATGCCCAGCAACAATGTCCAGCACATGTGAAAACTCAGTGGGACTCACTGACACATACCTCTTTAAGAGGAGGAAGACTAAAATCAGCAAAAGGAAAACAGCAGCTGATTGTCCTACTTGAGTTTGTCTCTGTTATTTCACACTTCTAGGATGCTTGATAGCGCATATATTACATTTTCTTTACCATACCTGTCACACAACCTGTACAATACAGGAAATTGTGCCTATTTATGTTGCCTGCTTTTGGATCTCTTTACTGGTTTCGTGTTTGGGTTGGCTTGTGGCTCTCAAAATTTTCACTATACATGAACTCATTAATCTTAATAAATCTTCTCATTTATTTTGGGAGAGGAGAGCAGAGGGAGAAGGAGAGGATTCATGCCACAAAGACACAGACCCTACTTCTCCATTTTTCTGGTCACAATTGAAATCTCTTCTCAATGACTGAATGAGGCTTCTCCTGCAGAGAGGAGGAGCAAAACCCTTGCAGTGGTTTCCTTAAGACAGACTAACCCAAAAGTCACTTACATTTATACTGGAGATGTGCTAGTTTAAGTATCAAGATGTTGCAACAGGTTTTCTGACTTTCCTTTTCCATGTATACTCCACTGAATGATTTTCCAGGACAGAATCCGACATGACTAATTTTGTTTAAGGTCATATCATCAGTCCAGAGTTGTAGTTAATTGCCTTTTCCATGCAAACTGCCAGTAGGAACAAATCACTATACATTTTTTTGTATCAAGGATCCGTTCGATTAAAATGGGCCTTAATACATGCTATTATTCCCCAGCAGCCATGCCAGATTTACTCAAATACAAACAAAAGTAAATAGGCTGAAAACATCCTGAGCTTTGGGCACTGTGCTGTGTGCCAGCACAACAGAGCCTTTGTTACAGGCAGAGCAGTGTTCTCATAACAGAGTTACTGCTTCCAGATTCAGTTGCTGCTCTTCCAGAAAAATCAGCCTTCAAAGAAAAACAAAGAAAACCCCCATAACATTTCTAGTGGACTCTACTTGTAGTGGCACTGGTGACACTGCTCTCAGTTGCCACCAGGTGTGACAGTGGTCCTCCTGTGCAGCGCCCCATGGCCCTGCTACACACCTTTGCTCTTGCTCCACTTGCCAGTAGGCGCAGGGGGATGCTGCTGGGCACAGCCTTGCACCAGGCAGACTGGAAATCCTGGACCTGGCATGATTTACTTTGCTGCCTCACTTGTTACTTGCTTCACCATCTCCCTGCAACAGCTAGGAAATTGTTTTTATTTGTAGCCTGTAAAATGCTACAAGTAAAATGATGTGAGCACTTAAATTAGTGTCAGCCAGCAATATGCCATGAGTTGGCTAGAGATGTAACTTGCAGAACTATCCAAAACTTACACAGAAACTAAGCAAGTATCTATATACAGTGGAACTAGTGTAGGCTGGCAGCGATAAATTGTAAATAAAAACTGTAGATTGTTTTGTATGCTGAGCTTTATGGTAATAACAAGATGCTATCATCATATTCACTGGTAAGCAGCAGAGGCATCTACTACTTAAAAGTTTGTCTATTTGTCATACAGCAATATTCATGTTGGCAAACAGTGGAAAAAGTCCCTTGTATGTTGATAAACAGTATCAGAAGGTCTGGAAAGTGAAAGCGACAGAAAAAATGTAAGCATTCCATGCACATTCGAAACATCAACAAACAAACAAAAGATCTGCTACAGAACTCAGTATGAGAGCTGCTGTTCACTGGCTTCTGAAGGTAAGCCACGTTCACCTGCTATTAACATCAGGATTTTAAATGTCTTTTTAAACACAAATAGTAGGTTTTAAGCCCGAACTGAGGAGTGATTGTTTCTTCTGAAACAATTACAACAAAGACTTAAATTGTGCTGTTTATATAATCAGGAACTCAAGTCCCAAATACCCCAAACCCATGAGAACTTATTTAATGACAGGCACAAGCCCAGCACTCTGAGTAGGCAGCACTTAGCATGTTTTGAAGTATCTACATTTTACTGTATTCACACTTATCCATAGGGGTGTAGAACTATTTTTTAAATAGCTTGACAATTAATTTTGAAGTTCTTCAGTAAATAAAAAAAAAAAAAAAAAGAGAGAGAGAAAGCCTTTGTTTTATAAAGCTGTTTGTATGAGTGACATGCTTGTAATGAGAGACAGCCGTATAAAACTTTGCAAGGTTCTAAGGAATCTGGAGCATTTTGTTTCCTTTTTTTTTTTTTTTTTTAATATGCTTCTCAGTGCTCAGGTGGAAACAATAAAGCATACCCTGATTTCATCCTATTCTTCCAAGTACTAGAGGCTGCTGAATTGTATATCCCACAGCAAACTCCACAGTGACTTTTATTACTTTGTTTAATTGCTTTTTATTTTCTATAAAATACAGTCTTCATAACTTGGTCTTTCTTGTATAAAATAAAATAGAATAGAAGCCTAAAGGCTGCATTCCCTGATATATGTTTAATAAGAAGCAAAGCTATCTGTGGTCAGTATCTTGCTTTTCAGGTTTCTTAAACATGAAAATGGTTTCCTTACAAATTTATTTCCTCTTGTGAAGGAGAATGGTTTCTGGCTGGCAGTAGACCCTGACCCTCCATGGCACAGTCCTTTCTTCACAGGAAATTTATGCGCATGGTCTGGCGTGTATCTTATCGCAATAAGAAGGGCATGGATCTTGATCCTAGAGCTTCAGTCAGAAGGTACACAACAGCAGAATGGAGGTGGGGAAGGAGGTGAGAACCAACTTACCTGTCATGTTAGGTGCTTGTGCCATACCACTGAGCAGGTTTGGTGGGATGTCTACAGCACACTTAGTGGCCTGGTGGCTCGATCTGATCAGGGATTACTGCCATGGTATTTGCTGAAAAAAAGGAACTGTACTCACCACACTAGTTATCACATAAGGCATAACAGCTCTGAAAAGACATGACTCTGAAGTGCTGACTATAGAAGTAACAGAGAGAGAGCTGATAGCCAGTGACATTTTGAATGTACAAAGCACCTAATGTTCTACTGGAATCATACTTGCAGCTCCATTCTGCTTTCTTCTACTTGCACTACAAAAAAAAGAAAAAGAGGAAAAAACATGGATTTTTCTAATGAGACGATTACTTACTGTCTCCCTGCAACTCGCTTGCTTTTTGGCAATGAAGTTTATCGGCATTAGCTTGCAGAAGCTACCCTTGATACCACCACTATTTTTGTTTACATTAGATTCACATTTCATTTCCAACTTCAAAATTAACTATTAGCAAAATGTTAACAGCATAAAAGAGGTTAGATGGTAATGTATGTCAGGAATCAGGAAATGGGAGTCCTGTACTGTAGCTCTTATTTTGTATAGTCTGAGAAAAGGGGAAGACAACAAAAAATAGACAATTTTTGTGTTAATTCCCCATATTGTGTGACTCTAGATTCTAGCACAGTTCTGACAAGATGTTACTGAGCATATTCTTGAGAACAAAATTCTTCTGTAGGTTTCTTCTGATTGTCATAAAGGGAATAATTCGGAAAGTGAATAACTTGAAAGTAATTTCCCAATAATATTTTTTCTGTAAGCTTAAATAGCAAACCTTTCTGTCTTAGCAAGAGCTGGTCAATCGTGGATTTTAAATACATTCTCTGCATAGGTTTCTCTTCATATGGCTTGGATTTCTAACTTTACAAACAACAGCTTGCTTCAACACTAATCGCAGTCATTGTTAGTGACAGTGAATTGAAAGAGGTTAAGAAATATGAGCTATTTTTAGAGACAATAAGAGGCAGAGCTCTTCACTCTCAGAGAAAAGCCATTTTTAGGAGTGCGTGGCTGAGCTGGTTAAAATTCTTCACTGTACCTGCTAGTCTATGGATGTCCTTAAAGCTACCTGACTTCATAGTCTATTATGTTCATTAAGCATTTTGAAGCATTAAATTGTAACCTTTTGTGCAGAAGAGATCTTAAGCTATGAAGATTCAGTATTATTTGGTGTTCAGTTACTCAGTATTCAGTGTTCATCCTGAGTCATAAATCCTCTTCAAGGCAGAAAGAACATCATTGCTAAAAACCCAACTATTTTTCCAAAGAAAGTAATTACATCTGTAATTATAATTAAAAAGTAAACCATCTTGGAATGCGTGGAGTTTATTTCTCTCTGATCTGTCAAAACTGTGGAGTACACACTTTACTGTGTTTTGAAAAAGTAATCTCAAATGTAATCAATTCCCTTTAATGTAAAATGTTTCTGAAATCTTTGACAGAATGGCCAGGATTTTCAAACACAGCCAAAAGTCCTGTGAGCCAAATCACGGGTCATGTTTCTGATCCACAGAGGTTTTTTAAAATCCCACTCTTTGGTCCTTGTTTTGTTGTTGTTTTGCATAGTTCAGGATTAGCTTATAAACCTCTTCCTATATCTTTCCTGAACACATACATCCAAAGCTGTGGGCAATCAGGCTGCAATACTGATCTTTTTCATGGAGGTCACACACATTACAAATAGGTAGTTAAAGTCATTCAGGCCACCTTGAGAATAAAGTACTATTTAAATGGAATTTGAATAATACTATCTAATCCAAAGCGTTGACAATTTTCTAGTCTGAGGCAAGGATTTCTTGAGCTTTTCGTCTTTACAGTATTCGGTGTTATACAACAACTGAAATTTGGATGCAACTGCTGAGTACTAAATTAGGTAGTTGGCACTTTGTCTTCTAGTACATGAACATAATTTCAGAACAGCTCATACTGAGAGATAGGAAAAATAGGGCAGCGATGAACAAAATCATGCAACAATTTTTACTTAATAAGGTAATACTGAGAACCTTTCATAAAAAAAAAATGTTGAAGAACATTATCATGCTCTGAGTTACTGTACATAACAAAATTTTACAAAATATAAAAATTTACATTTCTAGAAGTTAAAAAGAAAAAAAAAGATAAAAATCCCTGCCCTTAGAGACTCATGGCAATTTTTTTTTCCAGTAAATGATCCTTTCTAAAGAAAAGATTGTTAAAACTTCTCATGTTCACTGATCCAGTGAGCAGGTTGAAACCTGATGTACTATGAATTAAACTTTCAGTACTACAAACTGTAAGGAAATTTGTTAAATACACATGGATAAAAGGAAAGGAATCACAGGGAGCACAGTCAGAGGCAGCTCAATACAAGTGCGCAACTCAGCTTTGAAGGCATTGCAGGGGGAGAAAACATTTCTGTGCTTGCATTAGGAAAGATGATTAGTATTAGTCATTTTGATTGTATACAAGTCAATTTCTTATACTGTAACAAGTATTGATGAGTACCTTCTTGGTTCAGTAGTAATGGTAAAAAAGGTTTTTAGGTCCACTTAACTTTTCAGCATTAAGAGCTAAAGTTTAGATCCTTCTTAGTATTTAACTGGTTTAGCTTCAGAGGCAGGAGTTGGGTCCAGTACAGGGTATGCAGTGGCTGACTCCCAACTATCACAACAGCCTGTCTATCTATACCTACCCATCCAATCTGACCAGCTGATCTGTGTGGTTTGTAGATCCTTTTACAGTGAGCTGTTCAAGCTGCTGTGTTTGTTCTCAGACTCTACAGAAAAGGAGTAGCTGTTTGCACTATCGTGTGCTTTTGTCTTTCAGAAAAACTGTAATGGTTCTAACTCCTTTTCAGGTTTTACAAAATTGTGTTTTGGGCTGGAGTAGGAAGCAGTGTTTGCACCTAAGGAAATGGCCATCTGGATCTAGGGGGTTTTTAAGTTCTGTGCTTCTTTGGTGGATGTATTGCCTAGCTAAGCATTTGACACTGTTACTGACTTCTATTGCCTGCTTTACACTGGCTCACAATTCAGCTTTTTTGAAATGTTTGGTTTAGCCAAATCAGAAGTATATTTGGAATATTGATACATTTGAATCAGGGAGCTGTGAGACTGTTATGCTTATGCATTTTGGAGGAACTCTGCTAGTTTCCCATGATTTTATAAAATTATTTGTTTTTTATTAATTCTTCTCCTAAACTCTTTTTCATAACTGCGGCTATCTTAAGTACTTTAACCATAAGTACTGCATGTGTGCCCTCTAGTCATAAACAGCAACTGGAACCAGACAACTGTTTGCCTTTTTATCCTTAAAGCAAGTATGTTGCTTATAATTTGCTGCCCTGTATTTATGAATGTCTATAGGATATGAATCTTGAACAAAACACTGGAAAAAAACCTATTGAAAGTTGGAATTCTCAGGACTGGCAGGAAGCATTTGAGATTTCTGTATCTTGACATTGCAGCAAATTGTCCTAATGAACCTTCCTTCTTAAAATTCATGAGGATGCTAAGTGTGTGCCTCTAAAGCAGCATGCTTTTAAACCTTCCTCAGGATAAACAGGCCCCAACTGTTCTCATTGATTGCTGTACCATCCAGGCCATCTATAACTCCTTCACAGAAAACACGTCCTTATGCCCCTCATGTCAACTCTTCCCCCATAACATCCTCAGCACCCTCAAAACTCCAGTGAAGTCCTTTTCTGTACTCAAACCTGCTGGCCTATTTCGTATCCAGTGTTTCCGTGTCAGTGTTGTTGCCATAAGGGAAGCAAACAGCCTGCTTAGCTTTGCCTCCAGCTAACAGTAGAAACTTCATCATGCGTGTCTCTATTTATGTTCCCTCCCTACCTTTCTTTCCTACCAAACATCCTCTGGGTTTAGCTCAAAGTGCTCTCTCTGCATCCATTCTGCTTGTCTACTCATGCCTCTGTAGCACAGAAGATGGCCCATGTCTGCATCCTCTCTCCATGGGGGGCCATCTCCAGGTTTGCTAAGCCCTAACTTCACTTGCACCTGCCCCTCTTGCCACTGCCTTCTCATTGCTCGTTTTAACTTGTGCACTTACACATTGAGCCAGGATGGAGAAATGACTGAGGTCAAAACCAGCTTCTTTCCCTCCCTGCAAAGTTAGTTTATCCAGCACTTCCACTGAAGGAAGTGTTCATCAAACTCTACCTGGAGTTAAAAATTAAATCCCTCCTGTTATGTCACACATGCCCTTCCCTCGGAATAGTCAGTCAGTCCATTGTGCCTTTCCTGGTATCAATCCTTCTCGTCAAACATTTTGCTGCTGTTCAACAAATTTGACCAGCCCAGGTTTTCTAAGGAGCTGCTGTGCCATTCTTCGAGGGGCTTCTGCCTGAGTACAACAGCAAAGTTTGGGGCCCCTCCAGTATTCCAGTTTTGGAGCATGTCAGCCTCTGGCAGCGTTTGGCAGGTTACACCTACACTGGGATATTTAGTAATACAGAAATGTTTTGACATCAACCAGAATTTGTAAGTTGCACAGACATTTTCTAGGCAGTTATGTACAACGCCTTCCTTCCTTCTTCTTAATTTTCAACCCAAGGTAAGAAATTTATCAATTTTTTTGTAGAATGGAAAGAAAAGCCTTTACATAATTCTAGTTCCACTCCTGCTTAGCCTCATCAGTACAATTAGTGCTCTTGTTTCAAGGTGACTGCTTACATATATGTAGTTGCTTGTTTCATTAAAATACCTGCAGAATTAGGCCTGCTCTTTGCACTGGAGTGGAAATCTTGTAATCAGGTCTTTCTATGTAGCCAACTACCTACAAGAAACCTCATTCACACATTTCTGTAGCTCCACTGGCAGGACTGAAATCTGCACTTTAGATCACCTATAAACCATTTAAGTATGTGATTTTTAATTACCAGAAGTCTTTTGGAATAGCACGATGAGCTTTTAGCTGCATGACAGATGAGTCAAACAGACAACCCTGCCTTTGGGTATCTCTGTTCTCTAAGGCATGCCTCAGAGGCCAGGCCCAAGTGGCTCTTACCAAAGGCAGTTTAGTTCCCAGAGCCAGAGCACGGGATCCATCTTGGATCATAACTGCAACTGCACAGCATTTCTTTGCTGCTCACAGGGACGAGGACACAAATACGCCGTTTTCAACATTTGCAGCAAAGCAAAACAGAAAAACAAAATCCTGAAGTCTTTCTGTTGTTGTAGCTGGTAAATAAAACACAGTATTTGGATTTAATCCCGATTATGCCTCAAAATTTCCCTGCCACTTTGAATAAACTTCAAGTTTTTCTATTCTGCATATTCATTAACATCCTTATTTTTATCAGTGGCCACCATGCATTTTTCAATTACATTTTTAGGCTTCCTTGGCAGAGCATGCCTCCAAAAGTCATTAATAAACTACAGAGTCCTGAGATCCAAGCCACTTTTAAAAATATAATCTGCATTTCTAATTTCAGGTTTAAATGCAAAAGCACAGATTTTTCTCTTTGCTTTTAAAAGTCTTAAGACTCTCCATTTAAGGAAGCAAAAATAAATTTTCTAAAATGTGCAAAATATTTACCATTTGTTGCAGTAAAAGGATTTTACTTTTTAATATGATCATATTCTCATTTTTATTACATTAACAATAAGCACAAGCAATAATAAATTTTATATATATGTATAATAGGTATAACAATGTTGCACCTAGTCATAAGGTAATGAAATAACCGATAAGATTATTTTTACATTATTAAATCAATAAAGCAGTGCTGCTTATTGGTAATGGAAACAGGATACATGCAATTATCTTCCAAATAATTATAATATAGGAATCATACTTTTTTTTCTTTTATTCTAGCTACATGTAAAATGGAACTTGTTGCTTGCCAACAAATGTCACATATTTTTTCGCTGGAGATGAAAATTATTTAACAGTAGTTTTGAAAGCTTAGGTATCTCTAATCCATATCAGTGAAAATTCTCTTTTTATTGATATAGAGGTTTTCAGTTTTTCAGGAAAAGTAGGAGGCTGCAAAAATGTTGGCACAGGAATAAAGGGAAACAGCAGTTGTGGTCACATTATTTATGAACTGCACAATAAAACAAAGCTGATGCTGGCTCTAGCTTCATTTTATCATTTCTTAAAAATAGCTATACATGAGAGAACTGCACAAACATCATGTAGATTTTGTTTACTTGGGTTGTTTTAAATGCAGAATGAAAAATAAATAGCTTTACAGTAGGAAAGCTGCAGTGGTGGAACCTTGTGCACAGGAGGGAGGAAGGTGTGCTAATCAGCTTCATGTTGTACACTCGGATCCCTGATAGAGCAGCAAAGTGATAATCCTTTCCTGCGCAGCACTTTCAATCTGGACATCACTATAGAAGTGTAACCACAATTCAGAGCTGGTGCTGATAATTAGGAAGCTAGAGGGACTGATTTCTGAGGAAATGGCATTGATTAAAATTTGCATTTAGAGCACTTTGTTGCAGAGGATCACAACTGCTGTGCTGGTGTTCAACCAGCATTTCCAAAGGCAGGCGTGAAGGGGCTGCTGTGCTCCTGTGCCCTCCGGTAGTCAGCAGATTTTCTGAGCAGGTGTCTAACAGAGCCAAAGCCTGCTGAACACCCTTGTGCTAAATGCTCCGGGAGGAAGCGGTGGGTATTTAGCTGAAGCACCAGACACATTACTTTTATTAGTGAAAACACTCAGGCAGCCACTTCCCTTTGTTTCCAGCCAGGTGCTCCTGATTTAAAAAGCTCAAAGGCATAAATAAAGTGACAGGAGTGAAGGGTCATCAGGATTGTATAGGCACTACTGGTAATTCAGCAAACTGTGTACCTTGGAACCTCCAACAGAAAAAAAAAACCACAAAAGAAGCTGTCTGCCACCACTTCCCCCAAAACCTCAGCCAAAAAATTAAATAAAATTTGACTGAATATGAATGGCAACACAATAGAAGAAAGAACGCAGAAAGAAGTGGCTATTGAGATGTTTGGATGAATTCGGAGGAAATTGCAATTCAAAGTTACATCAGCCACTGGCTGCAGAATGACATCCACCCCTAAAGGTATGTGGAAATAAGAATATTGAGGGCAGGGGAGATGCAGGTCTATGTGATTAGATATAAGATACATCCACACCCTTAAAATGGTGAGTGAAAGTCACAGAACTTCCCATGATTTTTCCAAAAACTATTGACAAGACCAACATCTACCAAAGGAATGAACTTGGGAAGGACATGAAAAAATAATTCACTTAGTGATCAGCCAGGCTTCTGACAGA
Source organism: Grallaria varia (assembly GCA_013396735.1). NCBI lineage: Eukaryota > Metazoa > Chordata > Aves > Passeriformes > Formicariidae > Grallaria > Grallaria varia. Next base: position 99,705 of record VWZG01007029.1, read on the forward strand.
TTTGTGCTGTACATGTCATGCGCCCGTGGTTTCTCCTACCCTTGTTTCCTCTCCCCACCAGTAAATACTTCCAGGTCCTCCCGGTGTTCCTCCACTTGTTACACAGAGTTGTAGTGAAATGTTAAGACTGTGGTGAGTGCGAATGAGTGGGAGTGCCTGGCACAAAGGGCAGGAGAGGACATAAGGGCTCACATGTTGTCAGGACCCAGATTAGCAGGTCATCAGGATCCCAGCAGATATTGTGCAGCTTTTAAGCATATCCAAGTTAGGAGACAAAGGAAATGGAATAAATCCTGGTGACTCATAGAGGCTGGGAAGGATGGAGAGACTGATGACTGTCAGATCCTAAATAGTGTCTAAAAGGCATATCCAAAATCAGCACATGAAGCTCATTGAGAAGACTGGAGAAACTGCAGAAAAGCTCAGCATGCAAATGCAAATCAGCTCAGCTAACAGAAGAAAGGAAATAATATCTGCCACAAAAATAGAAAGGTATTATAGAGCCTTTACATTGTTTGCCATGGCTTATTCAGTGTAATAAGTAATTTATATTAGTGGAAATGAAGACATTGCAAAGCATTATGAGGTAACCTTGGAGAAGGAGAGCTCAGCCTCAGCACACAAGTAGATCTTTGCAGTGAGATGGGTCTTTATGCCCTAACACAGGACATGGGCAGCTGTGACTGAGGCATAAGCACATATATCAGAAGATCTAATACATAAAACGAATTTGTGATGCTGCTGGTGGTGAATATACATTGCTTTTATTTTGAAACAGGTGCATATAGGTCATTGCTTCAGTGAAATACATACTTAGTATTAATTTTCAAATCTCTCAGATTTTCATAATTTAACCATTGTTAATTATTTAGCAATTATGCTGATGAAAGGTTAAAAATTATAGCAGAGGCATTTTTTCAGTCAGGGGAAGGAGAAATGATTTAAAATTAAATCCTTGCAGTTGGTGCTTAATGGTAATGACATGCTGTTTTGGTATTATTGGAAATAACAGTTGATTACTTAGAAACTTCGACATCGGAAAGTGGGCTAGAAAGGTATGGTGAGCTAAATAACAGACAACACTCTCTACTGTGAGATTAATACATGGTAGAGGCCTACAGAAACACAGCTTTACAAATTAATATCTTGATGACCATTGAAAACCATAATGTGAGGTTTATATGTTGGGGTCCAAATGTAAAATAGATAGACACTACATATAGCACTATTAAGAGACATTTGGCCTTTCTAAGAAATAACAGGGTATATTTTCATGTGTTACTAATGCAGTAAGCCATGAATATTTAAATGAAAAATAAGTCAGTTAAACCAATAATGGGTGTAGTATCTTTTAAAAATCATACTCAAACTACCAGTAACTTCTGTTAAGTTGAAGATTTTCTTCTCCTATTTTTGAAATTCAGCACAGTTTAAAGAGCTCAACTATCATGTGTCCTTTCAGCTGTTTCAGACTGCAAAAATGAAAATGCAATCTATTTAATTTCTTCCACCAGCTAGTATCCAAGGTAGACAGAGATGCCTGTATTTCGTGCTTTTGTCCCCTCTTTAAAGGGAAGTTGGGACAAATGAGCCAAGCCTTATGCCTCAAAATGAGTAACTCCAGAACATTTCAGAGCAAGAAGTATCTCAAAGTGATGAGGGGTCCCTGTGAAAAATATCCTGTCAAACACCCACACCTAGAATGAGGAGGATGCACCTTTACCAGTGGCATCCCTGACCTCAGAGGGAAGTACGTGGAAGGAGTGCAGTTTACTCACCCAAACTGATCTCAGGTTGCCATCACTTCTAGTGCCTCATTATTGACTTTATAAAATCTCCACTGAAGGAAGTGGAGTATGGCAGAGGCATTTAACATAATGCTGAGCGCTGTAAACAACTGTCAGACAATTGATGACCTCGTACTTGTTAGAAATAGCTAAAGCAGGTATTCAAGCTGTAATAAAAGAACAGGTATCAGCACATATAATTTAAATAAGAACAAATTTGAAGATTCAGTGATGCTCTACAGTATATAAAAGTATGTGACAGAATATCAAACTTCTCAAACTTTTCTGAGTATTTATTAGAGCTTACTATCGAATGCTAACTGCAAAATATTTCAGGAAATACCATGTTTGTGAAGATCAGGAAATACAACCCTGCTGTCACGGTTTTAAGGACAGCAAAAATATATGAGTTCTAAGTTTAGAAGTTTCTAATAAACACCAGTTTAAATATATACCCTGAAACTTGAAAACTAAGTGAGCTAATTATTCCCATTTGCAAATGGCAGATGAACTTAAATATTGAAACAATATTTCACCGAAGCAGGGAGGAAGAGGCGGTAAGGGAGAAGGGTAGTATTTAACACATACCCACTGCTTTCCAGAGGTGCAGGCACATTATGTATATTCCTTTCTTTCATCTCTTGTGCTGGGCCCTGCGGCTGTTTTTCTCATCCTGTAGTTAACCCCTCAGTGTTACAGGTTATGGCTGTTAGTCTGGGGGGAATGTGTTACCTACACTGCTGAGGAGCAAGGTCTGCAGTGTATGAAGCTTCTCAAGCTCCGCAGGGCCAAGGCTGATGACCATTTGCCATCTCCGCTGGTGGCTCCAGCCACTTACCTTGGCTGCCCTGTAGCTCCAAATGGCCTTTGCAGCTCCCAGCTCATGTGAGTATTCGCTGCTGCTCTACTGATGGCACCTGCTCCTCAGGTCCCTCTGCTCTCCAACAGCAGCCTGTAACACGCAGGGCTGCACACGGGTCTTCACTGTTCAACGAGGGCTTAGTAAACAGACCTCCCATCCTGCCTTCCCGGTCTACAGCTTTTACACCACAAATCACATTTACAGGAGCTGATTTGTTCAGATGTACACTCAGTATCACAACAATTTCATTCACATTATGATACATCTGCTTTTTACAAAGAGAAATATCTCACCTCGTACACCGGCAGCAAACTGTGTCTCAGAGCCCTCCTGTTGCCAGATGTTAACAGAGTCCACCTCCTGTGCTGGCAGGAAGGCAGCTCTCCCCTTCAGGCCCCGGCCGTCAGGAATGCATTTGTCTAAAATGAGAGAAGATTGTGGCAGATCTTCCTGGCTCTTTCTTGAAGTAGCAAAACAGCAGATAAAAATAAATCGGTTGACTGAAACCTTATGTGAACAGAAATTGTGGTGTAGATTAAGAAGTTAGTTTGGCCATAGTAATAGACAGAGTTTACCATTATATTTAACTGCTTTTAATGGAAACTTTCTGCTGCATTTATATGAACAGGGTAATTTCTTTTAAGCTGAGTTGTGTGTATGTGCATGTATTCCCCTGTGATTTACAACATTCAGAGATCCAGGGCATACATATCTGAACTGCACCATACCCTTCCATTTCTGTTTGGGTTTAGTTTGGTGGTTTGTTTTT